>VZSC01015645.1:87142-97383 GCA_013398225.1 Steatornis caripensis
TTAATCCTTCATCTATCCTATGAAAGTTGAGATAAAACAGGAACAGATTTTATACAAAAAAGAATGATGATGCAACTCCTACTGACTTCCTTATGTAGTCAGGGACTAGGTTACCTTTTTTAGACAAAGTTCATTCTTGTAGTTCCTGTTGTGTTTTCTTTTATTAATAATTTTAGCAGTTTCTCAGATAACAAGACCTGGTCCCTCAGTCTCTCGAAAAAAAGAAAGTCCCCCAACCCCAGCTGTCATGGTAGTCCTCTGCTGAACTGATTCCAGTGCATCACTGCCTTTCTTGTACCAGGGGTTATTTCTGATAATATTTGAGCTTAAAACCAGATGTACATAAAAGACTGCTTAGTAACAGCCCTTTTAAGCAATAATACATCCTTTAAAACTGTTTTGAAAATTTGCCATTTATCAGTTATTTAATTTTTTTTTAAAGTGGTTTACTGTTCTTATACAAAACTATTTTGAAACCAACATATTATGTGCTACTAATCCCTTTGATAAATGTATTTCATACATGAGCTTTCTAGTACTGGTCATATGTGATTCCCCATTAAAAAACACCACACTCAGATTTAACTTATTTTCTGTAAAATCTCACAGATATAGTTATCTATATTTTCTTGTCCAATGTGTCTACTGAAAATTGGTTTGAATATTGTTCATGAATGTTTACATACATGATAATATGATTTGCAAAAACATATCCAAGGCATGATCATGTAAAAAATACACTATTTCCTTTTAAAACAGTTTTAAAATTTGTGGTCTACAAAAGAAGTTCATTAATGTTCTCCTACCTAATGGCTATATCTCAAAAATGTTAGGATATGCCAAATTAAATCCTATGTAATTCTCACTCTGAAGTTTGGTCCCAGCAAGAAACGGCGTCAACCACTGCTTGCAAAATGACTGCATTACTTTGTTGATACAGTACAATATGTGCGCCATTTGGTCACAATATCCTGGGTTCAGTAATAAGGTTCTGTGAAGTGTGCTTTAAGTTTTTCATTGTTGATTGGCTTTCACCACTATCAACAGTAAAAAGCAAACAAGAAAATCCTGATAAGTCACAGGTTTGGGTTTTTTCTTTCTTATTTTTAATAGGGAAGCATTCAAGGGGTAATAGCCTATCAAAACAGTCAGAATCAGTAACAAGGAACATACACTGAAGTTCTGAAGCAAGACATACAGATAATTAAAAGTGGCATTCAAGATGTAATGTCATAAGTTTTGAGGAGTCGATATTCAAACGTCAGTGTCTTCTACTCAGCCATGAGCAGATGTCAGTTTCTTTTTTTCTGTGGAGTCAGGAACAGGGACCTTTAGTAACTTAACGTACTACGAAACACCACCAACATAATTATTCTTACCAAGCATATCAGTAACCTGAAACAGATGCTTGCATGTATTGATTGTCTGTCATCATTATTTGTGGCAAGTATGGGGTTAGTAAGTACTTTACATACTTGGAAAAATGGGTCCACATCATCAAAGCCACCAAAGGTGGAAATCATAAGATTATGGTCCTGATCAATGCACCATGAATGTGTTAAAAAGTTTATATTTAACTTTCTGTCCACGGGTGTATTCAAGCACAATGACTCAAACTTCCCAAGACACCCGAGTAATACTTTCAAATTTTAAATACACTTTCACATACTTTGAAAACCTATTTTGTTTCAGCCAATGTTACAAAATAGCACAGTGTTTAGCCAATGGAACCAGATGCAGAATAGTTCAAAAATACAAATTTCCCTCTTTCATTTTTTTCTCTCCCTCATCTCTTACAAAACAATGTAGCAATGTGTGTTCCTGTTTTGCTTCATTATCATTCTTTGGCATACAGAAACTCTTTAAATAACAATGCTAACATATGTTCAGTAATTCTTCATTTGGCAGACTAGTTTCCATTGTTAGAGAATCCATTTTGATACCAAGCAACTGTTATCACCTGTGATAGACCATCATGCTTGGAATTTATTGAGGACACCACTAATTCAGTTGTCACCTTTTCAAATACATGTGCACAAGTATATATCAAGATTCTTGAAGGCTTGGGCCTTTATCCAAGTAGAAAATCATCTGAAGCATCCTAATTTACTGGGAAAGGTGTAAATATGTATTCACAGAGAAACGGAGAATTTCACAGTAAGCATAAGTACAAATACAGAGAAAAGAATCTGTTCATTGGCATGTAACACCTAGCTTTCTGAACTTCTCATCTGGGAGCTGAGCTTCAGCCTCATCTCCTTTTCGCTGTTGATAAATGAATCAAGATAATTGCTTGGTCAGTGTTAAGTGCCACAAAGGACAGATGTTATCAAGGTCTTAAGAACACAACCTGTAAGTTGTTATGAGTTTTGAAATAGGCTGTGTCCTATGAGCAGAGAAGAGGACTCTCAATAAAAAAAGCCAATTACATAAATACATGTCTTCCTTTTCAGTTAAGATAAAATCTGACTTGTTTTTGAAGGCTAGTATAAAAAGAATGGAAACTCCTCTCTGAATAAGTTTCTTACTTCTACTTCTTTCTTACAAAAGAAAAAGTAATTTTAACTGGATTCAGGTTTTAGTGTTTTGGTGCACTAATGTGGGCCACTAGTCTTGGCTCTCTTTCCACCTTTTCCTGAATGCATACTACAGCTTCAGTCACCAAACTTTTATCTATGTTAGCAGTTCTGATTCACAGTTACGGTTCTGAAAAATCTTCTGCTGTTGTAATTCCCACCAAAACATTGCTTAATGTAAGAATATAAGCAAATATGTAGGAAGATCCCCTGTGTGCTGAAGTGATTGCATATGACCTAGGTCCACTGAACAGCATTCATAGCATACAACAGAAAGCAGACCCTCCAGCATTTTAGAAATCTTTCCTACCTCAAGAAAATGAAGAAAAATGAAGTATCTAAAATTAAACACTTCTTATTTTGATGGCATTGCTGTATAATAAGGCCTGTGCATCCCTTATTTATCTTTAAAAAATAATTAGTGTATGGCAACCAAAACTCCTAGTAATGAAAACACGGCTTAAATTAATCAAGGTTCAAATAATTTTAACAGGAACTCAGCCCAGCGAACACCTACAAAACCTTATTTTCACTTCCCAAGGCATTTGGGTTATTTATTCTGCTCTTTCCCGAAATACCATCTATGTCCCTCATATCATGCGAGAAAGCCACCAGATCTGAGCTATTTTGGAGCAGGTAGGTAGTGCTATGTTTTGAAATCTCGCTGAGATAGAAACGCTCTCCACCAGCTACATTTTCCTTTTTATAGAAAAGGAGACCACCCCCAGGACTTCTGCTGGCTGCAATATGGCAGAGGAATCAGCACAAATATCATATCCTTCATATTTCAGCATTGTATGCAAACTGTCCAGATCAGTTTTCATCTAATTTTAGTGCAACCCATGTCCAGTTTTTACAAAGGTATCAAAAAATATTGATATATTTGATAAAATTTTGTTCCACCATAGAGGCGATAACTGCTGCAGTAATTGTGTGAAATCAGAAAAGTAAACACTTTTTATAGGATTTGTCTGCTGCTATTTTAAACTGCGTATTTATAACTTCATCTGCCCTACCGTTAAGTTGCCTATGGCAAGGGTATAATCAGAAAAACATGGGACTTTACACTATCTCAAATAAGATAATGTTTTTAATATTGACAATATCTGTGGCAAAGTGCAATGCCAGTAATGTAAATTGTGAGAAACAGAGAGAGATAGCAGATAAATATGATTATTTGTATAATTACTTACATCTTGAAAATACTGGCCCCAGAAACCCAAAGGAACAATCACAAATAGAATAGATGTTTTCATCTTCCCACAAATATGCTATTATTCATACACTTGATTAGAAATTAATTTACATGAATGATCCACTTGAAATTACTAAAATAGCCCTGAATAATCTTTTTTTAAACAATTTAAAGCACAGAAACCATAATAGAAAAGAAAGCAGTTAATTAATTTTTTAAAAGATAATTGTGGATGGGGAGAACAATAGATCTTAACTATAGCTGCTAGCAGAATAACCAGAAATGGGGATCATCCTGAAGAAGAATAAGCCTTAGTCCCCAAGCCTTACAAGGCACTAATGAAGGTCAAGCATTTAATATTCTGTTCATAAACTACAATAAGATGAATGAGCAAGAAAATTCCATGCTGTAAGAGTTAGATCACTATGTATCACTCATAAATCTCAAGTTTTGTATGTCGATCTATAGCTCTCAATTTTTGCAGTCCTTCACTATACAAACCTTCAGATGTAGACAGTCTTTTATACAGACTTAACCACACTATTAATGACTCGCTGCTTTGTATGAGTGAGTAAAAATAATTCTCTAAATGCTATGCACATATTACATTACTGTTACAATAACAGTAATATAGTGTGTGGGAAGAGAATGTGTAAAGATGTACAGGATGAGAAATGCTGGAAATACACATAGAGGTATCATGCGGAATATTCCAGTTTAAAAAAGACACCTTGATGCCTTTGTTACTTCACATAATCCTGGTTACATAATTAGAGAGTTGAATTATTCACTAAACTGTGATATTACTTGGTTGTAGTAGCAGCAGGTAGCACATAAATTATAGCCTGCACATCTCTTGAATTCCAAAGACAATAGCCAAGGAAACTATGACAGCTACTTAATTTTGTTGTCTGTTCTCAATTACATTGCTTATAACTGAAAGAGAGGCTTACTGGTTGGAATCAATTATCTCTACTTGCTAGATATTCAAAGCAAAAAAAAAGTTTCTTGCTAATTCAGGAAGAGAATTATTTTAAACTGCAATTTTAAAATATTCCTTTATAATTGCCAAATTAAAGAAAATGCCAGTGATGTCATTAATTTCATATAACAGCACATGGCAATCAGTTTTGAGAAGATAAATCTTATCAATATGGTTAATCTTTAACTCATTTTAAATATGGCCAAATTATGGAGATTTTAATGAGTTCTTTTTCACTTTCATTCAAGCAAACTCTCATGAGCTTCGCTGGCCATCATGCATTTTCCTTATTCCTCATTTTGTAGAGCAGACAAAATGGGGACATTGCCTGCGTTAAGAGTGAGTGCACTCGACCAGGATTAAATGTATTTTATAGCCAAGAGTAAAATGAAGTTTAATCATTTCTAGTTTTGTCAATACTAAATTTATCAACTCTAATATATACCTAATATCTCATTGGTTATTGCTTTTATTGTTGTTGTTATTGTTGTTATTATTATTATGTGTTATGCCACTGTTTGTCCTATTCAAACAAATTTAATCTTTGTTTTTTACTTCTCACCTTGCCTTAAAAATTACGTGTAGATAAAAAGAAAACATCTGGATAATAACCTGATTTATGAGGGTTTCAGAAATGGACTTGTACCTTTCTATTAATAAAAGTTGAAACTGCACATAAACTTCAATGTAAGCATGTGTCTTACTCAGAGCAATAACATTTTAGATAGTTTGTGTCTTCCAAAGACTGAATAGTAAAATGCACACTAATAATATTGCTGGCGTGTTGTAGTATTACACAAATGAATTGTTCTGTTTCTTTTTTTAATTTAAGTGTTAATGAAAAAAGAGTAAAAGGATTGAGCAGGTGTACCATATTATAAGTCTTTAATGTGTACATTTGCAGCCAAATCAGCTAATCTTTTAGCAGCCCATTTATACTTTAAATCACAACTACAGAGACTGTAGAGATTTGCTCTTGCAATTCTGGGCTCAAAATTATGGACATCATACAGGTAAGACTTATTGTAACCAAGGATCTAGCTTGGTTAACACTGATTTAAAGGCTAGATAGGAAAGAAAGAATATGTCACTGGTGAAGGCATCAATAGGGACTCTTATTGGGCATTGTCATGGTTTAAAGCTGGGCTGGCTGTTAAACGAACGACAGAAACTCTTTGAAAGTTCCCTCCCTCCCCAAAATGGGGGGGGAGAAGAGAAAAGGGAAAGAGACATGGGTTGGAAAAGTTTAAACAGCTTTAATCTCACTGCAATAATCGTGTATTATAATAATGGGGAAAAAAACCCCAATGAAATATATACAAATATGGACAAAACCTTTATCTAGCTCCAACCCACCGATAACGAATATGTCACCCGGACGCTGCGGGGCATGCCCCAGGAAAGTCCCAGACTGTACTCAGCAGCAGGCAGGAGCTGAATTCAGGGTCAAAAGTAAAATTGCCAGGTAGAGTCCTCCTCAGATGCTTAAGTAAGGAGCTAGGTAGAGCTGACAAGCCACATCCTGCAGCACCACCCCTTACCATAAAGGGAGAGGGAGTGGCCCTTGTGATTCCTCACCTTTATTCTGAGTGTAATGTATATGGGATGGAATACTGCATTGGGTCAAACCAGCACAGGTATGCTTTATGAACCAATGCTAGATTTAATATTTGAACATATTGGAAATTTTTTACTCTCTACTAACCTATTAACAGAGATTCTTACTTCATGAGGAGTGTAGCATAATTTAAGATCCTTTCCACAGTTAGATATCTGCAATTTAGGTTACATAACAGCTAATGCAAAACCTCTTCATAAAAATCTTCTGCTAGGCTAAATAGATACACACATTGAAAGTAAGAACAGAATAAGAAGTTATTCACAATTTCCGCACTGTCAAACTTCCCTGAGATCTTGCTTAGACATTACATATTTTAAGATTAATGGCCATTTAGTAGAGTTATAATTCATACACAAAGCTACTTCTTCAGCACCAAATATAATCTCGTGGGAGACATCAGTGAAGCACTGGCCATTTTCAAAATAATAACTGCAATTTAACTGCCTTTTCTTAAGGTGCTGCTGTCTGAATGACCTAAATTTCCTATTACTTTCGGTTACAAAACTGACCATTGACTTAAACATAACAGAGTCTTTCTCTGACTCCTGGAAATACAGAGAATTACTGTGTTTTATTCCATTATCTTATTATTTTCTAAATGAATAGAAATTTAAATATATTCCAATGGGAATCTCATCAATACATGAGATGACGCCCAAACAAAATTAATCCTGTCTAGTAATGATGGTATGATGGAAGAAAACACTCCATGCATTTTCAATTTAATTTATATTTATCTGATACCTAGAATATTAAGAACTTTTTAATCAGTCATATTATTACTGTCATTATTGTCAGATAGAGCTTACATTATTTTTATGCAACATCTACATTTTCATACCAGAAAACTGTTTAATGCAATTTCTTTGTCTCTAACATTGAATAATCTGTGAAAAAAATATTTATTTGGGGAATTTTAACTCTGTAATCTGTTTTATTGCAAATTACTGATTCATAAATCTCTCTCAATGAATTTTTTGCTTGAGTATTTTATTGCTTTAATATAACACGACTTAGCCTTCCTGTGTTCAGCACTGTGTCAGACATTTAGGAAAATATTCCTGCCCCAAGGAGCTAACATTCTAACCAAGGATTTACCTATGATATTTGTTTGTGAAGAGAGAATGTAAAAGGACAAGTTCACACTTATTTTCACCTTTTCCTGAAGCATTGTGCCTAAACTACAAACTAAGAATATAATGGCTATTACTAGCACATCAGCAGCTAATCAGGTCTAGTCTATATATGCAGCTATTTTCTAGTATTATGTAACATCCCTTTGATATAATTTCGAAGTCCTAGATGTGGCATTCCTGTTTTCTTTCAAGATGCAGCACAATTTTTTTCTAGCAGGCCATCAATGTATCCTATATGGCTGCACATCTTTTAAGATGTTGACTTTAATTCAGCTCCTCATTGTTAGAGAGCATTGTTCTTCCTGTAGATGCAGACATTCAGGAGGTGTTTTTTTTCTTGTTGCTGGGTTGGTTCTTGCTCCTGTTATCTGAAGTACCTGCTGGTTCACTTTTAGAAATTTATTCTTTCTCGTCTGTTGGTTTTAGCAGCATGCCTGCTCACAAGGTTTATGTTGGTGTGAAGAGGGAGTAAATGCCATGGCTGAAAATAGGTTCTGAGGATTAGCTTTTAAACAATCAAAACTGATACCCCAGGTTCTCAGATGATGGCTGTTTGGAAAAAGAGTCAAGCTTTCAGTCTCATAAATCCTATGGGAACAATCTAGTACCACAGAATAAATGATCATTTAATTTATCATTTAAATAAACATTAAACAATTTCTTGAATGTAGAAATTATGAAAACATTATGCCATGACTTTTTCTTCTTCCTCTCTCAATCATGCACGTAAACACTCTGTTCAGTCACAGAGTAACAATTCACCACTCAAACAGCAGGAGATGACTGACAGAAACTGTAATTTTTTTTCTGGCTGTGTGGTCTCGTGAAAAAAAAAAAAAAACACAAAAGTTTTGTTTGTTTTCTTCAGACAAGATGTTCTTCTCTTGGACGTGGCCATCATTTCCAACACTGCACTTTCAGGGCAATAGCTGGAGAAGAGAACACAACCAACCATACATCATTATCTCTTGTCTGATGAGATTCTAAAACAGCAAACATGAAGGAGACATATCAAGGTCAAACCAAGGCTGTTTGTGCAAAACTTAAAGCACCATCTCAGTGATTTCAATTAAACTGATTTGCTGTGCATCTACATATCTTAAAGAAGTTGGAGCATGTCTTTCATCATATAATATTTCTGTATGGTAATGGCAGCTTTTATCCCTAGTTCCATTCTTCTGCTATTTTAGGAGTTGCGCTAGATAAGACAGAGAAGCAGAGAAAAGGGAACGTTTGCTCATCAGACATCACAAGAGGCAACAGCCACGCATTTTCAGTATTCCTGATCACGCATCAGGTTAAGTTTTATTTTGCTTTAATGTGCTGAGCAGAATCAGAAATGAAGCTTCATTTGAATGTTATTTTCTTTGACTTTATTGATGACTTGGAGCTTCAAAAGAGCAATGTATTTTTGTCTCATTTTGAGCAGCTATATCATATGTGAATAATTTGTTGGCCTGTTGATGCGACTCTGTCATGAACAATTTAAAGTGCAATGTTGTCTTTGCAGTAATGCATCCAGCATCTCTGTAATGGCATTCTGCTATCTTTCTTTAACTTTAAATATGGAAAAAAAGATTAGTTTTAATTCTATTATAAAGTAAATTTCCTATCATTAGAATTTTTTAAAATATTTGGCATAATAACCTTCATCATAGTTCTTTTTTGTTTTGCACAAGATATCTCTGTTTTTAGAGATTGCAGAATTAAACAAGATTAGTTAATTGACACCATAATAGAATGCAAACAAATTTTCTCAGGCTTACACCACAATAAATAAAAATAATCTTAGCAGGTGGGGATGGCTGTACACCTGAGATAAACTATGAACTATATAAGGTTTTTAGCGGCATTTATTCGTTGATCAAGTTCTTACTCTGTATAAAGATCTTATTGCAAGCAAAACCTATTTTAAATTAAAGTATTATTTTCCAGTTTTGAATAAAGTGCAATTTATTTTTTTACAAATATATTAAAAACTTTAGAAAGAATAAATACTTTGCTTTTGGAGTTATTGATCTTGTCTAAGAAATGCTATTTTAAATAGCCCCCACTCTGAAAGTGTCCAAGGACAGCTTGGATGGGGCTTTGAGCAACCTGCTGTAGTGGAATATGGCCCTGCCAGTGGCAAGGGGATTGGAACTAGATGATCCTTAAGGTCCCTTCCAACACAAACCATTCTATGATTCTATGAAATAAGATGTTGGTAGGGTGCTAATATTGAATGAGAACTCCCCTGGTGACAACAAAAAAAATCTAATGCATTTTTAGAAAATATAAAGACTGAACAGTGTAAAAATTAGCCAGCAATTGCACAGAAAGCCTGCTGTAGCTGTCCAGAGGTGATAGCAGACTTTCCAAAAATTCTAATTGAATCTGGACTTAATGTCCAAATACATTTGGTAAAATTTGTGAAGGCAATCATTTAAGAATATTTATCAGTTCGACCACTTCAAATAAGACAAAAAAAAAAAAACCCAAGCAAAATCAAACTTGTAATTTTAAAGATTTTCAGTAAGATGTACAAACTCTAGAACACGTATATGCTGGACATTTTAGAATACATAAATGTTATACACATTAGGGTTAGACATTAAACAAAAAACCTTATTGTGAAGCTTATATGAAGCTTATTGTTACTGTTCTAATTAATTTTAAGTTTTCTTAAAATGGATGCAAATAAAATTATTAAAGACCTCAGGATTTGACCAGTAGCTGATAATTGTCACCA
>VZSC01015646.1:0-25342 GCA_013398225.1 Steatornis caripensis
CTTTGTTGCCGGCTGGGCTCAAACCACGACATAGGCTTTTCAAGATCTGATTATATATTTATGCAAGATAAATTTCTTGTTTACCAGACACCTGGACAGGAAGTAATACATTTCAAAAGTAGAAGGGGCAACTACTGAAAGACAAGAAGGATTCAAATAAAATCAATGAAGTGAAATCCAATGGCATAGTTCTGAAATCAGAAATACAAAACTTATTGCACAAAACCAGTTTTACGATGTACCTAGAGAAAATATTTTCCTTCTTTGATATTTATATGCCATTATCCATTTTATAATAAGTGATAAATAGAAGCATACAATGCATATTATATGAAGTATAGAAAACAAGTTACCTTAAGTGTCTCAGAAAACTTCAGATTTCTCTAAATTATTAATTGTATAAATAAAAGCAGTCTTCTGACTAGCTTTACTTCTATAAACATTTTAGCACGCACAGTAAGACCACAGCTGTCATTCCTGAATGATCTTCTGCTATGCTCAGTTGGACAGAATTTATTTTCTAGTATTCTGTGCATTCCTAAAAACAAAATAAAATACTATTTTTAAAAATTAATAGGATATAGGATACAGGAAGGGTTCTGTCGCTCACAGTTTAGAAGACTTTTTCCTCTTCCCTTGCACTTTCTAAAAGCATTCAACTAAAAAGGGTGCAGCTTTTGTCTTTCCAAATTTGTTCTTCTGAATAGAGAAATAATCCTGCCCAAATGCTTATTTTAAATCTATCGTATGTGGTTTTGATGTTAACCACATTCCATACAGGTGAATGTAACATTTGGCCCTGTGCAGTATGCAAATTTGATTTACCTTCCTTTGACTACTTTTTAAGTTGAACCTAATTTATTGTAACCCTCTGTGTGGGTTTATTTTATTTACTTATAATTAATACTGTTTATTATTCTCACTCTTCTTATACTGTTTTTTGATATTTATAACATTATGTATCTGGATATCACTGTACAAGTTCATCTGTGCTGTCAGTAGAAAAAATACACTAACAATTATTGTGTGCAGTAGTTACCTGTTACAGCATTTGTAGCATATTGTTACTTACTTCTTGTCATAATTTTGTCACAATTCAATGGAGTTTTGTGGTTCTTTTTATCTCTCCTGTAGTACAGACTGGTTCTTTATAATTTGTAGTGACTCCCAACATCCTTATTGTTTTCTTCTTTTGCTTTTTCCCACAGCGAGGGATTACATATTCTAGTAACTTTTATGGGTTTTTTGCCCAACATTATAGGTTTGTCTGAAAATCTTCAGTATTACTGTACAAACACTGTAAATGTAAACTACTTCAATTCAGCAGAAATTAAAGCTTCACCAGTAGGAATTCATCTTGCTAATAAGGGAAATGTCTAAGCAGCTACTGAAGATGAACAACGAATAGGCAAGAGAGACCATTTTCCAGAAAACGGGAATTATGTAGCTCGAGAATTGAGACACTGAGAACTGAAGATCTCAAAAATTCCCAAGCTAGATCTTCAATAACTAGGCTGCAATTGAGCCCCAATAAACTAGACATAATCAGACCAAAAGACGATTTTCTATAAATGGAAAAAATGTTAAATGGGAAAAAGTAGGTTCTAGAACTGAGACTGAATTTCGCTTTTGAAAGGGTAAAACAAAAAGTAAACTGCACCTGACCAGAGAACCAGCTCACGACTTCAAACTATTAAGTTCATTGAAGACAGGATAAAGGTAATGGATGCATAGTCCAAGTTCTTCCAGAAGAAGTGTCCTCCAGAAAACCAATCTTACACAGCTTCTGTTTCAGTCTGTTTTCTAAAGTATTTCTCCAGTCTCAAGCTCGTGAAAAGGCCTGTTAGAATTCACACTGATTTTGCGTTATAGTTCCCCGAATGTTACATTTTGAAATTAAAACAGGGTTGTTCACTAATGTATTTGCTACATACATATCGTAGTGTGCATGTATGTCCATATACATGTGCAGATGTATACTGTTTGTTCCTTTTTGTACAGTAATAATATTATAGAGAGAAATTACTTTTAATATGAAATACAAGAGATCATTCAAAACAATGATAAAAAAGCCATGCTATTGAAGGTCAGCCTATTGCATGATTCCTAAACTTATGCTGTGGTTTGAGCCCAGCTGGCAACAAAGAACGCAGCCACTCACTCGCTCCTCCCCCTGCACCTGGATGGGGAGAAAATGTAACGAAACCTGGTGGGTCGAGACAAGGACAGGGAGGGTTCAGTCACGGGTTATGGTCATGGGCAAAACCAGACTCAGCGTGGGGAAAAAATGTTCAGTTTAATCGGTTATCAAATCAAAGCAGAGTAGGATACCGACACATGAAAAGCCAGATCTTAAAACACAAATAAATACCCTTCCCCCACCCCTCCCTCCTTCCTGGGCTCGAGTCACTCCCGATGTCTCTCCCTCCTCCCCCCTCAGCAGCGCAGGGGGACAGGCAATGGGGGGTGCAGTCAGTTCCCCAGAGATTGTCCCTGCCCTTCCTCCCCAGGAGGGGAGGGCTCCTCACACGCTTCGCCTGCTCCAGCGCGGGGTCCCTCCCATGGCAGACGGTCCCTCACAAACCCCTCCGATGTGTGTCCTTCCCATGCGGTGCAGCCCCTAAGGAATGCGCTGACCCAGATGCTCACACAGTCACAGCCTGCTTTGGGAGAAGGCACCTCCCCCGGTATGGGGTCCTCCACATGCTGCAGTTCCATCTCTTTTCCACTGTGGACCTTCATGGGCTGCAGGTCCATCTCTGCCTTGCCGTGGTCCTTCACAGGCTGCTCCACAGTGATCCTCCATGGGCTGCAGGGGCACAGCCTGCCCTCTCCCTGCGTGCTGCAGGGGAATCTCTGCTCCAGCCGCCTCCTCTGCCTCCTTCCTCACTGATTCCAGCTATCTGCATAGGTCTTTCTCTCACCTCCGCCTCCTTCCTCTGCTGCAGGTCTCCACAACTGCTTCTTTGTCCCCTCCTTAAATATGTTATCGCAGAGGTTCATCTATTGTCTCTAAACGGCCCAGCCTCAGCATGAGGCAGGGCTGCCTTGGAACTGGGGCAGCTTTGAGCAGCTTCTGACAGGGGCCACCTACCCGTGTAGCCCCTGCCCCTGCTACCAAAGCCCTGCCACAGCTTAGCAATTCTGGAGTAAGCTTTTCACGATCCAAAGCATCCTTATTAGCAGTATGAAGGCTTGCTTATTTCTAGGCTGATTTACTAAGAGTAAAGTTTACTAGAAATAGAACATAGCTTATGAGCTTTATTATGGCAATTTGTAGAGTAAATTGAAAAGCACTTAAAGTCACTTTTAGCATACTTGTATTCACACTATATTTTTAAAGTAATGTGTCCTATTTTAGCTTATTAAATATGAAAGTGATTTTTAGGTGAGAGAGCAAGTGTTATTTCAGGTAAGTTTATTTTCCCATTGGTACTAATTTGTAACTTTTGAAGGCCATATCATTTGAAATTGTACTATTTTTGTAAAGAAATATGAACATTCAAACATTTGTATTTCTTAATTACATTATCTGGTATATGACAACATATGTCTATGGATAGAACGGGATTTTTGAATATACATCCTCTGTAAATAATTGTATGAGGAAATGAGCATGGGTAAATGCGTGTTCTTCGAAATGCAGCATGGCAGGTTCATTGCCAAAATGGATTCCTCATTATCTACTAAGACAGTATACACCTACCAAGACACAGATATCGTGTATTGTTTTCTTTCCTCATAGCTGCTATGTCTGTTGTATTGGGTTTGTGCGGCAAGACTTTGGTAGCAGGGGGGCTTCTATGAGAAGCTGCTAGAAGCTTCCCCTATACCCAACAGAGTCGATGCCAGCTGGCTCCAAGATGGACCTGCAGGTGGCCAAGGCTCAGCCAGTCAGTGACATTGGTAACACCCCTGGGATAATGTATGTAAGAAGGTGGAAAAAAAAAATGTTGTAGAAGAGCAGCCAGAGCGAGGAGTGAGAATATGCGAGAGAAGCAGCTCTGCAGACAGCAAAGTGCGTGAGGAAGGAGGGGGAGGAGTTGCTCCAGGCACTGGAGCAGAGATTAGTGGTGCAGACCATGGTGAGGCAGGCTGTCCCCCTGTAGCCCATGAATGTTAATGGTGGAGTAGCTCTCCAGCTGCAGCCCATAGAGGACCCCATGCCAGAGCAGGTGGATGCCTCAAGGAGGCTGTGACGTCATGGAAAGCCTGTGCTGGAGGACGCTTCTGGCAGGACCTCTGGCACCACGGAAAGAGGAGTCTACGCTGGAGCAGGTTTGCTGGCAGGACTTGTGACCGACCCACACTGGAGCAGTCTGTTCCTGGAGGACTCCACACTGTGGAAGGGACCCATGCTGGAGCAGTTTGTGAAGAACTATGGCCCGTGGAAAGTACTCACATTGGAGAGATTTGTGGAGGACTGTCTGCCGTGGGAGAGACCTCACGCTGGATCAGGGGAAGAGTGTGAGGAGTCCTCCTCCTGAGGAGGAAGGAGAGGCAGAAACAACATGTGATGAACTGACTGCAACCCCCATTCCCCATCCCCCTGTGCTGCTGAGGACTAAAGAGCAGAGAAAATCAGGAGCAAAGGTGAGCCTGGGAGGAATGGAGGTGTAGGGTGAAGATGTTTGAAGAATTAGTTTTTATTTCTCATTAACCTGCTCTGATTGGTAAAAATTTAATTTCCCTGAGCTGAGTCTTATTTGCCCATGATGGTAATTGATGAGTGAACTCTCCCTGTCCTTATCTCGACCCATGAGCCTTTTGTTGTATTTTTCTCTCCCCTGTCCAGCTGAGGAGGGGAGTGATGGAGCAGCTTTGATGGGCACTTGGCATCCAGCCAGAGTCAACACATCATACCTCTAAATGTTTGCATGTATGACATTAAAAAGGGATATAGTTCAAAAATAAGAGGTAAGATTTTCTTGCAAGATTATCCTTGCCTCATTCTAAATACAGACTAGAATGAAGCAAGGATAATCCCATGATAATTTCTTCTTCCTCAGGAAGCCTGCAGCTCACAAATGAGCTAGCCTTTCTGTCTCCAGTGAGGCATCATATCCGTTGCTATCCAGTACCATGGCAGGAAAAACAACTCCCAACTGTGGACCAGCTGCAGCTCATTACTTTATCTAGTCCTTAAGAGCAGTACTTGTGAGGTATAAGCAAAACAAGTACCTCACACCTGTGAATATTCATTCTATTTCTGTATATGTAAGCTCGTCTGGAAGCTGTTAATTCTGGTTCAGTTCTACTGAACTTAAAATAACCAGTTCACAGACAGTTTTTATTCTTGCTTCTCTGCAGCACAGCCCTGATCTCAGAGTTTCCACTGTCACAGAAAGCCCAAGTTGTCGCCCCATTCACAACCCTGAAGAAGGGTCTTAGATAGTTAAGCAGGGAAGCTGGGGGAACTGTAGGACTTGGAAATGCCCGTTTCTGATCTGATCTTAGCAGGCTGTTTCTGCTCCTTTTTCAACTCTCAATCTCAAACATGGAAATGATGGCAAAAAGGAAACTGAGGGGAAAAGTCTCATGTACCCTTATCCTGCTACTTGACCAGTTGTTAATTAAAGGGTAATGCAGTTTTCAGTAATCCCTGGGTCATTTATATGCCTCATTAGTTCAAGAATGCTCAAGACACTGGTGCATAGAAAGTTTTTTGTCCCAAGTACATGGAGAATAGCTCTATTCTGTAGAAATAGCCACACTGATATGTGAATGGAGATATATTTACTATTCATAAATACTTTCTTTCATTTCAAATGTTTCAGCAAATTTTGACACATCAAACACAAAGAAAATTAGGTAATAATGAATATACAGACAATCTCTAATTGAGAGTAGGTTTGTTCAAGCCATTATGAACAGTAGTTGCATTCATAGGAATCAGTTTGATCAGAAAGAGGAAAGTAGATGAAATTGGTGAAAAAACATTTCTTCAAAACAACTTAGCTAGCTCTAGTTTATAGAAAAAGATTGAGTTAATATTTGTTAAAACTTTGATCCTATTAGCTGACAAGGATTTCATATCACTTACACTTGATTGCTTGACTCCTAAGAACCACAAGTACCTCTAAGCTGTCTTACTATTTTTTGTTTTACTAATTTGATTAACTATGATAGTGCTTACAAACAGTTAATACCTTAAAATAATGACTCTCATATAACTATGAAAACAGTTGTAATCTATACTCCTATTGAAGTGTCTATACAATTATTCTCTTTGCTTTCTTTAGCACAGTACACAAAATATTTCTAACCATTTATTTGGTTCAAATTGTATCATCAATCTAAACTATTAATTTGCTGAAATACAGAAGACCTGGATTACAAATCATTCTTTGAAATAATATCTTTTTGACCCTTCATCATTTTACCTCTTGTATAATTTATTTCTTTATAATTAACAAACAATAAACATTCTGAATACTCATTATAGTTTTGTTAATACAGATATAAGCTTATATATCAATAAGTGAGTCAGTTTGTGAGCTCATCTAACTGGTTAAGAACAACATTTCAGTGGTAGATTAACCTGTGTTTTGTTATGTTGCTGGATACAATTTATAATTATTTTCACAAATTGATCATTAAGATTTTTTTTTTTTAAATGACTCAATAATTTTCATGCAGTAGGTGGGAACATCTTCCTGGGCCTGAATCTTTGTGCCTTGTGGGTTTTTTATGGCACTCTGTGGCATAAATACACTAACATAAATCATATAAACTTCTGTGGGACTTACCTATTATATGTATAGTAAAACCTGGAGCCACTGAAGTTCTTAACGTTGTGTAAAAGCATTAAAGAAGGTGTTAGTAGGCCTAGAGCACATGCGTGGTTCATGGAGGCTGGGACAGCAGGGTTTGTATAGTTCAGCAAAGAGGAGGTTAAAGACTGATTTAAGGGCAGCCTACAACCACCTGAAGGGGTTCACAAAGAAGATGGAAGCAAATACTTCTTCAAAGTGACACCCCATATAACAAGGGGAAACAGCAACAAATTGAAATGGGGGATGTGGAGAGGAGATTAAGCAAAGCTTCTTTGCTAAGAGGTTGGTGCTGCAATGGAACAGGTTACATCAACAGACTGAAGAATCTCCATCGTTGGTGTTTACCACACCCAGTCTAGACCCAATCTAGTGTTGGCAATAATCTTTCTTTGGAAAGGAGGTTGGACTAAATCACCTCTAGAAAACCCTTTCAACAAACATTTCTATGATTATGACTTTCCAAGACCAGTTGCCAAAGGGAAATGGCCAGAGTGCAACCTATTTCAGCTAAACCTTCTAATGAAACACATTTCACTGCAGCTTCTGTATTTCAAGGATACTGGAGGACACAGACAAGAGATCTAGTTACATCATATTGAGGAATAATTCCTTGCATCAGTTTCTTTGCAACTGTAGAACCATAACGAGATAATTCCCTAATGCACATCAAGGCCAGAACAGTTTCCAGAGTCTCATAGAATCAGCTTCAGAAACAAATTAGATTAATGTATTTTAAATGGAGTTGTTTATCCAGAAGAATTGTAATTTATAAATTAAAACATTTAAATGGCTAGAGTCACGGAATTCCAGTAATATTTCAAAGCTTAGGGTAAAAGTTGAGGTTACATATTAAACTTGTCTCTCTGAAATCTTAACTATTTATTCTCCTCAAATGAAACATAAATTAGGTCAGAGGTTTTTACGAAATTTTACAAAACGAGCATTCATTTGTAGTCCAAGAACTGAAAAATTACGTTACTGTATTCTCTCATTTCAGTTCTTATGTCTGGTGATGCACTGTAGTGAAGCAGTTAAGGAGTTTCTCTATGCTTTATTCCAAGCTAAACTTTTTGCACAATTTACTATAAGTGAAATTAACCATGCATGTTTCTATTTATACATCCTTGGAAGTGCATGTTAGCTTGTGAAATCTCAGGGTGATTGTCTGAAAGAAATGGATGAGATTTCTCTTTAAAGTAGCATGAAGCATATGGTGTCAGAATCATCTGTCCTGAACTGCCAGGTGCGTTTTATTCTTTTCTTTTCCTGAACAGAGTGAAGTCCCTCCAAAATGTCCCAAATCAATATAGTGTTGAAGTAAGTTGGCACGTAAATTTACAAATATACAGACATGTCCCTGTTGAGACACATCCCTAATAGTTTCACATATGAGGCATCTGCTAGGTATCAAGTTATTATGACTAAAAGTTGGAATATATTTTACCTTCTACTGTGCCCATCATTTAAATTAAGTATGTGGATGGAACAATCTAATTCAGTAAGAAAATGCACTCTCCTTTATAGAAATCTATCAAGCTTAATGTGGCAGATGTGCAAAAAGGCGTAAAACAATATCTGGAGAAGGACATGTTTCAAGATTACAGAAATGTTCATAAGAAATACATACAAATCTCTCTAAGTGAATGCTTAGGAGTTGTTCGTGACAGACAAAATAACTCCTTTCCATTGTGGACAAGTAGAATATACGTTTTTTGGGTTTTTAACAGCTGCTGGACAGATCTCTAGACAGCTCTCTCACTGAAATTGTGTTGAAGTCAAAATGAACACTTTACTCCTTGAGAAGAGAATCGTTCTCTACTGGTGCCTCATTCTGCCTTACTTTAGTGAACAGTGTAAGGAGCAGCTCAGGGCATTCCTTACCTCCAGTAAACTGTAGAAGCTATAACAAAAATAATGAAAAAAATCTTTATTGTCAGGATCATGGGGAAGGTGAGATTCTGAAGGCAAACCAACTTTGTCAGAATCTTGCTGGGTAAGTTCCAAGCATCCAAATTCATAATGTACACATGGCTACTCAAAGTCACTGGGACAAAATGAGAATAAGTCAGAACACGTTAAAACAGAGAAGGATCTATAAAGAGGAAAAAGAACACTCTGAGCTAGAATAGTCTTGAGTTGGTTCATGGAAAGGCTGTTGAGATTTACAGAAACAAGTTATTCTGAACAAACAAACAAACAAACACACAAAACCCCCAAACTGAGCTGCAGACAGCTGCAAGGCATAGAAGTGAGACATTACAAATCAAATATTTTGAAAAAGTATGTTTGGGCTACTTAAATAGCAACACTAGAATGATTGTACAATAAAATATTTAGATTAACATACGTGTCAGGAAAAAAAATTGAATCATACTTGATTAACATTTACTGAATGCTAGCAAATTCTTCCATATTTCAGCCAAAAATCAATGCATTGTCAGTGTTCCACGCTGCTGCTTTTTTTTCAATCCTATACTTAGACTTGATGAAGATTCTAGCATTTTACTTACTCCATCATTATGTCTACAAAGTGGTAATTTTGAAAGAATCATAGTGTTACAGGAAATTCATAATCTAATATTCTGATTTATGCATGTTTTGGATTGGCAATTCTGTAGCCAGTGTGTAATGTAATACGTGCACTATACCTGTTCACTATCCCAAACCAGTTGTACTTGGACAATGCTTTGAGAAGATCCACAAGCATCGCCCAGTGACAGGAATAGCTAGCTGGGGAGAGAAAATTTTATATATAGTTTTAAATCTATATTATTTTTTGTGTATGTATAAGTAAGTCACAAAAGAATTACTGAAAGTAATAGCTCTTAAGTTTGCTTATAAAAAAGTCAGTCAGCTTAAAACAAAGTAGTGAAATACTCTGATACAACATACATATAAAGAAAAACAGAAATCTTCTATGAGCTTTTTTCACTTTGATAGAAAGTAATTTCTCCGGAGAGAGATGCTGGAGGTGTTCACATTCTGGGAGGTAGAAAATATTCTGAGTATCAAGGTTAGCAAACATGCCAGTTCGTGATTTTGCTATCAGATATGTTGCTTTTTGAAAAACAGAAGTCATTCATTAGACTGAACTAGTACCTTGGTATCTCAGTTAAAAGTCTTTAATCACATTTCTTAATGGGATGCTGAAATATTCTTAAGGTGATAGTACTGAAAATATTACTCCTGGAGCTGGGTTTATATTTACCTCATTTCTGTGACTGTCAAAAATATTGGTCAGACATCAGTAACAAAATACCTGTTTTTATACACAGCAGTGGTAACCGTTACTATCTAGTTTTTTAAGTTCTCAATAGCAAGTCAAAGAAATTATCATCTGGTGAAACAATCTGAGTATCTAGTTTACTTGAAATAATTACAGAAAAATTATACAGACAGAAAAGGAAAATAGTGATCAAGAAGCAAATGACTAGTAATGCTCCCATGTTCACATCACTCGAATTAGTTTCAGCACAAGTGTGCTGGTATTGGCTGGGAGAGAGTTAATTTTCTTCATATTAGTTAGTATGGGGTGACATTTTGCATTTGTCCTGAAAACTGTTGATAATGCAGGGATGTTTTAGCTATTGCTGAGCAGTGCTTGCACAGAACCAAGGCCTTTTCTGATTCTTGTACCACCCCAGCAACAAGTGGGCTGGGGTGCACAAGGAGTTGGGAGGGGACACAGCTGGTACATCTGACCCCCACTGACCAAAGGGATATCCCATACCGTATGTCATGCTCATTAATATAAAGCTGGGAGAAGAAGAAGGAAATGGGGGATGTTCAGAGTAACAGCATTTGTCTTCCCAAGTAACTGTTACGCATGATGGAGACCTGCTTTCTTGGAGATGGCTGAACACCTGCCTGCCCATGGAAGGCAGTGAAGGTGTTCCTTGTTTCGCTTTGCTTGTGTGCACAACTTTTGCTTTACTTATTAAACCGTCTTTATCTCAACCTGCGAGTTTCCCCACTTTTACTCTTCTGAGTCTCTTCCCCGTCCCACTGTGAGGGGAAGAGTGTGTTGGGCTTAGTTGCTGGCTGGTGTTAAACAACGACAACAAGCCAGCAAATGAAGCTTTGAAATAATTTTCTTGACCATTTATATTGTAAACTGTAGAGCTTATAAAACCCCTCTGCATTAGCTATTAATAAAATAATTCTTAAATCAAGTAAGCATTAGTTTATTAATATTTATCAGTTTATGAGATAGTGGCACCTCTGGGAAAGCATGTGTAAAAGAGAGCAAAATGCTGTGCAGGAGGGGAAAAGTGTGGGAGACAGCCCTATGAGCACCAAGCTGACAGGAGGAGGTGTTTCAGGCACCTGAGCAGAGATTCCCTTGCAGCCCCTGAAGAGACCACATTGGAGAAGTTATTTTCCTGCAGCCCATGGAAGAGCCAAAGCCGCAATAGATATTAACACTGTACCCCACGGAGAATCCCACACCAGAGCAGGCAATTATTTTTTGAAGGAAGCTGCAGCCCTTGGAGAGAAGACCATGCTGGAGGAGTTGTTGGGGAACTGCAGCCCCTGGGAAGGATCCACAATGGAGAAGGTTTATCTTGAAGGACTGCAACTCAAGGAAGGATCCCTGCAGCAGCAGGGCAAAGGTGTGAAGAAGAAGAAATCGTGGAGAGGAACTGACATGAACTGACCACAATCCCCAATTCCCATTCCCCATCACCCTGCACCACTCAGAGCAGAGTGAGGAGATAGAGGAATCAAGGATGAAGGAATGAAGTTGAGCCTGGGAAAAAGTGTGGGGTGGCGGTGCGACATCTGGGAGGGAGCAGGTGTTTTCAAATTTGTATTCGTTTCTCACCATTCTACTCTGTTTTTAATCAGCAAAAAATAAATTAATCTTTCCCAGGTAGAGCCTGTTTTACCTGTGATGGTAATAGATAAGTGATTTCTCTGTCTTTATCTTGATCCATGAGCTTTTTAATCTGATTTGCTCTCCTTGTCCTGTTGAGGAAGAGGAGTGAGAGAGTGCTGGGTGGGCACCTGGCATCCAGCCAAGATTAAATCTATCACACATTTTAAATAAGAGACTGGACAAATACCTCTCAGCAATTGTTAGCTCTTAACATAGAGGAGAAGACCAAGACAGTAACAGAAGATTTTTGACATTTTAAGATCAGGTGCCTCAGAGCAGTGGGTGTTCTGTTCTTCAGAAATACACTCAGAAAGCAGAACTGTGGTAAACTGTGTTTTTTCATAATATTCAGAGGTCATTGCCTATCTGCAGCGGAGGTAAGCACAGGGCTCATATAATTTGTATGGCTGTTTTTTTTTTCTCTTCTGTTCTTATTAGTACATGGACACATCACTGGATAAAAGAGAACTCTGCCTCAACAAAAAAATTGTCTAGATGGCTCCAAAGTTATTTTCCGCTCACTAGCTCTCTTACCAGAGGAAGACTGTAAACTTGATTAGCTTGACGTTGTGGTGAGACCTGATTGTACTTTTCTCTCTTCAGTTCATATTTCAGTCTAGTACTAACTGTGCTGCAAAGAGCAGAACATATTCACAACATTAATGAAGATAACTTAAGTCTGCCTGAATCAGCAGTGCTGAGTTAAGGTGAGGAAATCGGATGGCTCCCATTGCACCAGCAGCAATCCCAAAAATGTCTACAAATGCAACAGTGTCAGCACAATAGGTACAAAATAAGAGCTGCAGCTCATCCTTTGTCACTGTAGTCAGGGCACTGTAACAATCTGGGAAACAGGTTGTGTTAATTCAAGCTACTTTTGTCATGTTATCATTCTATCTTCCATTCATTATTCTGTCACACTTACTCTTGGTTTTATGATGTCATTTTACCTGGTAAGATATTTTCACTCATACTATGAGCCTTTCCTTCAACCAACTTGTTGAATGCCCATCTACTCCAGACTTAGAATCACCACATAATGGGATGTAGGAGCTTTCTTTCCACCCCACTGCAAGGGCCTCACATGCTGGGACGTCTTGGACTGATGTCTCAGTTGGGGAGATGCTGTAGAGCTCCCCTTTCCTCAGAGAGAGCTGTGGTGCTGCCAGTAAATGCAATACCAGTGTCCTGACACAACAGGAGAGAGGAAGTGTGGAGTCCTCAACATCTCTTGTCTCTCAACTGAGCAAATCCTAGAGTAAATTCAAATTTATATTCAGTTCTCAATTGAAAGCTTCTTTTCTTCTTTTCATTCAGCTACTTTTGGCTTTTATAGTATATTAACTTTTGTAGCTGTGCTACTTAAGAGTGCCAAAATGTAAAGGAACAAGTTTTGTGTGAAATATGGTGCATAAAATTCTTATACTTGTCTAGCCAATACGCAAAAAATACTTTACTGTTGTCTCACAGGTAAGAGACTTAAATTAGTTGATTACTGATTTAATATTTCACAGTCACAGCACATTTTATATCTCAAAAGACAGAATTACTTAAAATATAAAAGAAGCTTATCCTTATAATTTAAACATCTAGTAATAAGAAATGAGTCATCTGTTTTGAGCTTGTGCCACATGTCAGATGTCCTAAGAGAAAGAAAGTGTAACTAAAATTCTCTCATTTAGTCATTAACTGGAGTAAGAAGTAAGATTCATGCACTGAAGAGTTCTAAGGTTCTAAGCAGCCATCACCCCAGAAAATCAAAACCCAGATGAGCAGCAGCATCACAGAAGTGCAGCAACAGTATTTACAATTGATTACAGTGAAAACTGATGAATCAGAGAAATTAAAAAAAAAAATCAGGTTGTAACTTGCAAAACAGACGAAATTTATGTATAGAACTCCAAGTCAGTCACTTGTTTATTTTTTTTTTCTTTAAGGTAAGAACTCAACACTTTAAAAATATTTGTTTCCTTCAAGGGTCTGAGAAAAGGACACAATTTAAAATGCCATAAAGGAAAGCACAAAGATTTTAGAGAAGGGAGAACTAGTAACAATATTTCAAAACTAACTTCTGTATTAAAGGAGCTTATTGAAATCTTGACTTTGTGAACACTTCCTGAAATTTGAAAGCCTTAGAAACAAAATTGGTAGAACTGCAAGAGAAAAACAGGAAACAAAATAATGGCATTAATACACTGATAGAGTCACAAAAGAGTAGCTGCTTAAAATCAGGAAATCCCAATGATAAGGATGCAGCAACATTAGCTCAGTAAAGCCAATATTTTTCAATATTTCATATTTCAGTAATAACACTATGATTAGACTGAAAATAAACTCACACAGACATATAATACAGATATAGTCCTTAAATCACTATGAACATACTTTCAGAAATGACAAAAAAAAAATAGCATTCACTCATTGCCAAAAGTTGCTTCCTAGAAGGAATGTAAAAGCACAAAAAGATTACCTATATCCAGACTCCAGTATATTAGAAGACAATTTACAATAAACTAGAACTGTATTTATGACCTACAATCTGACTATCAGGGAAAACGGCTTAACCCCAGTCGATAACTCAGCTCTACCCAGCTGCTCGCTCACTCCCCTCACAGTGGGATGAGGGAGAGAATCAGAAGACTAAAAGTGAGGAAACTCGTGCGTCGAGATAAAGACAGTTTAATAGGCAAAGCAAAAGCTGTGTACAGAAGCAAAGCAAAACAAGAAACTCATTCACTACTTCCCGTGGACAGGCAGGTGTTCAGCCATCTCCAGGAAAGCAGGGCAATCACGCATAACAGTTACTTGGGAAGACAAACACCATCCTCCCCTTTTTTCTTCTTCACCCATGTTTCTATGCTTAGCATGACGTCATATGGTATGGGATATCCCCTTGGTCAGTTGGGGTATGTTTGAGCAGTCTGTTTTAGAACTAGCCGAGCCTGTAGGAGTGAACAGATAATAGAAGACTTGGTTCAGCCTGTAGTTGAGACTTGTCTCAGCCTGCGCATGTTATCAGGAAGACCGCTGACCTTGCAGTTTGGAGGATTGCTACAAAGAGAGGAAGAAGCGTTTCTTCACCATCATCAGGGAGAGGAACAGCAATGAAGTAACTGCCTTCAGAACACGAGGACAACCACCACGAGGCGTAACTGCGCAGCCGCAAGGGACTTTGGAATATTTAATGAGTTCCAGGAGATTTCTTGCATATGTAAAGTAGTGCAGGGAATTGTATTAAATATGTATGAGCTGTGCCTATATAAGTGTGGCTCAAGTTGAGCCAGTGTGGGCATCAGGAAGGAAGGGTCCCCCACACGCCTTAGCATGCTAATAAAGGAATTCTTTCAGATGCCTTAAACCTTGGTCTCTGGGAATTTTATTAATTTGCCAACTTTTATGGTAACAGTATAGCTCCGCTTAAATTTGCTATGCATGCTCAGTGAGGGGTGGTCATGCCTTGGAGGGGGGCAGCTTTGGGATGGAGGTGTGTTTTTTAGTATTATAATGAGATTACAATGAGCAATGTTCATCCGAAGGACAGGGATTTCCTCATGGTCGTTGGCTCAGTCTCTTATCTTCCTTGGTTGGCAGCCACTGCAAGGTTTATCAGTTCCACAGTACCATCAAGTTCCCATCATTGCAAAGATTAGAACAGAGCCTAGCTGTAGAGTCTTCACTCAGCTCCGCCCTCCGTTCTGCTCCTCTTAACACGTGCTAAGATTGCAGACAGTGTTGTTTAGGGAACTATCGTGGGAGTAGCGAACCACATTCCATCTTGGAGGCCGCAGCTGTATTTTACCCTAAAATTTCCTTAATGTTATAACTTTAAACTTTAGAATTTTTCCCCTAGTTTTCTCTAATTTCACACCCACCCCACCCCACCCCTCCAAGTTGTTATCCCACAGTGGCCTTAGCCATAGCTGCAGAACTGCCAGGGCAGTGCTTGCCCTGTCATAGGCTTATCCATGGCCATACCCTTTGAGGTACTCCAGGATGACCTCATGCACAGCTGCAGATGCTTTGAGGCATACCTTCTCCAGCATGGACTTATCCTTCAGTCACAATCCCTTCAGAGATATGCCTGCTGCAGCACAGACATAACCACAGCCACAGATGCTTTGAAATGTACCTGCTCTGACACAGGCTTGTCCATGGCCAGAGATGTTTTGGAGTTTCCTGCTCCTGCATGGGCTCATCCACAGGTCACAGTTCCTTCGACTCAAAATCACACTGGAGTTCCAGCCTTTCCAGCACAGCAGCACAGAAACAGTGGTGATGCCCTGGGCATCTGCCAGCCCAGGCACATTGCCATTGCTGTTATCAAAATGTGCCCAGGCACAGCAGAGTAAGGTGATAAGCAGTACAGTGGTACAGCAAGCAACGAAAGCAAAAAGCAGCCACTAACGAGCATAAGACTCTAATTGACAGAGAGGCAAGCAAGCCCCATGGCAAGCACAGAAGCCTGCCAATGAATACCTAAACAGCAATAATGGCTATAAATTCAGTCTAGCACATTTCAGTCAAATCTGTCATTATCTCACACCCTTGAGCCCCATGTTCAATGCCAAAAAGGACTTTCACATGATATGGAATATCATTTTGGTCAGTTGGAGTCAGCTGTCCAAGCTGTGTCCCCTCCCAACTCCTTGTGCACCCCCAGCCCAATCGCTGGTGGGGTGGGGTGAAAAGCAGAAAGGCCTTGTCTCTGCGCAAGAACTGCTCAGCAATAGCTAAAACATCCTTGCATTATCAATGCTGTTTTCAGCACAAATCCAAACCACAGCCCCATACAAGCTACTATGAAGAAAATTAACTCTCTCCCAGCCAATACCAGCACAATTCCTTGTACTGCTACCTGTCCTTGGAAATAGATGAACCCACTGTGTACCTTGCTTCCTTACAGCTTGGTGAATTACAAGAAAAATAATCTGTATTTGTATCCTCTTCTGCAGAAATTTACACACCCTGAAGATTCCAGTCTGCACTCACATGAAACAGATGGAAGAAAGATTTCACTTTCCAATATTTTCTGCTTGTTAACATGATCTTTTTCTCTAACAAAAAAAGAAACAAAAACCTCCAGTTCATTCTTTCTTGCCATTACCATAGAAATGTATAAATAATTTTTTTTTTCCTCTTTATGTCCATTTGCCTTCCTGCATTCCCCCCATGCCTCCCTCTTTCTTATATACATCCTGCACCCGGTGGATGATTGGAGGTCACTGAGTAATGTAAAATGAGAAGTAATCAAGGTTATCTTATGATAACTGATTGAAATATCTTATCTTTCACAGAAGGGGTACCAAGAATAGAAAAATGAGGAAATTCTTTAAAGATTTCTGAAATAACTTCATGGTTAATATCTTCCCACCCCCGCCCCCCCTTTAAGATGACCATATTTTATAGTTTCCTAGCTTCCATAAATTCCAGCATTTCCCTGAGAACTATCTCTGAGTTATACTTTTCAACTTTCTATCCCTTTCTTGAATTATTTTTCCTGAGTTTACTACTGCTTTTCTGAACTGTGTCATTCCATCTACTCATTTTGTTTCAGAATGAGACTGGAATGTTTTTGAAGTGAAAAGGAAAAATAAAAGTATGTTTTATATGTGATGTGGGCCAACTGTAGATTGCAGACCTGAGGGCTGGGTTTTTCTGTGCGAATGTGTATTCATTTGTGAACTCAGAGTGGCATGACTGGCCATTAGCTCTGTGCACAAGGATGAAGGATACAATCCTCTGGGAACAGAAGAGTTTAGTTTTATTTGAAATTCCCACATACATACCAACATTGAAAAAACAGCTCGTAGGAATGATGAGCTATATTTATCCTGCTGCTTTGTAAAGGCTTAAAGCCATTAACTTACTTATTTTTACTGAATATTATTATTTTTTACTTCATGCCAAACGAAAATATTGTAGTCTCTTTGCAATGCTGTACAAGTTCAGCTGCACCAATGCCTCATCTAGCACTCAGTGAAAAAACAGTCTTTGTCCTACATGAGAAAGAGCGCTCTGTTTTATAACGTATTGTTATGCCTGTCATGTCACTTCCAAATCTAAAAGAATATTGCTAAAAGTTCTGATTTTTCCACCTTAAGAATCTATCCTCGCAAGGCTTTTCTTCTTTGGAAATACCTGGCATGGGTTGTATTCGTCACCCAAATAAAATTTCTTATATATTTTCCTGTTTGAATGGTCTGTTAGTAAGGCATCAAACTTTACTTTTCATGGTAACATCATCTATCTCTTTTTCTGAAAGAAGGTATGTCTACACTGCTTTTCAAGCTTACATGTAGTTGAACACAATGATGACAACTGCCCGCACTTGAAGCCAGTTGGAAGCCAGCCACTTCCAAGCAAGAAACAAAGTAGATACACTAGATAATGTGAAATCTGAGCTAATAAACTGTGATGAGAAACAATGTGCATTAGCTAAGGTTCATTGTCTGACACACACAGCTTTCAGGCAGGTTAGCAAACTGATAGGGCAAATTCACATCTGTCTGCAAAACACTGGATAAACATATCTTTTCCACCTGAATATGAGGAAGAACTTCTTTACTCCGAGGGTAACAGAGCACTGGAACAGGCTGCCCAGAGAGGTTGTTGAGTCTCCTTCTCTGGAGATATTCAAAACCTGCCTGGGTTTTGAATGAACACCCACAGGTGTTCCTTTGCAATTTGCACTAGGTGAACTTGCTTTAGCAGGTGCGTTGGACTGGGTAATCTCCAGTGGTCCTTTCCAACCCCTACCATTCTATGATTCTGTGATTCATTAGAGCAGATAATAGAGGCCCCATTATGAGAGACTAGACTAGACATGAGATCCTACTCCTCATTGTGGCTGTCCCTTCACACAGAGCCTGATCCATTGGGAATTCAGGCAGCACTGAATCCTGTAGGCTTCAGCTGATATTTTCTAGTTCATTAAGATTGTCTCACTATTTTTGTCTCCTACAATACCATCTTGCTCAACAAATTCATTGGGATGTGTCATGTAGTACTGGAATTTTTGTTTGAAAACCAAAACAAGAGGGATTTTCTATAAACTTTTGATTTTTGGAAATGAGCTTCTGTAAAGAAGCATAATTTACTTGGCATTGGTTATGAATATTAAATCAGTAGGTATGTTCATCAATCAATAAACTGCAGATTACATAGCTGTCATTTCATCTATTTTTACAGAATATGGAATCAGTGTTGCTGTTTCATAAAGCCTAGGTCAAGTTTGTACATTTGTAATGCTTCCAACTCATTTAAGCAGGTGTGCTCCTGTCTCTATTGGATAGTTTGGCAAACTACCTCACATTTGTAAATTTGCAACAGATGTCCTAGCTTTGAAGCATATGTATTATATAGTCTATAAACTGCACGAAAAATTATCAGGACATGACATATTTATGAACTGACTTGCTGAAATTTAGACTATTGAAAAATCTATTATTGCTTCTCTGCTGTTGGACATTCTGCTGCGTTCAGATTATTAGAGACATAAAAAAGAATGGGATTGCTCTGTTGCTGCTTTTTCCATAGGTATAAGTAGGCATTTTCTAGAAATAGTAATATACTAGCAGAATTTAGAACCCAAATTTATCTTCATATGAGATAACCGGATAATTCTGGTAAAACAAAGATACATTTTTCTGTCCTCCCTCTGCTTGAACTGACTTGGAAACTATTCTGCCTCAGTAAATTGCAAAATAACAGAATATTTTTCCACTTTATTTTTATTTATGTAGTGAATGCTTTGTGTCTGGGTTCTGCCATCATCCAGCTAAAGCTGGACACAAGACGCCAAAACACCACAGGCAGTTCTCACAGTATTTGCTGCCCAGATTTTCAGACCCAGAAAGTTTGAATAGTCAAGCTGGATCCTGGAAGGTATTCAGACTTTCCCTCTCCTTTCTTTTTTTTAGTTTAAACTGAGTTGCCAAAGCTTTTGTGATTTACCCACCACTAGTTTAATCCACATTTTGTTTTGTCTTGTTATATCGTGTGGACCATGACTATGCAACACATTTGGGCCCCAGATGGAATAATTAATTTTAAATATTCCATAAAAGTGTTTAGCCCTAGAGACTACAAAATGAGGTTCTGATATTTGCTTTCATTTTAAAAGTTTGGTGAACTATGCAATTAACTGCTGCATATGCAGCCTTTTAACATGAATGCAACATACATAATTTTAATTGCATGATGTTACATATGATATATGCTTTAATCCATACATATAAAGTTTGGATTTCCTTTACATTCAAAATATTAAATGTGGTTTTCAATATAACTTTAAAATGCAACCTCAGTACCTGCTAATCCTCACTAAAACCTAGTCCTCCACCTCTTACTCACAATTAAGTAAATATTTGTTGATAGATATTAAATGAAAATAAACTAACAGTTAATACATTAAATGCATTTCTTCCATCTCATTCAGTGAGCATATCAGATCTGGCTAAACCTCAATTTCATCAAATGGCAATTTTTCCCTGTCAAAATTCAATTTCTGGTAAAAGGACAAAACATTTAGAAACAAGCTACTCTTGTCTTTTCTTAGAATAGTCCTCCCAACTTAGTAATTGGATTTTATCTTTGCTTATCACTGTGTGAGGGAAGAAAAAATACTATAAGAAAAAAGAAAATAAAAACTAATATATACTTCAGGATAGAACATTATCAAACATATTTTAACTTTCATCAAGCTATCCGAATTACTGATTATTTTGGTGAGGCACTTTCAAATGCATTAAATTACTGAGGGCAGTAACATGGTCCATATACTTTACAATGGAACTTGTAGAAAAATATAAAAGTTATTGTCAGAACTCCTCTGGTACAGAAAAACAGGAGGATATTCAATGGGACTCCTCTTCCCCATTGCAGCTTTCCCCTGGGCTCCAGGGATGTTGGTTTTGAATGCCTGGCTGGCCAGCTGGCCAGCTGGCTGTGACCATTGCCCATGAGAGCTCAAGCAGAGCAGAGCATTTCCACTGTTCCCACCCTGCATGCCAGGTGCATCTATCGAGTCCAGCAAGCAAACCTCTTCCCACTGCTGATGTTGATTTTGCTCATCAGAAATGGAGCTGCACAACAAATTTCACCTCTCCATGTTCTGAGAGATGACAGATGAAGCTGATAATACTCATATCACACAGCATCTGGTTTATGAACTGTTGAAGTTCAGATTTCTCATTCAGCATTTAGGTGATGTCTGATGATGAGAGACCTAAGAATCAGTACTAAATCAAACTTTGTTAGTTGACCATTAGTCTGCCCAGGAATTCCAGCTACAGTGCATGCACTTTTCTGTAAACTAGGTATAGTCTGTGCTGAAGATGTGATATGGAATAGTATTTGTGAATATCTTAAAATCTAAAAGATTTTTACTTTTGTTAACAAGTCAATTACACCTTTCGTGTATAGGGAAAAAGACAGGCAGAGATGAACTTCAGTTGAGAAGTAAGCACTAATGCTTACTATATCTCATACCTAAATAATTAATCCAGGTCCATTTGAAATCCTTAGTGATGGAGAAGCTAATTATTCATTTTCCCAAAATAATCTGAAGATGTCTATCCCATTGCAGACACTTTTTCCCCCTGCAAATATATTTTCATTGAATGTATCTGCTTTACCTTGAAAGAAGCTTAGGTCTAAGACATGATTCAGAAAAAAATGTCAATGTTGGAAAAATCTTTCCAGTAACCAAAGAAAATGCTTCCCTTGAATTTTATAATAGCAGCAATAGTAAGAGACTATCAGACTATATTAACTCAGCCTAGGCCATATGATCACATGTTCAGTGAAATTATTTGATGCACAAAATTTTCCACTTACTCTAAAATGGTACCATTAAACATACAGTGCAAAGATCAGAATAAAACATTGGACAAATTGAAAATCTACTTCAAGCCAACAAAATTAATTCTTGTGTATGTTCTGTAAGAATCCAAACTAGTACTAAATTCTGTAAGATACTGAACTATTATAGTTATTATTGATTTATTCAAAGAATTAAGTAGATGTGAATTTCGATTTACTGATGCATCCTTGTACCCTATGAAATTTACATTCTAAAGCTTTTTTATATACACATATATGTAAAATAAAAGTGTTCCTAGGTACAGAGGAACTGTAAAATGTTTCTTCGGGAACTCAGAAGGAATAAAAAAAGTCCAGCTAAGCAGAACTGAGCTCCCCAAGAGAGAAAAATTCCTGCTGACCTGAATAAGATTTTGCATCACCTTAGCAGATAACCTTGTACAAGATGCCTCCGAGCAACAAAGATATAGACCACTATGACACATTTTACAGTACATAAATAAGTTCTGACTACCAGTAGCACTAAGGTCTCTGCAAATCAATGATGTAGTTCTTTCTGCACTGCAGTTTCACTAGTCACATGTAAAGGAAGAAAGCAGTGACATATGCCAAACCACAGCACCTGCTGAGGACAAGAGTGTGTGTGGTCTCTGTGTCTGCACACAGAAAGTGGATGGAGATTCCTGCTAAATGAGTGGCAAGACTCGTGCTGAATTTGTCATTGCATGTTCAGAACCATACAGCAGAGATTAAATAACTTTCCAATATTTTGTCTACAAGCCCTCAGTGGAATGTCTGAAACAGAAGCCAGCCTTCTTCCTTCCTCAGACACTTGTGCCACAGGAGACTCACCAGATAAGTTCACACAAGGACGGCTAGTAATCGTCTATGTTTAGCAATAATATCTGTGATTTCCTGCCCTATCCCTGCAATGCTGTGGTGACAAGGCATCAGATACAATTTGTGCTTTATTGTAGGCTTGCAGAGCAGCAAACAACTCAAGAAATGAAGTGTGTTTGGAAACAATTATCTTAAAACATGAAGCTTGGTGTTAGCTTATATATTCCCATGTTTTGGAACCAGCCTACCCTAAACTGGCTGCTGTAGCAGTGCAGATTCCAAAAAAGCAACCACAAAGCAACTTCAAATGGGAGTTGTGCAAACCTGAGCTGTCTGGAATTGAGTGGAGAGAATACAGTTAATTGGCAAGGTGTCATTAGTATAAAATTGGGTATCTCTGATTTAATAGTGATGAGCAGAAAGTCAACTCATCATAAAAGTAAAACATCCATTGACAAGCAATTCCCATAACAGGAAGTTCACTGACACAGCAAAACCATTGACAGTATTTAAGCTTACCTTTCAAAATCTTCCAAGAAAATACCAATTTATTTTATTACAAAACAATATTTTTCAGGAAAGAACCAAACATGTTTTTTTCCCTTCAAAATAGCATCTTAAAGAACGCTGCTATAAAGACTGCAAGATTTTGAGGGCAAGTTAAGACTGACAAGTCCAGACTGAACTTTTCTATTTATTCTATAACTCTGCTTATTACCCTTTCTAAGATCTTTCTAAGATCTACATAGTATGAAGACAAATATTCTGCTTCTAGCAACAATTGTATAGTTAGTTGATTTACCTCAAAAGGGAAATACAATAACCCAGTGATACTGAATGGAGAACATATTAAGTTCATAAAGAACTATCCCAAACAAGCCTAAAAGACCATAATGGTGTTTACAAAGTTCACTGTGGAGTTCCTCATTTATCCATGCCCATTGCACAGCTTAGAAAGCTCAGGTTCTGGGTTTTTTAGTACCTAAGAGACTATGGTTGTCTATGAGCCAAATTATGCTCTTATTATACTTTGTCAATACTATTTAAGAATGTTTCTTTAAAGCAATGATGTTGCAGAGATGTGACTGAAATTAAATAAACCATTCTACCAATGGAAAAGAAATAAATTATCAATTAATTATCGTTACCATTTTTATTATTAAAGAAAGGACAGAATACTTCACCACTCCTTGCACTGAACTGGACTGTTTATGAAGTTACTGTATGTCCAGATTTTGTAGGTAATCACAGTAAAATCTGTCCTTTAGTCTAAGACCCATAAAAGCTAAATTTAAAATAGAAGTCATACATACAGGACTCCAGAGGGAAAAAAGAAAACCTGATAGAGATAGTAGGCTCAGAAACAACCAACTGTTCATCAATAAATTGCAGTCATCATGACAAAGGAGGAATTTTAGGAACAATGGTCATAAATCCCTACAGATATTTCTGTTATCAATCACATATCTGGGAAAGCTGAAAATCTAGCAAGTGAATAAAAGAAAATTGGTTCTGTCCTAGCCCAAACCAGGACAGATATGAAAATGTTGAGAGTGACAAAATAATTTTGCATATTTCAAACATCTGTCTTGAATGATCAGACTGCTGTATCACTATCAGATGAAATGGTTGAAGATATTTTCTTTCAATAGCTTTATTCAAAACATAAGATAGTCCCTTTATTCGTGGTTTTTTTAAGAATCATTCCCATGTTTTTGTGATTGAGGAAATCTCTATGAGTAATCTCATAATAAGGTAAACATACAAATAAACTCCAAATATTGGATTCAATGCATGTTTTGATGTCACTCAGAAATGACTCCTGGAAACGAATGTAAGGCCTGTGTTTTTGGATGCTAACACAGGCATGATTCCTACTATTGCTTTGGTGCTGTGCATCACCTGGTGGTGCTTCAAATTCTCTGGAAGAAAGAATTCAATAATTTTTGACTCTGTTAAGTCATTTATCTTTCTATTAAGTACTACAAATCGAACTATATTACAATAGGTATAAAATAATCTGTCAATAACAGTATAATAATAATTTTGTATCAGTTGCAAGTTAGAATTCTTCAAGAGATGTTATTAAAGGCAATGTTTTTTTCTTATAATCCTTCCATTACTGTAGAAAAGCATATCATTACACAAGGAAAGCAACTATTTACTCCTTGAAAGTACAAAGACAACTGTTTTAGATATATCTTTTAACTACCTATTGATGGAAAATTTGAAAAGAAATAGAAGTCACTTCTGGTCATGAAACTTATCTATTATATGTTATCACTCAGCACAAAATATGTCAGTGCATTTTAACCATTGCTATGCAATTCCATGACAGGTTGGGATCATATGAAATTAGAGAAAATATTTTATTTAAATGACAAAATCATATTACAAGATATTCCTAAAACAATATAATCTCCTATTTAAAGATACTGTTTTATTGTCAAGGTTGCCGTTGCCATTAGTTCCCAATGTACACTGAGTTTATTACCAATGGGATTTTGAAAAACAGAAAACAGAATGTGTACATTGTGCCAGAGGCACCGAATTTCCTACATCTTACAATTTCCCAATATATTTTTGCTAATACTGAAGATCTTAAAGCTTTGTTCAGTTAGTGACATGGCAAGAATGACACATCTAGAGAATTATTAAAGTAACAGGTAAGACTTAATATCTCATAACCTCCAAAGATAAACTAGAGTCTATTTGGCAGCAATGTAATAGAAGGATGTAAATGAACATTATTTATCAAACTCTGAGCTTATGTCACCTGTTTAAACACTTGCATGTATGTTTAAATTCATGAAGAAGAAACAGTTGCAGACAGAAAGAGAAACAAAAAAAACCCTTGAAAAATAAAGCCTAGGTTACAGATTTACGTTATGTAAAATGTCTTTCTGCTATAAATGCATGCATGACACATACATGTGGTTTATATCATTACACTACAACATTTTGTTGATTCAATCTTGCTAAGACAATGTGTTTCTTATAGATGCACTTCCAGTGCAATACAATT
>VZSC01015646.1:27528-60786 GCA_013398225.1 Steatornis caripensis
CACAGGAAGTTCCACCTGAACATGAGGAGGAACTTCTTTACTGTGAGGGTGAGAGAGCGCTGGAACAGGCTGCCCAGGGAGGTTGTGGAGTCTCCTTCTCTGGAGATATTCAAAACCCGCCTGGATGCATTCCTGTGCAACCTGCTCTAGGCTAACCTGCTTTAGCAGGGGGGTTGGACTAGATGATCTCTAGAGGTCCCTTCTAACCCCTACCATTCTATGATTAGAGAAGTACCAAGACTCTCTTGGTACTATCCTTTCCTCTTAAAGCTGTGCAGGAACTAGCTGGCACCTAGCTTATAAGTAATAAATTAGCAGTGTGAATTTGAGAAGATTTGGGTTTAAACAAATGTAAAAATAATGTTCTGTTTTGACGTCCCACCAAAGAGGAGGGAGAGGTGACTCAGGTTTGTGGATCCTCTTGGAGAACATTAAGGTAAAAAAATTACTCAAGGTCCATACACAAACATCAGTTTTAATGAGAAAATTGCAACTGTCCTATATATTTTGGCATCCTGTAATGTACAGCCTTACAGAATTTTAAAGTAAGCCTTGCGGTTGTTCACCACATGTGGGGTTTGAGCCTTCCATTATTTGCTAGACAAAAAAAGGAAGAAAGAAAGAAGGAGGAAGAGGAAGAGGAAGAGGAAGAGGAAGAGGAAGAGGAAGAGGAAGAGGAAGAGGAAGAGGAAGAGGAAGAAGAAGGGAGATCACTGGTTTGGATTCCAGTGTTGGTCCAGCTAACGGGGGTCTCTGGGCTGTAGGAGCGCTTGTGCAGAAGTTTTTTCCCCCAACCTGATGCTATCCTCTGCCCCTTTTATTCTCATCCCTCAATGTGGGCCACCTCCTCCAAAAGTTTCACCCCTGGGGGCACCCAGCATTCTTCTGCTATTGGTTCTCAACACCAGATGAATTGAGTCAGTGGTTACAATCTCCCCCTGCTGCTTTGGTGATCAATCAGCCTCTGGCATTTCCTGAGGCAGGATGTTCCCTCTTATCAGTCTTTAGCTCTTCTTATCAAAGTTTATCAGTTTTTGAGATATTGCCTGGTGAATCTTAGGGGAGTCTCTACCCCCCACCTACTTTTACCAGGTTTCATGTCCCTCACTGAGCAAAGAACTCTTGTTCAGAGAGATTTATGGGTCTGCATAAGATTGGGTTTGTTCAGCTTTCTGCTTGGTCTCCTACATCTGCATAACTCAAACCGTTCCTAGAGATGTCCCTAAAAGACACATGAAATCTTTTTTATAATGTAATTCCTTAACTAGTTCCAAGACTTAGCATTCTCAAGTATTTTTCCATAAAGTTTGGATGCAACTGGAGTTTTTTTCCGCATAAATTATAGACTTCTTGAACTCCTATGCATTATTCAGTCCCTCTCTCCTCCTCCTCCCTTCTGCCCCCTCCCCCCCCCAAAAAAAAAAAAATGGAATCCAATATAATTTACTGTATGAAAAAAAGTAGGGTTCAGGTTCCATTTGCTACCATAAGTAAAACTTAATAAATAATACAAAAATAATAATAAGGATTATATTATGTTTTTCTGAAGAACTCTTCACATATTTTCTACATATGCTAGAAAAAAACCCACCAAAACCCAAATCAATTCCAATATACTCAAAGATAATCCCATCTTGAACCTCAGATTCAGGTACACTTAAGCAGAGATTCCTGTTGTGTAGTTTTTATTGCTATTACTTTTTAGTTTCTTTCAGTGGGAAATTAAAATATATAACAACAGATAAGAAAATATAAATAATAATATAATAATTGCAACTGAAATTTTCTTACTGAAAGCTGAAGATTTAGATTTTAGAAGATACTTGTGAATGCGTGTCCAATCCTTTATATTAGCTTTGAAAATATTTTTTATACTAATACATTGCAATAACACATCTTCTAACACTGAAGACTGCAGTGGTGACTGAAAATCATGATGTAGATGCTATAAAATTTTCAATCTATATGTAATAACTGTAATAGGAGTAGCATCTTACCTAAAATAGTTGTATGGCACTTATTGTAACGTCGTCTGAATGTCTCACATTCAATGTATTTGAATTTATGACACTTGTTGGGGAAGAAATTAATTGTCTGTAATCATAAGTGAGAAATGACTTCCAAGGCTGCCCCATGAATCAGGCCCCTTAATAAAAAAAATAATGTCGTAACTGGATTGTGATTCATTATTTTTGAAGTTCCCATGCAGGAGTGTCTGAGCATGGAATGAGGAGATTGAAAAGTATCTTTTAAACCAACGTCCTTTGTGGCTAAATAAATGACAAAATTATTAACTCCAACAAGGATCAGCCTGGTGTTTCAAAGAACTCATGTATACCTTTCCCAATTCTGGTGAGGGGTGTATATATAACATATTTTCTTAGCACTTCTAAGGCAATTAAGAAATCAATGATTGTATCAGAAAGCCTCCTGCCATAGAGTTAACCTTACAGCTGCATCAAACTTTCTAAAGGAATTCAAAGCAACCACATGTAGGGCAGGTTTTGTTTAAGTCCTCTCTGTCCTTAAAAATAGATCTGAGGTACTGTGCTTTCTATGTCCCAGTACTGGAACCAAGAAAAAAGCAGACAGAGTTTTAATAATATCGAACTACTATATGTATCTTTCCTTCTCTGTCTCCTCTTTTTTATCTTTAACTCTTTGAGGAGTACAAAAAGAAAATCATAAGAGCAAGGTAAGTGTTCTTATAGACCTTTTGAAAAATATATCCTTTAAAACCCAGTGATGAATACATGAAATGTACTTGCAGTTACCAGAGAGAGTCTTATTTTTATCATATTTTTCCACCCCTTTCATTTAGATGGGACAGAAACTGATTATAAAACTACAGTTGTGGGACAAATTTTAAAGTATGTAAGTCTATAAGATTAGTGCCTGTTTAAATTAGATTGCACTTGCTCTTGCACAGCTCCAAAACCACACAAACCTCCAAATCCATAACTATCATATTAATTCAGAGTCTTACTACAGAATGGAAAGGATGCTCTTTCAAATAGGGTGAGCTGTTTTCAGTAGCGAGAGCAATTGTGGCTAGTAGCCATATCCAGTTCAAGAGATTCAGAGACCTTTGGTGTCTGAGAAATAGCAAGATCACTCTATCTTCAACAGCAAGTATTGGCTTTTATGGAAAGGCAAAAGCAAAGTCAGGAAAGAAGTAAAAATTTTCTTTATTATATTTCTCACACATAATTTGCCAACTCTCTCTCCTGATCAACCGGAGAAAGCAATAAAGTAACATATATATAAGTCCAACACCTGCTATATTTGATGGTATTTCCTAAACATTTTCCCGAGCCAAGGTAATTTATTCTGCTTATGGTGCTGTTCTACCTATATGTTAATTAAAATGTACCACAAATAGAGCAAGTTCTAGTTCAAGTGAAAACTCACTCTAGAGCAAAGGAGTATTTAAATGACATGACCAGTGTCAAAGTGGGGGCTCAAGTTCAAAACTGAACCCCAACTTTTCAGCGCTCAGTGCTGTGAGCTCATGTGAGCACGCTGAACTCATAACATGTACCCATTTAGAGCTGGCCAATGCAGAGGAATAGTCATAGTCCCGGTGTGGCAGGGAGGGCACAGCTACTTGCTTGAGAGTACCTGATCCGACTGATAGAGTGCCTCTTGCTCATAATTCAAAGCAGTGATCTCACCCTCATTACTTCAGTGCAAAAGCAGACCCTGCGTGAGGTCAACCACACTGAGTGAAGCGTGAGGGCTCGCAAGTTAGGAATAAAACTTTGTGCAACAGTGGGGACAAGGGGTCAGCAGGACATGCTGCTCGAGTGAAGCATGGATACAATTAAAGCAAATAGGTTAGCTAGAGCAGATACTTCATTTGAATATATAAATATTTCAGGCTTACATTAAGGTACAGATGGCAAAGCTAAGACAGGCATACTCTCTATGCTGTAGAGGTCAGAACAGACTCCTATAAAATGTACCTCTGTGACTAACTCAGAATTGCTTAGAATGTTTTTCACATGCAAAAAATCAAATGACAACATATTTCCTTGATTTTAACTCCTTTGCAGAAGAGGGAACTTCTCTACTTTTCTGCTAGTAAGGAAAGTAAATATCTACAGAAAAACTCTTTGCTTAATATGTTTTTATTCCAGCTGAAAATACTTGGTTCCTTAGCAAGTGGTAAGGACACTTGCCTGTATAATTTGGTACTCTGCAATTTGAGGAATCATTGTGTGTGAACAGTGTATTTCATTTCTTCCAGACAAGTACCATTTTACCAGTACTTTTTAATTTCATCTTTATTGCTATTACATATTGTTTTGATGTTACAAACATTGCTCCATTCTTTCTTTGGTTAAATGATTTTTGTAGCAGCACGTGTTTCCTACACACAGGCATCTGAGGGGAAACAACTGATCATTTGTAATCCTTGCCTATTTCTATATTCTCAACACAAAGGCAGTATGACATTGCTTTCTAAATGCTTCCTTTCCCTCTGCACTTAAGGTAGTATCTTCTAAGCAACATAGCTATATTTTGTGCATGTATAAACCTTCCTGTGTTTTGATATACACATTATTCATGGCAAAAACTCTGAGTGTGCATCTATAAAGAGTTTCTTTTGCACCTGTCACAGAAAGAATTATAAATCTTACTGTTCAGTCAAAGAAAGTCATCAGGTTTCATCTTGAAAACGAGCACTGGTTCTTTTTCAGATTATATGGAACATATATCCACTTGTTTTTTGGCTTACAAAAGTTATGTGAGATCACTTTGGGCACTGCTTGGTAGAATGACACCTACTGAATCAGGACAGATGATAATTGTTATTATATTGGAAATCTGAAATGGCACCCAATATTTTCCCATAGTAACAGTAGGCTGATGGCCTGATTTGTTCTTTGGAGCTCCAGCATCTAGTCAGACAGTCTTGGCAGATGAGTTTTTATTTACTTGAGCAATTGATTAAAGCCCGCAACAGAGGTTTCCAGAATCATAGTTTTTCTTGAAATATCTTCCAATTTAGATTTTTGCAAGGAAAGAGGTCTTAACAAGGCATTTGGTCAGTCAGCCTTGCACTACGAGTGCTTATAGGAAGATAGTCCTTGTAAAGTTATTTTCTCTATTTGGCATTTCCAGTTTCTCAATTTATTAACAGAAGTCCCTGCTCATTGTCCTCAAAGGGAATGACTGAAGTCTGCTTTACTCTGGTAAAGTTTTCTGCTTCCACACAGGAAGCTGGATGGAACCTTCTTTTTCACAGTTGCTAAAAGTTTTATAAGCTGTAGTTTAAAGTATTACATAGAAGTTTAACTAAGTGAAAAATCCTTCATACACGTCTTTCAAGTATTATGTATATGCTTTATCTGGAATTATTAAAAACAGAATGGATCAAATTTTTACTGTTTTAGTCTTTAAAAAAAAGTAGAAGTTCCTGCTCCTTCAAGACCTATTTGCATATATTATAATAATCTTCATATGAAAGATTCCTCAGATAAAACACAATAATCTTTTGTACATGTACCAGAAACTACAGTGATTCTTCCTCCTGTGATTGCCCTAGCTCATGTTTGAGAGAATTGTTCTCTATCTGTGAATCCCAGTGAATTCTCATCCCAGTGACTCCCTACGTATTTACTGACATGTAAAACAGTCCAGTAATAGAAGCCGAATGTGCCTACAGTTATCTACTCTTTACTCCAGTGACTACAGAATTCTTCCAAGAGACAGGAGGAGTTTACTGAGATTTACCGTGCTGCAGGAGAAGGCTACACACAGTGTGTTATTGAGTAGGATGGGACTTTGATGTGCCTTAAAGTTTGATTTTTCTGTAGTTTTTCAGAAAAAAAATCAAGTTTGTGACCCCTGAAGGGTTCAGACTTCTACATACCAAAGAGACTTTACTCGCTATTTATAGTACCTAGCTGCTAGCAGGTAATAGAACTTAGGGGACACCTCTGTCCTCAGCACTCCTGGGCTACTTTAGATGGACCTATCCTGGAAGTGTAGGCACTTAATCAGAGAGGTTTACCTGACGAGTGGGGAGGAACATGATGGACAGACACCCACAATACTTAACAGGGATACAAGTCAGTGACCAGAGAGAGGAATAATTTCGGAAATTCTGTTTTCTGTGTCTAACTGGCACTGAATTTATCCTGCATACCGGCAGAATTGCACAAGAAAGTATTCACAGTCTTATTCAGACTAAATTCAACTGAAACCAATGCCAAGAGTTTCGTATCATACTTTAGATATGAATTAAATTCTATATACTATTTTTAAAAATATTTAATAATTTCCATAAAAAGTGACTCCAGGAATGTATATGTTACCTCTGTGTTTAATAGACAATGGAATGACAGACACACTGCTGTAGGAGTATTGCAGCTCTGTATTCTTTTAGCCACTGGAAATCCTGGCTTTTATTAAAAATTTGGGTAGCGGCAATGCCAGAACTAGCCTACAACTATACTATGTATACAGAATTAGGTATATAACCTCACTATCAAGAAATAGTGTGTGTGTGCACCAGGACTAACAACTCCTTTCCTGGTTTGCAGCATTCACACATTATTTCCTGATCCATCTGCTTTTTCCATGAAAAAGAATTAGTGCACTCATTCACTTTCTTTAGGTCATTCATCAGTGTATCACTAGCAACTTATTGATTAATAACAAAACTGCCTCTAAAAAAGTCATCAAGGTCAAAAATAACACTCTTGCTATTACTCTGCCAAGTTTAGAGGCTTGTTTATGCTTAGTCCAATCTTCTACATTTAACTTAACAGCAAGCACAACGAACTAGAAATAAAATTTTATCGTATGTATGAAAATATGTCTAATTTATCATACAGAATGTAACACCTAGTGTGCAGAAAATTGGTAAATATTCAAATAGTATAAGATGATTTTGAACCTGATTAGCAGAATTACACTTCCTGACATTCCATACACTTTTATATGAGGAGTGCAACAGGCTGTGTTGTGACATAATGCTAATTTTTACACAAAATTTTATATTCTTTCTATTGATTGACTAATCCTAGAAATGAACCTATTATTTGCCAGATACACAAAGAAAACTATGATTGCTTTCAGTAACGGGATTACACTTTCAGAAAACCCTAAACTAATATTCTGTGTGATACATTAACGGTTTTTCATATTTTCAGAAATAGTTTATTCTGTGCATAGGCATTAAAGACCTCTTTTTAAATTACAACTAGTATAATTTTTTCTTCTCTTCAAATCGGTTCTGTATTTCCACTGGATCTCAAAAGCTATCACAGTCCACTGTTCATTATCTCCACTAAAGCTTGAAATCAGCAAAGCCTTTTAGAGCATAGTGAAAGTTCAAAATGTGTTATTTCTAACAAGACATTTTACACAGCTGATAAATAACACTGTTGAACAAAGTCTTTGCTTTGTTCTATATGAGTGCTAATACACTGCCCCACTGTTCTCATTTTCAGGATTTTTATCTAAATATCACTTTGAAGAAATGTGAGCTTTTCCTTGAGATACTTTGCATTGGATTACTGAAAGTAATTTTCATTGTAACATAATGTCCTAAGTTAGGGAGAACAAAAACCACATGATTTTTTTGAAATCGTGTCTCAGAGTTGACAATCAATAAGTCTTCTTTGAAAATGGAACAGAGTGCTACAAAGATATCTCTATTCAAAGACAGAAAAAAGGAATATTCTTTTTCTTCATTCAAGAAAACAAACTAAAGTGAACTACAGCTCCAGGAAGACCATTTTGCTCTGAAGTTAGAGTCTCAGTCTTCTACCTGAAGGCAGTTTCAAGCTGTAAGTAAAAATTGTTTTCTTTTGCTTTGATTATCAAAGAATCAAATTACAGATTGTCTTCAGTTTGTCATATGAATCTTAGATGCATGCTATTTGAAAAACTTCTTTTTTGCCCTCAAAAGGCAAAGGAGAGGAAGAGTTTTCAACTAAATAAAATAAAGTTGCATTTTAACATTGATTATGCACAACTGAGAATAGATGTTTAAGTCTGTCATTTGTGTAGAGAAAGCTTTCTCAAAGTTAAAATATTCTCTATAAGGTCAGCTTCATGCAGAACAAACATCTATTCATTAATTCATGTTTTTTGTGGATGAAAGTACATAAAGAGCATGTTTTGGTATGGCTAATTTGTTCCTGAGACTGAAATATTGTGCTCGTAGTCAAATGCATACATTTGTCCATCTTGGAAAGACAATCATAAAAACTATTTTTAGTATTAGAATAGTAATAAAAAAAAGTTATAACTTGAAAGCAAAGCTTACATATGCTTCTTATTTTTCTAAGCTCTGAAGGAGATTTCAAGAAGCAAAAGTGGACCAAAGGAAAAAATTAAAATCTGATAAGAAGATACAATAAGATTATCCAAAGCTATGTTCTGGTGTAAAGAGGAAATTAATTTTTAATATTTAAAGTTCCACTATATTTTGGGTTTTAATAAATACATTCCTTACTTCATACAGCTAAGTATGATATAACCTGGAAATACATTGATGAAAGATATTAAACTGAAGATTAGTAAAATAGAGAAGAAGAAAAAAAGAAAAATTATTAATGTTGTAACAATAGAATTTAAAAATCTACCTTTTCCTTTATTTGTCTCTATTTACAGCTGAAATTGCATCCTTTCTTCATATTGTCTAAAGGTTTGGAAGTTAAGTGCAAAACCTGATATTATTCTTTATTTCTGTATCTAGACCAAGATCTGGTAGTGTCTAGAATAATCTAAGTCTTTGCAAACATACCAGAAAAACAAAAATATCAGTCAAAGGATTTTTTTTCACTCTTGAAAAGCAAGCAAGCATCTTGAATCCATTAATATGAACAGGAATTTTCCAGCTAGATTTACTGGAACCATGCTGTTCTGAAAGTATCTGAGCTCCGTACCCCTTTCATCAACATTAGCAATAAAATGCTTTGATAGTCCCTGAGTATTGACCTCAGATGGCAGGTTTGCACATTGCTCATCGATCCTTCTGTTCTTAAAGGGATATTCCTGTAAACACAGAACTCTTACATCTGAGTGTCACCTGCATGTTACCATAGTGATGTAGGCGACAGGGGAGCAAATCTTTCTGAATATTTTGTTTGACCGCTTAGGTAAAATAGTCCCAAACATTTCATACAAGACTTCATTTGTTCATTCAAGACAACATGTTCAAATCATGCATGAATTTGACAGCTATTATAGACTTAAGAAATATAAACGCTACGTTAATATGCCATCTAAAAATGGAATACTCAATTTCTCTGCATTGCATTATTAGACATGACAGTAGTCGTTTCTTTGAACTCTAAGCACCATAATATTACCCTGCTCTTACTCTTTCTCAGAAAATATGTATATGCTAATCATAAGTGCATCTGATCACAAAGTAGGCATACAGTATTGTTTATGTGGTCTGCCAACAAGTGTCACGGTTTAAAGCTGGGCTGGCTGTTAAGCGAACGACAGACGCTCTTTGTTAACCCCCTCCCTCCCCAAAGTGGGGGGAAGAGAGAAAAGGGAAAGAGACTTATGGGTTAGAAAAGTTAAAACAGCTTTAATCTAACTACAATAATAATGAATAATAATAATAATGAAATATATACAAATATACAAATATGTACAAAACCGATATCGAGCTCCCCCCCACTGATGACGAATACGTCACCCGGACGCTGCGGGGCACGCCCCAGGAAAGTCCCGGACTGTACTCAGCAGCAGCAGGCAGGAGCTGGATTCAGGAATGCACGGATCGGGATCGAAGGCAGAAGAATCAGACAGAGTCCTCCTCGGATGCCGGCCATAGAAGAAGAGAGCGAGACCCTCGTGATCCCTCTGCTTTATACCGAGTATGACGCGTATGGGATGGAATACTCCCTTTGGTCAGTTTTGGGTCACCTGTCCGACCCGCTCCTCCCCACCGCAGGGTCGCAGGGGTGACGACTTCTCTGCTCTTTCAGTTCCGGCGCACAAGAAAGTTAGCAGAAGCAAGCATCGACCTTGGTCTCCATAGGGATAACTATAAGCAAGGGCCTTTCTGCATACCATTGCTTCTGATGTTCCAGCACTAACTATAAACACCAAGCCTTATCACTGCTAGAAGCAGCTACTGTCTGGAAAAACATGCAGTTAATTTCAGAGAGTGCAGCTTCTCAGAAGAGACTTAACTAAAAAGCAAAGTTACTAAAAGAAAATCGGTTCTGTCCTGGCCCAAACCAGGACAACAAGAAATGTGTCGACATCTCAGCCAATATGCAGCCCACACTGCCTTCCATTCTGCCGTGGCTACATTGGGCACTGGTACACAATCTAACTGCTCTGAAACTTGTTTCCAACTCTACACCTGTCTAATTAAAACCTCGTTTAAAAGACACTGAAGATGGGTCCAGTTATTGGAGTTGCCTTTCAAACCTTGCATACCCAAGTTCGTGTCTTCTCTTCCATTTTTTCCCCTCCTCATTCCCTCAGTATTCTGCCTTCAGTTTAACACTTTATATTCAAAAATTCTTACCTTCTGACTTCTGTTCACCTTTATGTTTAGTTCTTCTGAAAACAAACTTTTTCAAGTGGTTTCCTGGTGCTCATTTTTAAAACATGAACTGTGGTGTTATAGTATAAAAACTTATGAAAAAAACAAGGAGTAGTATGTCCAGAAGAGGGTGACCAATACAGTGAAAGGCCTTTAGGGCAAAACGTATGAGGAGTAGCTGAGGTGACTTGGTTTGTTCAGCTCGGAGAAGAGAAAGCTGAAGGGTGACCTCATTGTAGTCTACAACTTCCTCAATGGGAGGAGCGGAGAAGGAGATGCTGATTCCTCTCTTTGGTGATCAGTGACAGGACACAAGGAAATAGAATGAAGCTTCATCAGGGGAAGTTCAAATTGGACATTAGGAAAAGTTTCTTCACTGAGAGGGTGGTCAGTCACTGCAACATGCTCCCCAGGGAAGTGGTCGTGGCACCAAGTCTGTCAGAGTTCAAGAAGCGTCTGGATGATGCTCTCAGTCATATGGGTTACTAATAGGTAGTCCTGTGAGGAGCAGGGAGTTGGACTCAATAATTCTTATGGGTCCCTTCCAACTCAAGATATGGTATGATTCTATGATTCTTTCATAACTGTGCTAATACAAGCACTCAGAAATTAGAAAAATTAATTAATGCAATCTTAAGTTGACAGTTGCAATTGTTCTTTGGTAGTATTTAATTTTTTGAAATGTAACATAAGAAGTACCTTTTGGTACCTAACAACTAGTGTCAAGTTTTAGATGTACATTGCAAGCCACCAGTCTGATTAGACTTAAAAGTATTATTCAAGATAGTTAATATGTTTCTGAGCTAACAAACATCTGCAGGATAAGAGATATCTTGACTGTTCTGCAGATGTTTACTGTCAGGAGGCATACAGCAATTACGGAGTTCTTTTCTGTTTGGGTGTTTTTTGTTTGGTTGGGGGTTTGGTGGTTTTGGTTTTTTTTTTTTGCAGCTGGAAACAACTGGTCCATATCTGCCTTTAGGCTGACCTTCTCCCACTGTACTTCCACCTCACCACTTTCTTCCTGGTTATTGCTCCTAGGATTCAATCCAACAATATCTTTTTTTCTGGTATTAATAATCTCCTCTCCCAGTCCTCATGGCTCTTCAACCTCTTTCAAACTGTGTGTTACTATTCATCTGAACTTGCACTTTAAATGCTGTGTCCAGACATCATTGACACTAATACCGTCCAAACGACTTGATTTGGCAGAGCAAAACTAGTAAAAACCACCTGTCCATCTTCCAATTAAATCACAAGTCCCTGGTTCAAAACACAGAGGTTAAAAAAAAATCAGTGAAATAGATATAAAAGATGTTAATAGAAGCAAAATATCATTTGTTCCTCAGATCTGATTCTTGGCAAGAGCTGGGCTTTTGGTTTGGCTTTTAATTAATATTTTTTAAAAAATTCTAACTAGGGTAAAAGTCATGTGGGAAATTGAGTTAAAAATCTGAAAAACACAACTAAACAGGTATGATTTGTCTAACTGTAAGAACTGGAGAAGACAGTCATATAATATAAAGCGATGAATTGCCTTTGTTATTAGAAAAAAAATATGACTTCTCCCTATGTCTGTATTAGAACTGTATTTAGCTCTGAAGGTAATTTTATGTTATGGATCACTGTCATTCCAAATAAATGAAGCCCATTAGGGTAAGATGATTGAGTCACCATCCTTGGAGGTATTTAAAAGACTTGTAGGTGTGGCATTTAGGGACATGGTTTAGTTATGAACTTGGCAGTATTATGTTTATGGTTGGACTCAGTAATCTCAAGGGTCTTTTCCAATATAAATGCTTCCATGATTCTATGATTCTAAGAAATACTTTGCAGATCCCCTACACTGCTAAGATTTTCTTTACTTTGAGTCACACATACATTTTGACCTGAAGTTCTGTAGGTGGTACCAAACCATGACATTCTCCAGGAGGATGCAAGCCCTGGGGTGACTGATGACTCACAGCTGTGGGATGACCTGTTGAAGCTGCAGCCCCTCACCCATTGCAGCACCTGCACAGCAGTGTGCTCTGAACCAGGTGGCAGCTCTCTGGACCTAGGTGTTTCAGACATATAATTCCAAGGTAATGAAAGGAAGAATCGTGTTTGGTAATATTTCTAGAGAGCCAAAGAGACTTGCGTAAGCTGTATTTGTTCCTCATGATGGTGTAGAAACTTGTTAATTTTCCAATATGAATCAAGCTCTGTGTAACTCTTCAAGGTACATTTGGTGCAGAGATTTGACATGAGTCTAACTACGTACCAAAATGCTTTTGGACTGTAAAGTCAGTTTTATTGGACAATAGACTTTAAACCAAGCATTTGAAACAAATTTTTAATAATTTTTTTTTACAATATAAAAGACATTATAAAGAAATATATCCCCACCCTCTATGTACTCACAGATAGATCTTTTCTTTCAGGCTTAGTTTTAAATGATCAGCTCAGTTACTTCCCAGGTTGATGAAAAATTTGCGAAGTCCCTGTTTCTTCCTAGAAAATATCATCTTTCTGTCTTCCAGCTGAGCTACCTGTGTATATGTTCCCTGCTCTTCTCAGCAGTCTCTCTGTTCCTGAAATGTGAGGTGCAACCAAAACTGGTGTAATAAAAACCAGAATTATGATAATGTAACTGAACATGACATTCTAAACTATTTAGAAAACTTAAATATGAAGTGGCTGATGTAATAACAACAGAATATTTTTTTGAAAACAATTTCTATTCCAGAATATGATAAGGTATGAAATACTATCTCTTTTTTTAAGGGATTTTGAGATAATTTTGGAAAATTTAGACAGCTAGGTACCCCATGTGTGCCTAGCAAGAGCATGTTTTCTTTAACCAGATCAAAATAAAGTAAAAAAGAATGAAAAAAATTAACTTGGAAAAGTAAGGTATATAGACCCTGCTCAGTAGTCTAAGGAAAACTTGTATTTCTGATTTCTTACAACACTGTGAATGTACCAAGAAAAAATGGAAAAAGCAGAAAAAGTTCATATAATTTATGATGTAAAAGGTACTATTGAAAAAAAGTGTTCTAACATTTTAAAACTCTATAGAAATCAAAACTAAGACTTCATATTGGTACTTAAAGTCTTATTAAGAAGGCCAAACCCAAGATATTTGTTTTCAGAATCATATGATCATGTTTGCTGAATGTTGCTCCTGCCTGTGAATTGGTTTATCAGGATAGTTGCAAATTATCTTCTCTTTCAAGATCCTTTTGGATAATCTTAAAAAGTAAAAAAATAATTAACAAGTTACTCTGTGAGGAATGCCAGAGGAGCTACTGTAATGTGCCCTTCACTACAAAGCAAAAGCACCACTGCATTAATTGTGATAACATCTGATAAAGATTCATTACAAAATTAAATATAGAAAGCTGTCATCAGATCTTCAGTAGCATCAATTTTGTGCATTTAATATATAGAATCATATTTCTGTGTTCTTATACTGTGTTACACTTGATTATGTGATATAAAAATTCAGTAACATAAAAATGCAACAAACATTTTCATCTCTCTGGGTAGTGTATGTTTAGAGGGGAAGAGAGAACTCCTGTTGCTACTATGTGATCCTAAATGGAGAAAAATAGTATGGCTGATCCTTGGAAGATCAGAATACACACCTTGCTTTTCCTACTTTAGAAAGTGAACAGAGTTTGGCCTCACTGCCACGTAAAGGAAAATTAAATGTGACTGGATGCACAGGCAACTTATACGATGTCCTACGTTGCCATTAGTTTTCATGCTTCAGACTCATTTAGCGCTAGCCAGAGAACTGTGTACACAGACTCACAGTCTTCTCTGCAAAGTCATATCATCTTGCTTTCACATCCAAACACATGATATTGAAAAGACACACTGCTATTTGCACTCAGTCAGAAATACCTAAATTACTGTTTTCTGCCTATTCCATCAAAAAGACTAATGTCAAAATACTATCTCAATTACAGAGCGGTGGAAACAGGAATTCAAAGTGCAGATGCCGATGTATCTAAAGTCTCTGCAATGTCACTTCCAAGATCTATGTATAACGTACATGTCATGGTTGAACCCCAGTCGGCAACTCAGCCCCACACAGCTGCTCTCTCACTCCCCTCACAGTGGGTTGGGGGAGAGGATCAGAATAGTAAAAGTGAGAAAATTCATGGGTTGAGGTAAAGACGGTTTAATAGGTAAAGCAAAAGCCATGCACAGATGCAAAGTGAAACAGGGAATTCACTCACTACTTCCCATCAGCAGACAGGTGTTCAGCCATCTCCAGGAAAGCAGGGCTCCATCTCACCTAATGATTATTTGGAAAGACAAACGTCATCATTCCAAACGTCCTTCCTATTCCTTCCTCTTCACTCGTGTTTCTGTGCTGAGCATTACATCATATGGTGTGAGATATCCCTTTGGTCAGTGGGGGTCAGCTGTCCAAGCTGAGTCCCCTCCCAACTCCTTGTGCACCACCAGCCCACTCGCTGGTGTAGTGATGCGAGGAGCAGAAAGGCCTTGGCTCTGTGCAACCATTGCTCGGCAATAGTTAAAACATCCCTGCACTATCAACGCTGTTTTCAGCACAAATCCAAACCACAGCCCCATACAAGCTACTATGCAATTAACTCTGTCCCAGCCAAAACCACTACAACACAGCACACATAAAGATATTTATCACTTCAATTTGTATTTATAAGTAAATTATAGCAAGACTGAAAAAAGCAAATCTGAAACTGAAAAGAAGGAAAGAAATATGGCAGACAAATAGGGCAATCCTGCTTTGTTTAAATTACTTAAAAACTACTCATGCTTCTATTTTTGTTTCACATTACTCTGCTTGTATCTTTGGCTTTTTTTTATTTTCCTACCTCTTCACACTATTCTTTTTTTTTTGCCCGAGCAGAATATAAGGAAATCTACCAGGGGTTTAAAAAGCCAATAAAGCAACCAATCAATGCCGTTCAGCTTTTAAAACTCTTTAATCCCTGTAAGAAATTTTCTTCAGAAAAATTTACAAGACGAAGTCAGCAGCAATTAGCTTCCAAAGTGTTCCCTTTTCTAAGTGGTCCACATTATGCTTATCCTGCTGAAATTGATTAGGTGCATCTTCCTGGAAAATCTTTGAGTCTCAACACTTCTGTGTTTAGGATATAAATTGTTCAGAGGAAAGATGTTTCTTTTTTGTAAGAGGAAATAATGGGGAAGAAATTTCCTATTATGAAAGAAGCAAATCTATTTTCCGGTAGGAGATTTTCCCAAATTAGAACTGTTTGTTGCTGCTAAGACAATTTAAATGTCTCAGTTAATCTTGCTATGATTATGATCATTAAATGATGTTAGAAAACGAGAATAATTCTCTTTTTTTATAATCCTTGTCTCCATTTTATGATGTGGGTATTTGTAATACATGAATATGCATATACTGTGATATGAAGTGTCTTGAAAGAATTTTAGACTTAAAAATCACACACAGGAATAAGACTGAAATTAAAACCTTTTCATTCAGACAGATGTTTGGTCACTCACAATAAATTCAAAATGACATGTATTTAATGGCTCCTATTTATGCTTATACCAGAAAGAATACTTAAGTAGGAACTGAAGCTGAAAATGTCTCACTTACTGGGATTCACATTGAGATCACACACACGCAATCAGAAAAATGTATAAGCATTTGTAGATTAATTATACATGAATCTGAACAAGCAATAACAACTTGATTCGATATGCTCAATTTAGGATCAAAATATCATAGCACAACTTATGACATGGGAAAATCACTTCTGTTTTTCTGGGGAGGGAGAGAAGAGAAAGACAAAGAAGGTGCAGAAGGATGCAACCCCCTACACCAGTTCTTTTGGTGAGATGCATTTTCAAAATCTTTATTGAACACATTTTTTTTAAGGCTGAAGCTATGTAGTCAACCAATCTAACATTGATTTCTGTAAGACTTTTAGAAGACTTTAATAGGATATGAAAACTTGTTCTTTTGGTGACTTCTCTTACACATTCTTCAGCCGAGACAGACATTTCAGAATAGAGAATTGATATTTCTTAATTCCATGTTCATATTTCTACTATATACACAAACCTTTCAACATCACGATTTCCAGTCTCATTGCTGTGCCAATTTACAACTCTCTAGAGCACATGTAGCAAAAATAATCTAAACCATGTCTCTGATGCTGAACTCAGAACTGGCAGTCTCAGCTCTGGGAAATGATCTGTCAGGTTTCTGAAATAATCTGCTCAGTGTTCAGTTGCAGCCAAAACAGTCAACAAAATGTTGGGTATCATCAGGAAAGATATTGAGAACAAGACATATGGTGTTGTTTTGCTGCTATATAAAGCCTTGGTACGCTTACATTTGGAACACTGCATAAAATTCTGGTCCTGTTACTCAAAGCCTTGTAATTGGCAAAAGGGAACATGTCATGAACACATTGTTTGTTCAGATATTGTTTTAACAGTTTAAGAGTCCAAATTATCTAATTAATGTAGAAAAGCCTCATTAGTAGTATGGCTAATGCTGTTAGACAAAAATCCCTTCCTATCATCTACACCTTTTCTCTTGTGTTACGCTTAGTCTTCCAATGCACTTTGGTTGCTAATCTGAACAGTTTCAGTCTTCCTTTTAGAAAAATAAGATGGAGGAAATCTACAACAAGTCATCAGCTTCCTGAGTTCTTGACTAGGAAGCATGCAATGTTCGTAGGGGGAGGTTCTTCCTCCTCTGGCTTGTGTGTCCTTGGGGTTATTTGAATGTGCAGTCTGCTCCCTTCCCACTGCAGGTCTGTCCATGTGCCTGATATAGACTGATAGGGAAGTCCAGAAGGCCATCCTTATTAATCCACCTATGTGAAACATGTTTGTTTCCATGGGATGCTTGAAAGTAGGTTGGTTTACTTTTTTATACTTCCGTTGAATATGCTGGAGATATTGATCTAAAATGTTCTAATTCTCATTCTGGTCAGGAGGAGCAAAGTAATGTTTACATTCAATGATTTAAAGTGTTGTTTTAGCATTGTATGAAAGGGCTGACTTCTTAATTTAAACATATTAAGTCTCAAATAAGTCCCACCTTTAATTTAAAATCCAACATATCTTCAGCTGGGGACACATAAGATATGTGTCAATCCAATTGCAAATTTACTTTTTACTGTACTTTGGGTTGCTGGAGTTTTTTGTGTTTGTTTTTTTTTTTCCTTTTTATTGGACTAGTGAAATTTAGATTGTTTTGTTTTCACTGTGTAGATTAGCAGTGGGTATTTTTCCTCTTAGCTATTATGCCTGGAAACTGAGGGCAACCTGGCACATCAAATGTCAGTAGTGTTAGAGTCCAACATAAGAACACAGAAATGCCCCAAACTAGAACCTTAATGCCTAGGTAACTGTCCTACCTATTAATATTAACTAAAAAAAAGCATGTTTAAATCATTTCTCAAATATATTTACAAAATAAAACTATATCATATTTAACATCATGGTTCCAGTTTTATATGCCCTCTGCATCCAGATTATCACTTTTCTTTACAAGAAAACCTGTATGCATGGATGGGCTTTTATAGACTATTCTAAGTATGTGTAAGTCTTGCCTTTAGTGCTCAACTGTAGCACTACCTGAGTGTTTTGAGTGTACTGTGCACAACATTACAAAGCTGGGGCAGCTCAAAGAAGTTTAGAAAATGGCCTTGATCCTGCAACTTGTGGGGTCAAGCTAGAAGAACCAAGATAAATGACAACATGTTATAATGCAACTTCAGCAGCCTCAGCACTGCTGTCAAACGTTGGTTTCATTTTAGCTCATTTTATACAGACTTACTCCACTCCCTTCTTTGTCACCTTTTTAAGGGTGAGGAGGAATTAATTGGGATTTTTTTTTTTCCCTTCAGCAATGTTTCTTCAGTGCTTCATGCTGTATTTCACTAATTTGTTCTCTAAAACAAGAATGAAACTTGTTCATCAGTACTTGAGATGGATCAAATGGCAAGGACAACAAATTGATTCATCCAGGAATCTGATTCATCACTGTAGTAATGTAGAGATTACAATATGCAGTTACTCATCCAGGCAGCCTGTGAGAAGACAAAACTGTCCTGGGAAAACCTTGATATTGGACAAACAGCAAGCAACTTATTTTCTTATCCAATCTTGTGTCAATGTCTTTCCTTCTTTTTTTTTTTTTTTGAAAGATGTGGTAAGCATTCTGTTAAAAACAGGCTCTGCGTATAAAATTCTCAGATTGGCAGCATTTGCAATAGAGAATGTTATCCTGTTTCAACACCACATTGTCAATGTTTGTTTAGGAATACAAGGACCTAGATCTTTAGGGTTCACTTATCCTTATGTTTGTGAGAAGACTCAATTCTAAAGTGAAGAAGCTATGGGAACATTTCTATGACTAGAGTTCTGTTACAAGAAAAAGCCAGTCAGCACTGTGATAGGAAGATTCAAGCAATGTGAAGCTTTTAAAGGTAAAATGACACAAATTAGCTCACAATGATAAATAGTTGAAATTATGCTAGTTCTAACAATAACATCATATTGAATGTGGTCTGTCAATAATTTTTTAAATGTTGTATGTTTATGGACATATACATGCCCAAAAAGAAACTTCATTAAAAGACTGAAAATACAAGCAGGCTTTATTAGAGTTCTTTTGCAAGCCAAGCAGTTTCATGAGCACCAGAACTAATGAAGCCTGGTTTCCTATGGATTTGTGTCTTGGGGTTGATTTGTGAGCCCTGACTGATGAGTTCCTTGCAGCAGGGATACATTAAAGAGCTCTGCTGGTGAGGATTCTTTCTAGTCTCATAAATGAGTGAATTCCTGCCACAAGCTTTGCCTCAGTTGGGCAAATATGTACAACATATAGGATCATCTCTCTTGGGCCACTCCTATACCAAAAACATGTTGAAATTTAATAACAGTGAGACCTCTACATATTTCCGACAGCTTGCTTAAAACAAATTACGGAGTTTGTTAAGTGGTAGAGAGTGGAGGGATAATAATAGCTGCTTTTCCATACCTCCACATTAATACACTACCATCAAAACAAGCAAAACCATGCCAATCCTGTCCGTTGTTTTCCTTTAAATATGTACCTGTGATAGATAAATCAATTAACACTAGTAATGTGCGTTGTCTTCCCAAGTCTAATGTGCTCCTTTCTTTCTGGTTAGGTATAAGCAATTAATTGTTGGCTGTTTCTGTGTTGTAACCACATGGGCCAATTCAGGTTTAATTGTATGACATACTTCTCTAAAAATTTTAAATATTTTACTCATATGAAATGAAGACTGCAAATTATTTTATCAGGTGAGGTAGGCAGATTGAAAAGCACAAAAAAAAATCAATGGGCTATTTAGCACTTCAGAAGCACCAATTCTGCCTCTTAAAAATCATCTCTTCAGTGGAGTACATGAACCTACGGCGGCAAACAATGGTGAGGAAAAAGTGAAAATGTTGCAGAACATTTACATATTTGCAGATTTGCAGAATTTTAGCATACAGCAAGCTTGTGTTTATTATTTTTTACCCATATGGGTTGAAATACAAAGGAAAAACAACGTTGCTTGATTTTTTCTTTACTGTTCAGGAGGGAATAAGAGTGTTGGGAGGGATGTTTTTTCTTAAAAATGAATTCATAAAATAAAATAAAAAATCCACCTAAGAATCAATGTTCTGAAAACTTTATACCAAAAATGTTATTTTCCAATTTTTCCTTAAAATTCTACAAACACTGTCATCTCCTGAGATAATTTTATTGTGTGAGCACATCCGCTCATCCCCTCAATCTACATGCCTTTGTAACTGATTTCTGTTTGGTGCTTGTTCAGGTAGTTATTGTTGAGCTGCACATATTTCCAGAGACATTTGCAGCTAATAATACCTTGATAAAAGCTGACTAGCCACTTGAAGAATTCATAAAATATAATTAATTGGGTCTTTCATATATATGATAAAAATGAGACTGCATTCTATCCATGTTCTGATTCCTTTGTAGAGATAATAGTGACTTTTCCATACTGTATAAAAGGCAACACTGCTAATTTGGTGCAGGATAGACAATTTGGAATCTCGTTAACAAAAATTCATACTCAAAAAGAAAAAATCTATAATTAGTAGGCTTTTTCTGATCTGATACAGCACTTCAGAAATGTGGTAACATCACCCCATCATCCATTTCAGCAATGGCAGTTGTGTAACTCTGCCAGTGAAGAAAAAAACAGTGATACAAAATACCACTTATAGAAAAGCAACATATCTTTGATCTCATGAGGAAAAGTATTGATTTTTAAAGGTCTTCCTTACTTTTGAAATCTTTTTTTCTAACCTAATGAGCAGGTCAAAGGAAAAAAGTTGTGCATAGATATGAGAGCCAAGTGAATTTTTTCTTTTTTTTCCCCCTCGGTGATAGTCAACTGTGGAACAACAATTTCTGATACATGTTCCTGTTTTTCTGTGTTTGATTAACTTATTCTATTCTAGTGTGAGGTTTTTTTGGGGGAATAATTACAAATGAAACAGAGGATGTCGTTTTAATCTGGGCTTGTATAATGTTTTAATTATGATTTATTCTAATTGAATCAGAAGCCATGATCTACTCTTCAAAGGGATCACACTCTTCGCAGATTGCTAATCACAACTCTTGTCTGTCAGATTTATCTGACATTTAAGGTTGAAATGACAGCATAAAAATGCAAACCAATTTTTTTTGGAAGAAGCTTAGTCTTCATGTCCATAACTCTCAGACACTCAAAACCTTTACTCCATCTGAATGAATCAGTAGAGTCAGGAAAAAAACCCAAATTTTTTAACACTATAAACTCTATTTGTTATCCGAGATATAACTAATACAGATACAAAACCCTAAGCGTGACACAGAAATCAAAAAGAACTGCTACATTTTACATTTGCTTTAAATTTAGATTTTATGTAAGATGATTTGAGGTGGATTTTATTATACTAGTTTACCAGTGCACTAACCCACTCCTATCCTTTCAGTCCTAAGAGTGGTTGAAATAACTTCCAGTATTTTTTAAAGAGAAATTCAGTTATTGCAGACTGATTGTTTTACATAGTTTGATATTCAACAAAACTACTCCTATCCAGGCTTTGCTTTCATCCAAAATATTTTTGCAGGGTATTTTCTCACTATTGTATCAAGAAGAGGCATCAGAGGTGAGGAATAAGGAACTGAAGCAACCTGTGGAATATTTCCCGCGTCCCCAGGAAATCACAATTGAATCTGAATCAACAGTGTTAATTAGATGAATTGATAGATTGTTCAGTCTTTTATTTTGGCTGTTAAACGCTGAATGTGTAAAGCTGTTATTTCAGTGCTCTTTACCTTCAGAGAAATCACTTATTGGAATTATCAGACTATGTTTGTGGGGAGATGGTGGAGTTAATAACAGCTTTTTTTCTTATATTTAAATATATTTTCCATTTCTTCAAATCACAAAGGGAGAAAAAAAAATTATGCTTTTTTTTTTTAATCTCATTAAACCTTTATATTATCTTTTCAAGTTTAAAATAGGGGAGCTATAATGCTATAAAAACCTAATATAGTTTCAGGTTTTCTCAGACACTCAGGATATCTAAGCAAATGCACATGCACAGTATTTCTGCACTAAGCACATTTTTTTCTCCCTTTCTAACTTTTTGTGAATGAGATTCCTGATGCAAATCTGCAGATAGAGGTGTTCAGACGCAATAATAAAAGGAATGCACATATTCTGCAAGTGATGCTCTGCTTGTTTACACTAAGCAATGGATAGCAGTGCAGAAATTCCTAAGTTGTCCACTAGCAAACTACCACACTGCTGGACTCAGCATTCACGCAGCCACAGTTAACGTTCTAGCACTAGCTCAAGGAGTACTAGCTCAGAAGTCGCTTCTTTGTGTTCAAATGAAACCCAGTATGAATGGGAAAGAAGGAGAGGCTGCACATCTTTATAACTTCTGCATCACATAGTCAAGAAAAAGAGCTGACCTTGGCAATGCTAATAGGGGAAAGCAGGATAACTCCGCTAGTCCCCTGAGGACTAGAGGAAATCTATGTCTAGTGCTCTGTAGGTAGATGATAGACTGCCCTTATATATAATTTCTCTTTTCGATTTTAACAGGACACAAACTTGGCAATGTTGAGAAGCGGGACGCCTGTTAGTCTTGTGTAGTTTGCATCAAGAGATATTGTTACTGGCAGGAAGGGAAATAAAAATCAGGTGAAAAAAAGAAAAACAACACAGAACAAAACAAGCATGACACTTAAGACCACAAATAGAACAGCACGTGTTATCCTCCTTCCATGCCTTGTATCAGAGAAACAACATATGCTCCTTGTTGACTAACATAACAATTGTAATAGACTTCTTACATTTGAAAATGACCATGAAATACATTGTTAGTATAGCAGAACCATGTCCATAAGCAACTATTATGGGGAAAGCTTTCATAACTTTTCCAGAAATTCAACACAATTGGATGCATCCCTGAGGTGCCTGTATGCTCAGGGATGCAACACGGGGAACACACAGGAGAAATTAGAAGCCTGTGTGCAGCCACAGGGTTATAATCCCATTGGGTTTACAGAAACAAGGTGGGATAGTTCACACAATTGGAGTGCTGCTATGGATGGCTACAGGTTGTTCAGGAAGAACAGGCCAAAAAAGTGGAGAGGGCAAGTTGGTCTTTATGTGAGACAGCAGCAGGATTTCATGCAGTTCTGCCTTAAGGCCGGTGATGAGACATCTGAAAGCTGATGGGTCAAGATTAGAGAGCAGATCAATGTGGGTGATGCTGTGGTGTGTATTTGCTACAGACTGCCCTTTTAGGAAGAAGCAGCTGATGAGACCTTCTCTAGACAACTGGAAGAAGCCACCCATCTGCAGGCTTTTCACCTCATGGGTAACTTGAATCGCCCTGACATCTGCTGGAGGGGCAACACAGAAGAGCACAAGGAATCCATAAGTTTTCTGAAGCATATTGGTGGCAACTTCCTGACAAATGACAGAGGAGTTAGCAGGGAAATGTGCTCTGCTGGTCCTCATACTTACAAACAAGTAAGGACTTGTTTGGAATACGAAGGTTGAAGACAGCTTTGACTGCGATGAGCACGAGATGGAGGAATTCAAGATCCTGAGAGCAGAGAGCAAGGCAAAATGCAAGATCACATCCCTTGACTTTAGGAGATACAATGTTGACCTCTTCCAGGATCTGTTTGGAAAAGTAATATCAAATAAGGCCCCAGAGTGAAGGGGAGCCCAAAACACCTGCTTAATATTCAATGATCGCCTCTTCCAAGCTCAAGAATCATCTATGACAAAGAGTCAGGCAAAAACGCCAGGAGGCCTGCATGGGTGAACAAGGAGCTCCTGGACAAACTCAGACATAAAAAGGAAGCAAACAGCAGGTGGAAACAAAGAGAGGTAATGTAGGAGGAGTACAGATATACTGTCCAAAGATGTAGAGATGCAATTAGAAAAGTCAAAGCCCACTTGGATTTGAATCTGGCAAATGAAATCAAAGGCAAAGGCAGGCCTTTGATAAGTACATGAGTGGAAAAAGGAAGACTAGGGAAAATGTAGGCCTGCTGCATGAATGATGCAGGGGATCTGGTGACATAACACGTGGAAAAGCCTGAGGTATTGAATGCCTTCTTCATATCAGTCTTTACAAGCAGTATCAGCCTTCTGGAATCCCAGGCTCTAGTGACCAGGGAGAAAGTCTGGAGCAAGGAAGATGCACCATTTATGGAAGATGATCAAGTCAGGGATACTTAAGCACCCTGGAAGTACATAAGTTCAAGGAGCCTGATGGGATGCACCCACAAGTGATGAGGAAATTAGCTGATGTCATTGTGACACCATTCATGAACAGTCAACGTGACTGGGAGAGGTGCCTGAGAACTACTGGAGTGCAAATGTTGCTCCTATCTTCCAAAAAAGGCAGAAAGGAGGGCCCAGTAAACTACAGGCCAGTCAGACTCACCTCAATCCATGAGAAAGTGATAAAGCAACTACTTCTGGGAACCATTTCCAGGCACATGAAGGACAAAGTGATTGGGAGTGGTCAGCGTAGATTCACAAAGGGAAGTTATACTTGACCAACCTGATAACCTTCTATAATGAAATGATCGGTTTGGTAGATGAGGGAAGAGCTGTGGATATTATTTACTTTGATTTCTGTAAGACATTGACATTGTATCCCTTAAGATCCTCATAGAGAAGCTGATGAAGTATGGGCTGGATGAGCAGACAGTGAGGCAGATAGAAAAGTGTCTGAATGGCCAGGCCCAGAGTGGCATGAAGCCTAGTAAGAGGCCAGTAACTAGCGGTGTAACTCAAGGATCAATATTAGGTCTGCTCATCTTTGCTGGTGACACAAAACTGGGAGGAGTGACTGATATACCAGAAGGTCATGCAGCCACCCAAAGGGAACTTGATAAGCTGAAGAAATGGGCTCACAGGAATCTCATAAAGTTCAGCAGGGTGAAGTGTAAAGTCCTGTGCATGAAGAGGAACAACCACATTCAAGAATATATCTTGGATGCCACCCATCTGGAAAACAGCTCTGCAGAAAAGGCCCTGGGTATCCTGGTGGACACCAGGTTGAACATGAGCCAGCAGTGTGTCCTTGTGACAAAGAAGGGTAGTGATATCTTGAGATGCATTAGGAGAAATGTTGCCAGCAAGTCAAGGAAGGTGATCCTGCCCATCTATTCAGCACTTGTGAGGCCATACCTGATGTTGTTCTCAGTTCTGGCTCTCCACTACAGGAGAGACATAGACATAATGGAGTGAGTCAAGAGAAGGGCTGCTAAGATGACTAGGGGACTGGAGCATCTCTGTTATGAAGAAAGGCTGAGGAAATCGCAAGACCTCAGGGCAGAATCTTATCGATCGGTTTACATACCTGAATAGATAGTTTAGAAGTAGCCAGGCTCTTTTCACTGGTATCCAGTGACAGGACAAGATAGAATGGACAAAAACTGAAAAAAGGGAGGTTCCACCTTTATATAAGGAAACACTTTTTTACTATGAGGATGACTGTGCACTGGACTTATTTTCTCAGAGAGGCTGCAGAATATCCTTGAAGGTATTTAAAATCCATCTGGACATGGTCCTGGGCAACATGCGCTAGGTGACCCTGCTTGAGCACAGGAGTTGAACCAGAAGACCTCAACCATTCTATGATTCTGTGAACAACTTCAAAGTCTGTGTGATGCTTGATGAACACATGTGAAGATGTCTGATATGAAGAGCCATAAGAAAGTTAAGGACAAGAGTATGTCTAGGAATATTTTCTTGCTATTTTCTTTCTAAAATACATGTCATATTGGAGAAGAACTCGAGGATTCTTTGATCTTTGAGAGGTTCAACAGAAACATGATTAGGAAAAACAATGTTTGCATAGAATTATCAAATTATAGTACCTCACATACCTTCCAGGGGATGAAAAAAATACAGGAATATGAAGGTAATGTAGAGGAAGTTAAATAAGTGTTGTCATTATTATATTCCAAGTTTTTGTAGCACATGAATTTTTAAGCTATTAAAATGAAAAAAATCTTCTGTTATATAAAATCAGTCCTAAACCTTACCCTGGTCTATTTATTAATGTGTCAGAAATACGCTGGGACTAAAAACACAGAAAAATTCATATGCATGCATATTATGAGTGTGGAGAAATATATATACATCATAAATAGATGTATGTATATATATATATACACATGTGCTTATATGCATTTGTATGCACAACTATATATATATACATGTTTAAATGCGTGGGCGCATTTATAAGTATAGAAACTATATTTAGGGATCTAAGAAGTCATTCAGAGGTTACATTTAGAGACTTTTAAACATGAAAGTAAATATCTGAGTTTAGGTACCCAGAAGTGAAACTGTAGGCACTTATCCTTTAAACTTATTCAGCTGAGGATCTTCTACATATTGCTTAAAGAAGAAAATATGCTTACCTAATTAAAGCACCATGACTCCTGCCACTTAGGATGTCCCTCTGTGTTCTATGCTTCCAAGTACAATTTAACTACAGGAGAACCCAAAGTTTTGTAGTACTATGCAAAAATTTAGAGGATTTCTGGTCACAACCATAGAAGAAAAATTGAAATAAGGGATGTGTCATGGTTTCAGCCCAGTCAGCAACAAAGAACCACATGGTCACTCTCTCAATCCTTCCCCCACACCGGGATGAGAAGAAAATGTAATGAATCCTGATGGGTCATGACAAGGACAGGGAGGTTTCACTCACCAATTATAGTCACAGGCAAAAAAAGAGTCTTAACTTGGGAAAAAAAGATCGATTTAATTGGTTATCAAACAAAGCAGAACAGGATAAGGAGACAAGAAAAGCCAGATCTTAAAACACAAACACCTGCCCCCAGCCCTCCCTCCTTCCCAGGCTTGAGTCCCCTCTCTCCTGATGTCTCTCCCTCCTCCCCCATCAGTGGCACAGGGGGACAGGGAATGGGGAAGGGGAACAGTCAGCTCACCAAAGATTGTCTCTGCTGCTCCTTCCTCCTCAGGCAGGGAGGGCTCCTCACATCCTTCCCCTGCTCCAGCAGGGCGGGCAGACAGTCCCTCATGAACCCCTCCAACGTGAGTCCTTCCCGCTCGGTGCAGTGTCTCAGGAATGCACCGACCCAGCACGGGCTGCCCATACAGTAGTGGTCTGCTTCAGGGGCAGGCACCTTCCTTGGCATGGGGTCCTCCACGGGATACAGGTCCCTCTCTGCTCCACCACGGTCCTTCATGGGCTGCTCCACCGCGATCCTCCATGGGCTACAGGAGCACAGCCTGCCCTCTCCCTGCAGGCCGCAGGGAAATTTCTACTCCAGTGAGCCTCCCCACTTCCTTCCTCACTGAATTCTAGTATCTGCATAGGTATTTTCCTCACATCTCCTTCCCCTCTCTGCTGCAGATCTCAAGGGCCTTTCCTTTGTCACAGAATCACAGAATGGTAGGGGTTGGAAGGGACCTCTGGAGATCATCTAGTCCAACCCCCCTGCTAAAGCAGGTGCTCCTAGAGCAGGCTTCACAGGAACACGTCCAGGTGGGTATTGAATATCTCCAGATATATTGTCCCATCCCCTCCTTAAATACATTATCACAGAGGTGCATCTATTGTCTCTAAATGGCCCAGCCTCAGCCCGAGGCAGGGCCGACTTGGAGCTGGGGGAGCTTTGAGCAGCTTCTGACAGGGGCCACCTGCTCATGTAGCCCCTTCCCCTGCTACAGCCTCACCACACAGACCCAACACAGGATGACACTGAGGTGCACTTCTGCTTAAATATATAGTCTATCATGGCAGACAAAATGAGTAGGTGAAAACAAACTAGTAGAAAGAAATAAGCAAATTAGCCCTTTTTCTGTGTTGACTGAGAAATGCAAGTGTTGTAGAAGGCAGATGGAATAAGGTGAAAAAATGTAATTCCATTTCCCAGAATATGGGGCAACATCAGGTCAATTTCCTCAGAAGAAGTTATATCCTGAGGGTTACTTGCACAGAAGTAGAAGTCCTTTCTGGTGCAGCAGTAGATAAATTTTCTAATGTATTAGTTAATTTCTGTATATGTTGAGGTAAGTCAAAGATATCTCTGAAGTTTCTTTTCACTTTATCACAATTTCAGCAGATAACATTGCAAGTATTTTTTGTTTTGTTTTATTTTCATTCTGTTTAAGAATGTAAACATTTAAAAAATGAACATTTTTTGACATTTACTAGAAGCCTTACAATAATTACATAATGACAAGAAAGCTATTTGGTTCATCTGTTTGTCAGTGCTACAGTCCTCCCTATTGTATAGAATTTTTCTAACATCATATAACTTTAGATAGCAAAATATTAAACAACCTACTTAAAGTAAGGATAGTTTGGAGTTAGTGACTTAGAAGTTTCTTTTAATAATTTATCAGGACCAACGGCTTTACTTTCTGCTACGTCTTTAAAACCATTAATTATTTCTGCTACTTTTATTATCTTGCTATTTAAAGCATCACGTTGTTATAAGGACAATTTAGCTAATTTTAGATTTAAGCTTTTCCTGCAGTAGGCTGTTGTGAAGATGCTGGTAGCTATACCATGATTTGTAATAGGAAATGAATTCCAATTAACTTTCTCTGTATTCTCTAGAACAATGTCAATAAATTTTTTAACTGCAGAAATTATTTGTCTTCCCAATCCCCAACATCTAAATAAACTCTTTTTTATTACATAATTCTCTTAGTAATAGATTGTAACTCGGTTCTCTATTGTTCCTTATATATCATATATACCGATTTCCTCTCCTAATTCTGCAATATTTTTTTAAATGCTCTTTGCCTATCATTTTTAATGGTGTTCCTACAAAACCTGTATTTTGCTTTGGGAAATAGGTTATGTTATGTTATGTTATGTTATGTTATGTTATGTTATGTTATGTTATGTTATGTTATGTTATGTTATGTTACCACAGAATCATGTTATGTTATGTCATGCTATGCTATGATATGCTATGCTGGTAGAGAGGTAAATTTACCTATGGATACTCTTTATATCTGAGAATTATTACAAGCACTTCCTGTAAGTCAATGTTTTCTATGAAAAGTTCAAAAAGAAATAACTTGCATGGGAGTGCAACCAACTTTTTTAATGACCATATGATGAATGAACCTTGAAAACTGACTGAAATCTATAGCAGCATGGGAATATAAAAGAAACAAAGTGATATCTAGAAGGTCACTCCCATTATGACTTCTCCCAAATTTAGTGTTAGGAACATCCTCTATATTATTTTTCATCTACCTGTTCACTGATGATAATTAATTCTTTGAAGAAAGAGAACTGTTTTATTGACTAATATTATTTTGTTGTCAAGAAGGCTTGAACACTCAGCATCATCACTTTGGTTTGGGGTTTTTTTGTCAGAAATATTTCACTACTGCAGCCATAAAGATAATGGTGATATTTGAACTGCCATTTATGCAGAATTGTAGAGAAAACATTTTTGAATACTTTTGACAGGCAACTACGGCCATTTGAAACAAGGATGCACAGATAATTACCTTGTAATTACTGCTGCCCTTGATGTTGATAATGATGGTTGCATACAGATTCCTATAATGGCAAGAAGAGAAATTGCTGTCTTCCACAACTACTTATCTGACTCTGATGTCAATCAAATCTTACACAGAAGAATTACAGAAGTACTGAAAAAGTGGTATCAGATTGTACGTTTTGAGAGGCACAGGCTCAATTTAGTGTTCCTTCTGCTGCAATCTTTTGAAGCTCAGATGAGGCTGCAACCAAAAGTTTGAAGGCTGCAGTGTCTCAGTATGTCATTTGCTTTGGATAACTGCTGAGCATGACTAAGTTTACCCACCCTGTCTTTTCTCAGCTCTCTGGCATAAGGGTCACAGAGACAAGCAGATGCATTACGGGGAGGCACTTCTGAAAGTTCACTTTGCTTACAGAAGTGAGCAATTGGTGTCTATTCAGTTCACTTTGCAGAGCTGAGCTTACTTCTTATAAATTTTTGAACAAGGTTATTGGCAATAAAGATATAAGATCACCAAATTTCAGTGGAAGTTGTATATGTCTCTGTCTGAGACAGAACAACTTACCTGATGAGGAGAATAGCCCTGGTATCTTTAGTTTATGAACATTTATCCTGATTTCATTTAGAATAGAGCTGATTTTTTTCTTAGTAGCTAGAAGAGTGCTATATTTTGGATTTAGTATGGGATTTGGTATAAGAAGAGAGGAAGTGGCAGACATTCAGAGTGATGATGTTTGTCTTCCCAAGTAACCATTACCCATGATGGAGCCCTGCTTTCCTGGAGATGGCTGAACACTTGCCTGCCTGTGGGAAGCAGTGAATTAATTCCTTGTTTTGTTTTGCGTGCATGCATGGCTTTTGCCTTACCTATCAAACTGTCTTTATCTCAACCCATGAGTTTTCTCATTTTTGCCCTTCTGATTCTCTCTACCATTCCCCTGTGGGAGAGGGGAGTGAGTGAGCTGCTGTATGGGGCTTAGTTGCCAGCTGGGGTTAAATCCCATCAACATTAAAGTATCTGGTTAGAAAATGCAGCCTTATGCAGTAAAACAAGCATAGATCATCCAAGGTAAGCACACCACCTACAGATAATTGTGGTAGGAAATAACATTTCTCTTAAAAAATCCCAGAGTTCAAAACCCCTTGCAAACTTTAAAAAAAGATCTGCCAACCTGACACAGTAAACTAAAAAAGAAATAGATTATAAATGCTTACAATCAATGAGACTGAGAGATCTATAGCTCTAATTTTGATTGTCCAAGAACATGTAGTACAAAGACATTAGGCTATATTAAGGTATTTCTTACCCATTAAAATATTTTCCCTGTAACATACATCTCAGACAAATGACACAAGAATATCTTCAGATTATAAAAATAATTCTTATTCTAGCCACACTAATTTGACACGTTTAGTAAAGTGGTTATATGGGCAGCAAAAAGAAGATGATTATGTTTAAACCAGATGAAACTGACTGAACTTGAGGACACTTGATACTGCAGGTTTGTGTAGGTAGGAGTTGAGTGCTCAGCACCTAAATGATACTACCATTTTAGTCAAAGAAAGCTGCAATTTTATGAGATGGATTTATGAAGAAAAGGTCCAGCACACTTGATTACATGGTGTGGATAATTTCATACAAAAAAATTATGTTTTGAAAACCAAACACTCAGGGGCAGTGGGAAGCAGTGGTACTGACTATGCCCAGCCCTGGGGTTCTCTCCCAGGATTGCTGCATACACACCACTACACCTGACGTGCTGGAGAACACACACATGGGCTGGCGACAGCCTTTCCAGGATCCACATGGCATCACCTAGACAACTATGTGCAATAACCTGACAACAATATGAGACAAAAGAGAATATACTTTTGCAGGAAAGGCCATATGTGCAGTGTTGGTTTCTTTTTAAATATACTTTGCTACTTGGGGAGCAACATGAGCATAAGAATCACATACCTGAAGTGTGCAGATATCTTTCCCTCCTCTTTCTCCCATCCAGCCCCTACTCCAGGCCTAGAGAGTTAACGAGCTTTTTAGCATCCTTTAAGTGGTCCTTTCTGTGACATGGATGATTATGTTTTAGGTTACCAAGTGACCAAATTTACCTTTCAACTGTGTAATTTTTTCTGCTTGCTTTCAAAATACAGCTTGAAGGAAGATTAATCATAGTGGTGATGTGATCTCCAGGCATTTAACAATTTAGCTGCTAGCTAGTGGGAAGAAAAAGTTGTGTTGGATCAAATTTGTCTTGACAAAGAGCCTGGAATGTTTTCTAGAGCATACTGAGGCACTGAACCACAGGAGAAGGGGGTACCTGAACTGGCAGGGAGAACTTGCCCAGTTCTCAGGAACAATTTGAATGAAAAGATACTCAGTATCCAGATAAGTAATGTAGATAAGCATCAGCCTTGATAGGAGTGAAAAATAGCATTTGCTATTCTTGATAAGCTGTGTGCTGTCTCCTGTCTTGGCATCCTTAGAGGCAGAACAGTAGAGACATAGCTCATACAATCCTAGCTTGGTCTGAAACTCCGAGTCAGTTATGCACTTAGGCATACTCTTCTCTTAAAGGCCATGTATAAATCTTATCTAATTCAGTAGGGCTTAAGCACATTCTGAATTGCTTTTTACATTAAAGCTTTAGGTGAATTGTATGAAAATAGCAACATTAAAATGTTCACAGCCCATTGATATTGACACTTCCGCCCTGGATGGGGCTACATTGTAGGAAAGAGAAGATCCAGTTTAAGGGTTCAATCATAAATGTTTATAAAAATTGTACTTTCTATAAAAACAAGAAAATTGTTCTAAATATCTTAATTCTCTGCGCTCTTCTTATTTTCTTATTATAATCATCAAGAGGAACAGATGGAAGTTTATTTCCAGTTCTTTATAGCAGAAAGAAAGCATACAGGCATTTAATTTGCAGACTAATCTTCTTCTTCTTAACAGTTTTACTGATACAAATTGTCAAACTTTACTTCTCTCTCCTCCTCCTTCACTCACATAAACTTTTTGAGTGTGGCTATTACAAATGTAAATGTTCAATGGATATTGTACTGTGGGAAATATAACTTACTCTCTGTAACAGCTTTTCTATCTGGTATGAGATAATCTATATGCAAATAGTAAGACTCTTAACTATTGTCATGTCTGTTAAAAGAAAAAAATAGAACAGAAATGCTACTTCTATTAAAAAAAATTTAGAGGAAAGCCTATCCCAAAACTGCAACACCACTTAAATCTCCGGGTATTGCCATTTATTCATTATAATACATTAGCATGCAGAATGAAAGTTTGTTTGAATTCTGAGAAAAATACTAATATTTTATACATCAAGTAGACGACATTTCTGTTATGGTCTTCTGACTCATAAGACAAGGTTGAATATTTGCAACAGTATAGTAGAAAGCTTGATACTGAATGAAAAATTAAATAACCAATGTTGCCTGACAGGACTTAAACTCACATGAAAACGTGCATAGCAACTTAAGAGTGTTACAACAAAGAAATAAGCGCCAAAATGAATTTAAATAAGAGGAAGAATGGCTTGTAGCAGGAAGTATAGCTAATATTTTTGACATGGATGAAAGGAAACACTGCAGATCCAATGAAGTTCAAAATGTAGGAGAGTACTCACTGAGGTGATGAATTCAGAGATAAAGGATA
>VZSC01015646.1:60891-86703 GCA_013398225.1 Steatornis caripensis
AGAGATAGAGGATAATAAGAATGAGAAGACAATAAATGAGTGCATTCAAATGGGACAAAAATTTTAAAGGTAACATCAAGCTTCCAGTATTTCACCCAAAGATGAATGAGCCTGAGAATATGGTATGATTTAAACTCAAGTTGGAGAAAGAGCTATCATTTAACCTCCTAAAATAGACTCAATAGTTCAAGTAATTCTTATATAAGAATACAAATCAAGATATAAAGCCCTAAAACATTGCCAATGTTTGCATGAAATACAACATCTGGTGAAGTTAATTGTAAGAGACTTCAGTGGGGAAATTGCTATTCATTTTATATGCTATATGTGCCTGTTGATCTGGACATAGACAAAATCATTCAACCTAAACATCTTTCCTAATTAGCAAACTAGATTTCATGAAAATTACATACTACACCTGAAAATGTTAATATTAAAGTTGGTGGGTTTTGTTTTCGTTTTTCTTGTAATAAGATTTTGAAAAAAAAATAGGTTTTGGAAACCAAATTTATTTGTTGGATGTTCTAAGCAGCAATCCTGAATTCTGCTTGTTCCTCCAGATCAACTCTGTATCTCAGTTCTGTGGAAGGTGTCCTAACTGTAAGACAAGCAAAATGTCATAAATAAATAATTTTCTACATATTGGACCACAGAAAGCACAAAGAGTGCACAGTTCTGTGGTCTAGTGGTTATGCTTCCCTGAATGATCATGGAACTGGATCAAAAAAAAGCTTTATCCAGTGTCTTCTTTGTGTAAAGTAGGTAAACAACCATTACTTTAATACTCTGTGCCTTAATTTCCATCTATAAAATGAAGATGACTGGTACTTCCTTATGTTATAAGGTTGTTTTGAAAATAAACTATAAATACTTATCTAAATTAACATTTTCTTCATATAGAGCTACAACATTTACATGCAAACCTGTTAAGGAACATTTTTTGTGTGTTGAATAAATTATGTGCTTTGTTGATTGCTTTAAGAAATACATGTTATTCCTTTTACACCACTCCCAAATGTCATAGGAAGGGTGGGGTAAATTAAAAAAAAAAAATCTAAAAGCAAGAACTGCATAGATTTTACTATGGACTTCATTAGTCTAAATGCCTTAGAATTATAAATGTAGTTTTGCAGATTATCTGCAAAGGCACATTCAGTCCATAATCTTAATTCTCCTGTGATAAAGCTGTTCACAAAACTTTGATATTGATGGATGTAAGGAGTATCAGAATCTCCTTTCCTCACAACATCAAGAAACGTTACCAAATTTATCATGCATACAGCATTTTGTTTTACTTGAACCGTAAAAAAGGTTATAGTTGCTTGGATTTTTTTAGGAATTTTCACAACCTTTTGAAGACAAATATGTGGCACAGTGACAAATAAAATGGAATAACCATTTTAAAATTAGCTTCACATATGGATATATATTTAACATGAGTTGTAGCGAAGTTGCTCACCAGCTCAGTGAAGTTAAGCTACTTAGCAGCATGAAAAACTTTGAATACCTCACCTTGTCGTGATGCAGTAGTGATGAACAGAACTTTAGATACACAGCTCTATCTTGACTTCTGAGGCCAAAATTTATCTTCTTCAGCGTAAAGAATCCTCGTGTCAGGCTTATCTTGCCTCACTTTCTCCATGCAGAAGACTACTGAACATACTCCAGCTAACCTTTTCATATATACCATGTTGGCAACCACCACAGCTGTTCCCACACCAGCTCATTTTCTCTATGTATGTTCTGATGGAAGATTTTCTCTATCAATCAGCTCTACCAGCTCATTTTCTCTATGTATGTTCTGATGGAAGATTGTGGCTGTGTGCTAGAGTGCCTTAGAAATCACTTGAACAACATGTCACTTATCACTGTGAGAGCACTTCCTCCTCTCCTTGTAAGAGGCAAATCTCAAGTATTTAGGATGCAACCAGTGTGTACAGAGACAAGTATACTACGAGAATTTCAGAAATTATCTGTAACATAAGCACATTTGTGACAAGTGGAGAAAGTGCATGAAGGCATTAAGACAAATTATCATCTCACCACTGCAAGGGAATGTGGTTTGCACAATAGAGTTGCCTAACCAGAGCTGAACTGTAGGCACCTGAGAAAATGAGTCCAGCGAAAAAACCCAGAAACACGGAAGACATTTTTATACTCTTTAAAAAAGTATGTGTCAGCTACAATCTACATCAAAAATGCTTTGACTCCATTCTATTTTGGTCCAGTTAAGTCTTATTTTATGGATTGAGATGGATTGAGAAGAGAAATGAGATAGGAAGATCAATTCATTTTACAATTTCTCCAGACAACACAGTGTGTCCTCAGCTGCAAGAGGGAAAGTCTATTGTCGACAAGATGTCTCAATATCTCTACAGAGAACATCTCTTAGCTACCTGGGCAAAGCAAATGGACAGGAGACTTTCTAATCTGCAAAGGCAGGTGTCTTCATCCTGCCTCTACCTTGTGTGGATTCCTGGCCACCAAGCTGATGAGTTAATGAACTGTTTCCTTCTTGTTCACAGTTTAAAAATAAGATAAAATAAATAGAAGAGATGGGAGGGATATAGTCACTCTCCTAATTATAGTATTTCTTAGATTTGAGAGAAGACAAGCAAGTATGTCCCTCTAATATTTCCAGTGATGCAACATACTTGAAAAAGAACCTGTTTGGAGAGCTGTGGTAATATTACCCTTTAATTAGTTACTTTCCAGACTGAGAGCAGAATTGTTACTATGTGTTTTGAGTGTCTGTAAACACTGCAGTCCTTGTGTTACCAGCAAATTATTATCTAATGTCTGGAAATAAACAAAAAGTTGTAAAAGAAAACAATTATTTTTTTCCCATCATCTTTCTTTCCTGAAGCTGCAGTACTAACAAGACAGGCAGAGAAGTAATAGCATGAATTAATAGAAGTAGAAATGTGATGAAAAACATAGAAGGCACACAGTAACAACATAATGTAGCTGGAAACACACTGTTCTAGCATGTAAGTTATTACAGTATTTGCATTTTGTTAGTCCCTTAAAATACTTTTTGCATCCAATTCACCCTCAGAAGACAGCATTGCAAAAAACTGAACCAGATGCTGTGCATAATTCTGTTTTTAAAAATTTTGTTGGTATGAAGGTTAAGAAAGTAAAACTCTAGTGTGGATTCAAAATCTTTAATGTCAGGCACTACTAAGAGATATATGCATATGCTCTATTTTTTTAGGAATAAAACCTAGATCAAAATTTGTTTGACCCTAGATAAAACTCTTGGAGCAAGAATTCTGGATGATTAATAAAATGTATTTATATCTGCAATTTTTGTGTATAAAATACTTAAACTACCCTTATTTGCATATCATGTACATGTCCCAGGAGATGCAATTAATAATAAATCAATCTTTTACCATTTGAATGCTTCAGTTTTATACCTTTACCCTCTTCTTATCATCATCCTAAAACATACTTTTAAAGAAATAAATAGGGGTCAACCTATAATTTCTGAGTAAAAATTTAAATGAGCCTGTGAAGCTGCAAGTCCATATGAATATGCAAATTGCTCTTTCAGCTTCATCTCAACAGCAATGTAAAAATAGATATTAAATATTTGCCATTAATAAAAAGCTTTATCTATTTTAAAATGTTTGGACTACTTAAAATCATTTATAACAAGTTAAACACATACTGTTTATAATTGCAAATATTTTAACTTAGTAATTCCATAGATCAAAGATATCGCTAAGTCTAATTAAGTTAAGTTATATCAGCTTTGACAATTGTGGCCCAGTAAATATGATTATATTTGCCACTGCTGGGAGCAAGTGTAGGGTCTCAGGGGGCGGCTGGGCTGGCCTTGGTCTGAGTGGGTCTGAGCTGGGTTCACCAGATGCACTGTGGCCAGGTGCCCATTGCCCAGCCTGAGCTCCAGCTGTATGAGTGCCACTGGGGAAGGGGCTGACAGCCCCAGGCAGTCCCTGCTGAACAAATGGCTGTAGGGACTATTGAAGGGCTTTGGGCAGCTTTCACCCATTCCCTTGAAGCTAGGGGAAAGGGGGCGGGCAGGGATATATGAAATGAAAGAAAATGTATGAAAAGAAAGCCAAAAGGGCCCTAGGACTGAAGTGGAAGGGATCCTACCACCAACATCACGCTCCTTCTGGTGAGAATTCAGGGTGATGGGGATGATGTGCCTGTCCCTCCCAGGCTTTCTGTAGGAAATGGAAGCATCAGCCTCAGCCTCAGGCCATTGAACATTGAACCACAACACGAGAGACATGATACAGGTACTGGGAATAGTTACTGGGGCTGGGTAGTTATTTTAACTGCATTGTTACTGAAGTTTTTCTTAATGGAATAAGAAGGACTGTTAGAGAGACCTGAAACATTACTTGGACTAACAGTGAATTCTTGGCTCCATACGTATGGCCTGTTCCCTGTGGCAGGCCAGAAGATGAGTGTGACGTTCACTAGCAAGCAAGGAAATGATGTTACCATCATGAAGTTCTGCTAGCTGGGCTTAAGCTACCAGATCTCAATTTAGATGTGATAAAGAAAGGCTAGTCTCTGAGATTGATGCAGAACAAGACTAAAACTTATGTTTCTGAATCCATAAAATGTGCAATCATCTCATTTATTCAGAATTACCAAACATCGGATTTAAGTGCCTGATATTTTCTAGTCTTTTATGCAACATTATATTTTTAAAGATCTTGAAGTTAAAATTTGTTTAGTAATTAGTCAAAGTGTTAACTACTCCCTGTCATGCCATGCATTTTAAGGGCTTTGTTCTACTGCTTTTACATAACACAAGAAATTTAAATAGAAGTTCCCTCTTAATGTATACTAACAATGTTACTACTTTACAGAGAATTCCTCTTGATATTCTCTATCTTTGACACCACATATCCTTCATAGCAGTTATGTTGGGTAATAGTTCCAAATTGCGTTGTCTAAATTGGATTACTGCCAAATAATTTTTAATTCATTTCTTTCTTATTGTCATATTTATTTACTTATATTTCCCAATTTTCTTTAAGTAATGTAATCCAAGGCTAATAAGTTTGACTTGATTTATAAAACAGTCAAACTAAATTCCCGCATTCTCTTAGTTTTGCCACTGTGGTTTTTTTCCCCAACACTCATGTTACTAGTTGTGAATGTCAATAGGTTAAAATCATACTGTGACCTCTAAAGTGTAGACAAATGTGAAGTTTATTTTGTCGGAAGAAAGAAGCCACCATTATCCATGAAAATATACTACACGTCACATGAAAATATATTTGTTTCTTAAAACTTTCACATTAATTATCTGGTAGTCCTCAATAGGAGACCTCTGTGAAAAGTTGTAAACATATTTCAGTTAAAAAACATTCCTGTCAAAAAATAAGTGTTATAAAAGGCATTCATTTGTAAGAAGTAGAATACAAGAACTACTTGGCCAATTAGCCCTTCAGGTTGTTAATTATACCCATAACTGGTCTTATCTGATAAGACTTACTAATGCAAAATTCCTGAAGATTCTATATGGGGATAGATTCAGTGAGTTATGTCAGTAAAAATGTAGTTATAATCTGAGATAATACAAAAAGTAAAAATCAATCTTCCTTGAAATTTGCACCAATCAACATATCTACTGATACATAATGTGTCAGATACAACTTTATGTCCTAAAACTTTTCCAAACAAATTGGCTAAGATCATCTCATTGTTATAAATCTAACTCCTGTGTATTTCTTTTTCACAGTTTGCATCACTTCCACTTGTTATAAAGGTAAGAAAAAACCCTGTAGAACTTCATTTTAAAATAGAGCTCAACAAGTATGAGGGGCACAAAATAGATACAAATATGTGAAATCACTCAGCTTTTCTAATTTTGGTGTATTATTTCTGCCCTTGCAGATCTACACAGACAGAGAGAAATGCAGACACCTATCTTCCTCCTTCAACTCAGCTCTGTGAGATTCTTCAGCACTGAGACACTGGTAAAACTCCTTCTAGAAGACACATTTAGCACATGAATCAAATACATCAATTTGCAATGAGTTATAGACAAAAAAATGGATTCTGCCCAGAAACTTGAGAAAAACTCTCCTGAGGTGACTTTTTGTGAGATATATTGAGGAAGTGACTTGTGCAGCAAGTCATGGTCTCCACTTTCTTCCTGAATTTGGCCTCCTCATCTTCGCTGCTCACAACAGCCATCAAGAGGCTTCACTGGCCAAGTGACTTGTTCTTCTCCCTAGAAAGCAGTTAAGATTCCCAGGAAATAGATACAGTTTCAGTCAAAAGAATGGCAGTGTTAGAGGAATGAGACTGGGATAGGGCAGAGCGCTTTACAATGAGCAGAAGCTGGAAGCTGAGTTTTATAAATTTTCTCAGGTAAGAAACTATTTCACTTAATTCTTCTTCTATAAAGAGCAAAGCAAGAAGCCTCTTCTTCCTAATACTCCTATTCATAGAACCATGGAACAGTTTGGGTTGGAAGGGACCTTAAAGATCATCTAGTTCCAACCTCCCTGCCATTCATAGGGACACATTCCACTAGACCAGGTTGCATAAAGCCACATCCAACCTGACCTTGAATGCTCCCGGGAAGGGGGAATCCACAACTTCTTTTGGGCACCCTCACCATAAAAAGTTTCTTCCTAATATCTAATCTAAATTTACCCTCTTTCAGTTTAAAACTGCTGCCCCTTGTCCTGTCACTACAGGCTTTGGTAAAAAGTCTCTCTCCATCTTTCTCATAAGCCCCTTTCAAATACGGAAACGTTGCAATAAGTTTTCCCCAAAGCTTTCTCTTGTGCAGACTGAACAGCCCCAACTCTCTCAGTCTTTCTTCCTAGGAGAGGTGTTCCAGTTCTCTGATTATTTTTGAGGCCCTCCTCTGGACCTGCTCCAACAGGTCCATGTCTTTCCTATGCTGAGGGCTCCAGAGCTGGACTCCAGATTGGGTATCATGACTGTGGAGTAGATGTGGGGAATCACCTCCCTTTATACAGCCTAGGATACAATTGTCTTTCTGGATTGTAAGTGCACATTATTGGCTCATGTCCAATTTTTTGTCTGCCAGTATCCCCAAGTCCTTGTTTGCAGGGCTACTCTCAATCCATTAATCTTCCAGCCTGTATTGATACTGAGGATTGCCCAGGTTCAAGACCTTGTACTTGGCCTTCTTCGGTTTCATGAGGTTTGCACAGGCCCACTTGAAGCCTGTCAACGTCCATCCGGATGGTATACCTTGCCTTTAGCAAATCAACTGCACCACTTCTCTTGGTGTCATCCACAAACTCACTGAGGGTGCACTCAATCCCACTGTCTATGTCACTGATGAAGATATTAAAAGGTATCAGTCCCAGTATGGACCCTTGAGGGACACCACTTCTTATTGGTTTCCATCCAGCCAATACTTTATCCATCTAACAGTTCATCCATCAAACCCATACCTCTCCAATTCAGCAGGAAGAATGTTGTGTGGGACTATATCTAAGGTGTTACAGAAATCAAGGTAGATGGCATCTGCAGCTCTTGCCTTATCCACTGATGCCGTTATTCCATCGTAGAAGGCCACTGGATTAGTCAGGCACAATTTACCCTTGGTGAAGCCATGCTGGCAGTCTCTAATCACCTTACTGTCTTACATGTTTGGACACTTGTTCCAGGAGGGTCTGTTCCATGATCTGAAGGGCATGGAGATGAGGGTGACTGGTTGGTACTCCATACCTTAATATTAATACCAATATCTGAAATCCAATACATTTAAACAGACAGATGTCATGGTTTGAGCACAGCAGGCAGCAAAGAACCAAGCAGCTGCTCGCTCACTGCCCAACCCCCACCCCCCACTGGGGAGGAGAATCAGGAAAAAAAAGGGCAGTCCTTGTGGGCTGAGATAAGGACAGTTTAATGTAACAACAGAGAGAGAGAGAGAGAGAAGAGAATGGTAATGATAACAACTATAATACTAATAGGACAGACAATACAAAATGAATGATGCACGATAAAGTTGCTCACACCCAGAATGGGAACCCCAGCCGCCCCTCCTTCCCAGCCTTGCCTGGCCACCCCCCACCCCAGTTTATATACTGGGCATGAAGTCAATGGTATCAAATACCTGTTTGGCTAGTTTGGGTCTGCTATCCCCCTCCCACCTTTCTTGTGAAAATTAACTCTATCCTAGCTGAACTCAGGACAAGAGATCTTTATGACAATGTCATGAAGAGCCAAAGTGAAGGATCTTCTCTGTCACTACAAATCGCATGGGGATGAGATGCAGTTAATTAGGAGGAAAAAATCATCCCAGTTAGACAAATAAAGTACAAAACAGACGTCACAAACTCAGCCATTCCTTGTATGTCTGTACTATCCAGATTGCCAAGAATATCTATCTCTGACAGCAGGAAGTCTTTTTCTAAGTCTATGGGTGTTTGCAGCAATACCAATCAGTCATTACTGCTTTATCATTTGGTGGAAGGAATGCAACATCCGTCTTTCTAATCCAAAACCTAGGATCATTCTGGGAGAAGGGGATTGACAAATAGCTCTTCAGTCCTAATTTTAAATCTTTGAGTGCCATCTCATTGTTTATATTAATCCTATTTCCCACTTTTCTGTTGGATTAATGAAGCAAGTGAAAGATAGCTGTTTTCAATGAGAAGATTACTCAAAATCCTCTGCTGTCCACTTCCTAGATCCCATACTATAGTGCAAACTAACAGTGGCACATACAAGATATTTAAACACATCTTGCAGGAAAACAAAACCTCACAAAAGCAATCATTAAAAGCTATATTATATTTAAATGCCGAGCAGATTAGACTGTTTCAATGAAATAAAGTAACTGACCCAGTCTTAAAAGGTACTGCAGAGATATTTTACTCCTAGGGCCTCTAGTAGGAGTGCTGGTTGTTCAATATCTCACATTCTCTGGCCTTAAAAGAATAGAAACAAGAAAATGAATTAAGGTTTTCTTTTTTCTTAGAGACAGGTAATGAATTAGTTAAACTTGGCAAGATGCTACAAGACCAGACAGTCCACCTTAACCTAGACAATTTTAGAGAAAAATCCTGAATTTGCTGTTCTAGCAGCAAATAAAACATCTTAACTTGAACTATTTCAGTAATCAATATCTAATCTACACTCACAGCATTTTTATTTTAGTTAAAAAGTAGAAAGGCAAAAAGTTGTAGTGTTTTGTAGCCGAGGAAAGAGCTTCAGCTTTGTTACTTTGTGTCCCTTTTGCCAGAAAGTTCCAGTTTCATGTTTCCAATATTGACAAAATAAGGCAATCTATCTTTTCCACTGAGTTATTTATTGCTTTCTAAACAACATTTTTTTAAACAGCATTTTTTTTAAGTTTTAGCTGATGCCATTGATGATACTCTAGAGTATTATCCTTTTTTCAATTACTATGTTGGCACTGTAGGGGTGTCTCAGATACTCAGAAGCATTTGCACCTCTCAAACACACTTTATTCTCTGTATTGTAACAAAAACTCATAACACAACAAGTGAAACTGGAAGATAAATGAAACTGGAAGATGTCCATATTGCTGAATTAAAGCAAAGTAAATTGCAGATAAACAACATTCTAGTTAAAATTATGAGGCACTTCATAAATTTTATAGTTAGTCCATGGATGTAGAATGCATTGAGCACATTTTTGTTAGCGTTTCTAGAGATCCAAATTATGTGAACGAGGAAAGCGGCATTTTGTTATTAGTAAAAAGTTTGCAAACTGAACTTCATACTTATAAATGAATATTTGATTGTCTACTTATCTATTGCTTGTGCACTGTTGTCGTGGTTTAGCCCAGCTGGCAACAAAGCACCAAATGGCTGCACGCTCACTCCTCCCTCCCTGGTGTAATGAGGAGAAAATGTAACGAAAAGCTGGTTGGTTGAGACAAGGAGAGGGTGGGTTCACTGACTAGTTATGGTCTTGGGCAAAAACCAGACTCAACTTGGGGAAAAAAACAAATTTAATTGTCATTAATCAGAGTAGGATAATAAGATGTGAAATCAGATCTTCAAAAAAACCATCTTCCCCCACCTCCCCCTCGTTCCGGGGCTTGAGTCACCTCCTGGTGTCTCTCCCTCCTTCCCCCTCAGCAGTGCAGGGGGACGGGGAATAGCAGGTGCAGTCAGTTCACCAAAGATTGTCTCTGCTGCTCTTTCCCCTCAGGCAGGGAGGGCTCCTCACACACTTCCTCTGCTCCAGCGCGGGGTCTCTCCCATGGCAGATGGTCCCTCACTAACTCCTCCAATGTGAGTCCTTTCAGCGTGGTGCAGTCCTTCAAAAATGGGCCACCCCTGGGCGGGCTGTCCACAGAGGCACAGTCTTCTTCTGGAGCAGGCACTTCCCATTGTGTGGGGTCCTCTATGGACTGGAGTTCCATCTCTGTTCCACCATGGTCCTTCACAGGCTGCAGGTCCATCTCTGCCTCGCCGTGGTCCTTCACAGGCTGCTCCACCATGATCCTCCATGGGCTGCAGGGGCACAGCCTGCCCTCTCCCAGTGGGCTGCAAGGGATTCTCTGCTCTGGCAGCCTCCTCCCCCTCCTTCCTCACTGATTCCAGCTATCTGCATAGGTGTTTGTCTCACCTCCCTTTCTCCACTGCAGGTCTCCACAACTACTCCTTTGTCCCTTCCTTAAATATGTTATCACAGAGGTGCATCTATTATCTCCAAACGGCCGGCCTCAGCCTGAGGCAGGGCTGGCTTGGAGCTGGAGGAACTTCGAGTAACTTCTGACACGGGCCACCCATCTGTGTAACCCGTTCCCCTGCTGCCAAAGCCCTGCCACACAGACCCAACACAACTGCATTGGTATTTGAGACAGCTTTGTATTTCAGAGTCTGGATATAGAAATTTGGACCATATAAAAACACATCTCTAAAGGTTTGTGAATCATTATTTTTATTTACTTACACATTTAAAATGTATGTATTTTTGCCAGAATAAAATAATTGTTCTTTCTTTCGCACAGCCAGGAAACTGCTATTAGTGTATTTTTAAAATAAAATGAACACATACACCCAATAAAACTTTTGCTTACGGACAAATATCCTAGAAAATATTTTTCTCATATTCAGACTGCACAATCCATTTACAAAAGAGGAACTAAAGTTAGTAGCTACTTACAGCAGTAAATGTTCATTAAGGAAGGTGGAAATGCACAATATGCATTACTTTTAACTATTAATAATTTATACTTTTGTCTGTTGGTTTATCTGGGAGCTGTTGCTACAATTTACAGCTATCATTCAAGGACTTGGGATTGACTATGGGAAAAGTTTTCTAAAGGAAAGATGCTGAAAAGATAATTTGACTTTGATGTGAGATTCTGCAAAATCAAGAGAATTCACAATATAATATAAAGTTGTATTATTACTAGAGTACATATATATGTGATATCAACCATTAGCCACTCTACATTTTGTAAGTTACTTTATACAACAGAAGGGGGAATTTTTTGAGGGAATACATTTATCTTAAGGTTTCTTTCTGGCTTTTGGAATATTCCTAAAATGTCTGTTCATAGATAAAGATTCTTGCTGGCATAGTTCATGTATTTTAAATACCATTTAGACACTGGAGAAGAGTCATTGCTTATGTATGATTTTTTAACAAAGCAAATCATACTGCTTCTTGCTATTGTCATGGAATTAAGGACACAGACATTACTTTGCTTTTATGTACAAATGTACATAGACAGATTTACAATAATAGAGACTACCTCTGATAGCTATTTGTATATTAGTATTGGGTGAACACTTTATGTTTGGGTTGTTTCTTTGTAAATTGTTTTAAAAATTTAAATATCAGTATTAGCAATATTGAAATTCACATATAAAAGAAATATTCTGTGGAACATTCAGGCGTATATAAAAATGAAGACTACTGATTTTTCAAAGATGACAACTACTTTTGGAATATTTCCTTAGGTTTTATTTTTAATATTGTGATTTGCCATAGCCATCTGGTTTTGGGTTTTTTTCCAGTTTATGTAGACCCTGATGTATAGTTTTCTGGAGCAGAGTTGACTGACTACTCTTGTTTTACAACAATCTTAGTGGTTATATATAATGAATACAAATATCACTGTAACATTAGAATCATGGATGCAACCCTAAAAGAGTATTTAACCAATATTACACAGGAAAATACATCGATATTTTATTGATATTAATATCAAATAAATAGTAAATATAATTTAGGATGAATTCATATCTGAACATGTTATACATTTGAATGATCAAATTATGAAAAGGCATTTCCAGCACAAAAGCAACTCAATTTAATAGTCTTTGTAGAGTAAAAACTGTACATAACTCAAATTTCTCTAAGCTGCAATCTTATTATATAGTCACTGAACATGTAATTACACCATCTATTATTATAATTGCTTTGTCCTCTGAAGACATTTGAAAATAATTAATAAGACAGAGGAAAATTATACTTTAAAAGCTCTTGTGTGGTACATCAGAAAAAGGAAATCCTTCCTTTTAAATTCTTGCACAATAATACTGCCTGCGCCGGTTTTCTACAGAAAACCAGTGTAAGCAGTGTACTGAAAAATGTTTCTTTTTTTTATCAAAGCCATTTTTAGCTGTTTCTAAAGAAAATTATTTATCTGTTGAAAATTGTATCAGATTTGTTGGTTTTGATAAAGAACTGTCAGCATCATCAGTTTTGTTACCACAATCCACAATGAATTTTCTATTTGGTTAATATTAAAAGGGATTTGAGACATTAGCTTCACTCTTCATCCTGGCTACGATACATTAATTTTTATTTTCAAGTACCTATTCCTGCTGCTGAGGAACCCTAGAAGATTCAATTTGAATCAACAGTACAAAAATTCTATTTTTTTTTTTTTCAAACTTCTTGCTGGTCATTGCTTTTCTTTTCTACCACTTATGCTTTTTCCCATGGCCACTGAAAACTTTCTGGCACTTTTTTTGGCCATTATTTTCCCATAACTACATGTCATGACTTTATATTCAATCTCATTTTTACAGGCAGCTCCTCAAACATACATACTTAATGAGTATTAAACACATTTCAGATCTTTTCAGGGAAAAAAGTGTAAGTTTCAAGGTCACTTTTACCAACAAAAATCTTCCATTTTGATTTTTTATTCCCCAGAGGATGTTTCCATTTCCATAGAAAGCTTCACAAACTTTTATTTACAACAAGCTGTATTAAGAGGTAGTCTACATATTAGTCTTAATATTTTCAATTTTTAATAACCATTGCTAACCACTAAGGGATATCAAATTACTATTATTTTAGCTCTAGCTTACCTCGCTTGTTGGGTTAAGAGCATAGAATGTGTCAGGAATTGTAACATGCAAAGGCACAGAGCATATGAAATAATATTAAAGGAATGTTGCCAAATATTGCTGTGGTAAATGACACTGAAATGCCTCAGACTTCTATTGACCCTTATCATCTTCTACTCACTGTGTTACATCGTGCAATAACACTGCTGTTAACCAAGATATGAGCTAGTTTGTGCACAATTTATGTTCCAATAGTTGTAATAAAATAGGCACATATAGGCATTTATATCTCATACATATGCCAAATGGTTATAATAATATGTGTCAGTGATGGTCTTCACATAAATATAAATTTAGCTACAACTTTGCTATATCATTAGCCATTAAAACTTCCAGAGTACTGAGGCAGTATGAGCTACCAATGGGCAAGCAATACAGCAGTGTACCTTCAGGGAATAATTTCAGCAAGTCATTATCAGATTTGCTTTCATTAACTCAGTCAAGCAAAGATCAACAATCATCTTGGTCTCGCTTTAGTGAGAAGCATTATAATCCATGATAGAACTTAGTTCATTCTTAAACAATACATACAATGTCTATGCTACAATAATTGCAACCTTATCAAGTTTCTTCCTAGCATAGCAATGTCACTATTAGCACTTGTAGCAGTTTTTACCTTAGAAATTCAAGATTAGCCTCTTTAATAATTGTCTACAAGACTTGCAAGTTGCTCTGATATTATGAGCTTATTTTGATCTTAGTGCCACCCTTATATGCTCTGTAATTAGTATGCAATAAGAAAATGTGTGACTTCATATTTGCAATCTATAAACCAAATGTACACTGTAAAAGATGATGGAGACTTTACTCAAAGTCATATGTTATATTTTCCTGATAAAGTATTCTAATGGCATTGTTCAAGTGTGTCCATTTATGAATGGGATTTTCCCAATAGCCAAAGGAACTTTACTATTTTTTTTTTGTTCTGGCATATGTCAGAGCAGTTATATAATCTCAGTGTATCATAACAAGAACATTGCAACTTTATTTATGCCAAAATATTTCATTATAATTCTGACCAACTATCTTGTGTTCGTCAAGAACAGTGAGCATTCGGACCAGACAATGTAAGCAATATTACTTTTGGTAGGCAGTTGTGCTAGACCTTTCTGTAATTCCTTGACTAGGAACTTTATTCTGTGTAGACTGTTGCAGGAACATCAATCTGCTGCTGGTTGGTGCCTGATTAAATATTTATTTGTTTGGAACTGATTTAAGTGAGGATGGAGAGAGGAAATCAAGACCCATTTTATCAGTCTGATAAGAAAAAGAGAGGACAAAATACTCGGCAAAGAGAAATAACTAATAGATAAATAAAAGTGGAGAATATTGCACTTGAATTATGCTAAGCAATCCTGCTCCAAGTTTTGCAGATTGAAAATCTTCAACTTGCTTATATTGCGTGAACACTAAAATTTAGTCAGTGCCTGATGGAGGTCACTAGATTTCTGTACTGCTTTTTTCTTCCTAACACCATCATTAATTTCATGCAAAGGTTACAACTGCAGTACAGTATCACTCCATTAAGTCAAATTGCTAAGTCACTTACACCTTGTTCATCCTCAGTGTCTGTTTATTAATGAAATATAAGACACGGTCTTTTAACTCTTAAAAAAATGTCAGTGTAACTGACAGGGCACTCTGACTGTAGCGACTCTTCTAAATATGAGTCTTATGATTTGTAAGCAGGAAAAACAGTTTACTCTAAGAATGAATGTTGAATGATGTTACTTTGTAGCAAACGCAATAAGCTGATGATGGCAGCCTCTTGCAGCTTCATGGTTGGCACTGTGCCACCATGAGAGAAGGGACAGTCCTCCTTTCAGCTGGAGGTCACAGAGTTTGGGAACTTGTCAGTTCCTCCACCACCAGAGACCCTCCAAGTTAGTCAGACAACTATGGCCTGGCTGACATGTAGGAAATGGCACTACACGACCTCCTGAGGTCAACTTGCCTCCCATCTGTGTATGACTTTAAGTTGGGCACAGAGCTTTGAACTGGTAAATATTGCTCAAGCATTTTTCTACAATATACTTCTGATTGTAGACTTCTCAAAACTAAGTAGAGTTGGAACAAATTTTGATTATTTTCAGTATCAGAGAAAAAGCAACTGAATTAGAAAATTAGACTGCTGGACAGATGATTGGTAACATAACGTCAGCCTGTCATGACTGTTAATTCACTGTCGAACTTTAAACACTGGGAAAGACTCTTATTCGTCCTGGTCAGGTCCTAATCCATTCTGTGTAACAGTTCTTAGATATATCTTCCTAAAGTGGTGAAACTGCCTTTCTCCTCAAATAACTGGTATTAACAGCATAAAATAATATATATACTTCTTTCTACTTTATTTATCATTTTACTGTGTGCAGGTTCTATCAGGGGGCGCTACAGAGCGGCCTCTGTGAGGAGAGGCCGGGGCTGCCCCGTACCATACACAGCCCATCCGAGCCAGCTTCAACTGACCCAGCACAGGGCACGGCTGGGCCCCACAGCCATGATGGCGGTGCCTTGGGGAAAGACTCTGTAAGAAAGGGCAAAATGCTGCCTGACTGTAAGCAGTGAGGAAAAAAGTGAAAGAAACAGCCTTGGGATAACCAAGGTGAGAGAAGGCGGAAAGTAATGAGATGTTCCAGGTACTTGAGCAGGGATTCCTCTCCAGCACCTGGAGGAGACCATGGTAAGGAAAGTAGTCTCCCTGCAGCCCATGGAGGACTCCACACCAGAGTAGGTGGAGAGGTCATGAAGGAACTGCAGCTTGCAGAGAAACTACATTGGAATGAGTTTATCCTGAAGGTCTGCAACTCATGGAGATGACTGATGCTGGTGCAGGGGAAAAGTGTGAGGAGGAAGGAGAGGTAGAGAGGAGCTGCCATGGACTGACCACAACCCCACATTCCCCATCCCCCTGCACTGCTCAGGGGTGGGGACATAGAAGAGTTCAGGACAAAGAAGTGAAGTTGAGCCTGCAAAAAGGGAGGAAGAAGGAAGGTGGTGTTGTAACTTATCTTTATTTCTCACCACTTAAACCTATTTTAATTGCTAATAAATTAAATTATTTTTCCTCAAGTGGAGTCTGGTTTGCCCATGAAGGTAACTGGCAAGTGATCTTCTCTTTATCGTGGCCCATGGACTTTTCCATCTTTTTTTTCCTGGCCCCTATCCTGTTGGGGAGAGGGAGTGCAAGAGCAGCTGGGTGGGCTTCTGGCAGCCAGCCAAGGACAACCTTCTACAATCATTTACAACAAAAATTGATAAAGGTGGAGGATTATCAGTAAGTAAAAAATCTATCCAATTCTTAAATCTATCTTGTCAGAAATAGTGTAACTTGAAAAACAAATGTTTATCAACTAGTTTACAAATAAACATAGATTTCTGGATAATAAAATAGTAATGATAATGGGTTAAAACTTTTGGAATCATTCTATTAGATCATAGGATAGATTTTGAAGCTAAAGTCTTGAATAAGTTTATCTTGAAAAATCAGTAACATTGATTTCCTAATAACAAAAATCAACCTTTTTAAATATTATTAACAAAAGATGGGTCGGGAACAAGACCATAACAGCACTCCTAAAATGGAAATGACTTAATAGTCACTCATTACACTTAATAGTGACTTAATAGTCATCTTAACAGTCTGCAGCTGTTCTTATTAGGAACATAGCCATAGCAATGTATTTGCAGTTTGCCTTGATTAGTAACTGTTGAGGAAGCATAATATTCTGTGAAGATACCAGTAGACCAAGTCCATAATCCAAAAACTCAAGAGTCTGTGAAGATGAACAACTCAAATCATTCACATCAATATGAATGTTATAGACATGTTATAGATAGTGGAATCTCAGATGATGAATGAGTGAATCTGGATATTACAGGCACTGTGGGGCATGCTCCGGAGCACAGCACAGAGTATGAAGTCTCAAAGTAATTAGAGACCCAACATTTGCCGTTTAGCAGTAGCTTGGCACCTGTCTTGCTCGATGCAGCCTGGCTCCTGGAGCGTCGTGTCAATGTTCTTATGTCAATGACTCATGCTCCCTAGTGCTCGCTTGCAAGAGCCTCTTTGCTGGGACACACCACAGCAAGGCATCCCACTCAATGAACACAGTGTGAAGCCAACTCAATGCCTTTCCCAAAATGTAACCTCTCAGGTGGAGGTGGCTGAGAGCCAGGCACATTCTCACTTCTGTGTGCGGCTGGGAAGTGGCAGCATTCTTTTGCTAGGCCTTGAAAGAGAACTGAATTCACTCACTGACATGCCTGAGCTAACAAATCCTGCAGGATTAGTGCTGTTTCACAGTAAAGGCTGACTGCAGATCATACTGGATAAACCATCCAGATACGAGTGAAGACTCTTTAGAAATATGCCATGACTTTAATTTCTTTTTGTTTAAATGTTTACCTTACCTTTGTGTTAATGAATAGACACCGACTCTCCAAAGTGCTCTTTAGTCACTATAGTTTCTCTACCTTACTAGTAAATACTGTCTCAGCAACACTCCAGATACTGCTGTAGGCAGACAGGTAGAGATAACAAATGCTGTGTGAAATTCAGACATGGAGTGAGACAGATAGTGCCTTAACAAGGAGGGATGAAAGTGTGGGTGGGAATAAAATAAAAGGTGGGAAGAGAGTAAAATGAAAAATGAGAAGGAAAATGTGTCATGTCAAGTTCGTGAAATGCATGTATTTGAATAAGAACAGTTTTATTTCAATAAATAAGACTTTGATACTGTGTATTCAAACATCCATGAAGGGTTTTACTTCATGTCAACACCAGACTGTGTGAGGTTAAGAAAGCAGACAGAGAGGTTGTAAGTCTTTTTAATAAGAGGTATGGATTTAGTGATCAGATGAGTTGCACTGAAACTTTCGATGTTTCTCATAAATCTAAATAGCTAACAATATGGCCACAGCCACAAATTGACAATATAGCCATATGAAGTGGAGAAAAGTTTTAAAGGCTTCATTCTGGTTAGCTGCAGTAAGTAACATATTGCAGACTGAAGACAGTATTAACTGTACTGAAAGTACAGAGCTCAAGAACATGCATATACTATATCATTTTCTCCTTTTCAGCACATTGAAATGCAACGTGGTTCTTTAGCTTGTTGAGAGTAAATTCATTTAGAAAAGTATTACAGGCTAAAAATAACTTAGAAAAACATAAATCTAAATGTGGTTGTCAAAATAACTCCTCATTCTGATGAACAATATTTCTGTAGTTCATAAATGAATAAATTTGAGCTTCTTAACATTCTCTGACTAAAGTAGCTCAGAAGCTACTCTAGAATTTGACACTTTGATTTTAAGCTCAAGTGCAGAAAAACAGACCATGTGTGAAGGTCACTGACAATTCATCTAATAGATTAAATATTATAAACTGTCTAGCAACATTTCAGATATTCCTTTATTTATGAAAAGGCAACATACATCTTATATTAAGGTTTTCAAATATTTTCTGAACAAATAAAACTAACAAGAGACTTCAACATTAGATAGGCTATAAGCTAAACTATATAGCCAATTAGATTATAGATACAAAGACATTACTATCACCATTTTTAGAAATAAATAATGTAAATACGAATGTTTGTACAAACTTTTTTTTGTTTGATCAGTAATTGGTCAATTTTCCTTGTGCAGAGGTCATCTTAATTTTTAATGGCATGTAACATTCTTCTTCAAGAACAATATTAAATATTTTTATTTCTTTTAAATAACAGAGAAAATAACAGGTTTTATTATATAATTACAGTGATTAAAACCACAATATTGCAGACCACATTGAGACCTTTATTTTTCTGTTTTTTCGCTTCCTTGTGTACAAATGTGTAGGATGGCTTCCAGAATTACCATACTCATATATGATGTCCTACAACTATGTACTTTGGGTTTCTCCTATAAAATCAGGTATTTGCCACACAGAAAGAAAGTGAAGATCAACATATATCCCTCCTGACACATCATTAAAAGAGGGTGGAATTCCACCATAGGAGCAAAGTGATCCTGTCAGAAATCCCTTCCAAGGAACCTCAATGTGACCCATTTCTTATTCTAAAGAAATGGCTTGATGTTGCAGAATTTTGGTAGACTCTGCAGCAACAGAATGAGCATTTTTTAAAAGTACAAACACAGAATAACTGAGCTTTGTTTATAAATATTAAATTCACATGAATATCTGTCACGGTTTAAAGCTGGGCTGGCTATTAAAGGAACGACAGACGCTCTTTGTTAACCCCCTCCCTCCCCAAAAAGGAGGCGGAAAGAGAAAAGGGAAAGAGACTTATGGGTTAGAAAATTTAAAACAGCTTTAATCTAAATACAGTAATAATGTATTATAATAATAGGAAAAATAATAATGAAATGTATACAAATATAAAAATATGTATAAATCCAAAATCAAGCTCCCTCCCCCAATGACGAATACATCACCCAGATGCTGAGGGGCACACCCCAGGAAAGTCCTGGCCTGTACTCAGTAGCAGGCAGGATCTGAAGTCAGCAATGCACGGATCGGGATCGAAGGCAGAAGAATCAGACGGAGTCCTCCTTGGACGCTGGCCATAGAAGGAGAGTGCGAGACCCTTGTGATCCCTCAGCTTTATACCGAGTACGATGCGTATGGGCTGGAATACTCCCTTTGGTCAGGTTTGGGGCACCTGTCCGACCCGCTCCTCCCCACTGCACGGTCACAGGTGTGACCCCTTCTCTGCACTTTCAGTTCCGGTGCACGAGAAAGTTAGCAGAAGCAAGCATCAACCTTGGTCTCCATGGGAATAACTATAAGCAAGAGCCTTAATGCATACCATCCCTACTGATGTTCCAGCACTAACTATAAACACCGAGCCTTATCACTGCTAGAAGCAGCTGCTGTCTGGACAAACACGCAGTTAATTTCAGAGAGTGCAGCTTCTCAGAAGAGACTTAACTAAAAAGCAAAGTTACTAAAAGAAAATTGGTTCTGTCCTGGCCCAAACCAGGACAATATCTCAAGATCCATGGGATTTACACTTGAATCTTGGGAGTTAAGTAGTTGAGGGAGGTGATTCTCCTCCTCTACTCTGCTCTCATGAGACCCTACCTGGCATACTGTATTCAGCTCTGGGGCCTCCAACATAAGAAAGACATGGACCTGTTTAAGCAAGTCCAGAGGAGGGCCACAAAAATGATCAGAGGGATGGAACGCCTCTCCTATGAAGACAGGCTGAGAGAGTTGGGGTTGTTCAGCCTGGAGAAGAGAAAGCTCTTGGGAGACCTTACCGCAGCCTTCCAGTACCTGAAGGGGTCCTGCAAGAGAGCTGGGGAGGGACCTTTTACAAGGGCATGTAGCGATAGGATGAGAGGTAATGGTTTTAAGATGAAAGAAAGTAGATTTGGATTATTTTTTTTTATTTTTTTATTATTATTATTATTATTATTATAGTATTAGGAAAAAATTCTTCATGATGAGGTTGATGGGACAATGGAACAGGTTACCCATATAAGTTGTGGATGCCTCCTTCCTGGAAGTGTTCAAGGCCAGGACAGATGGTGTTTTGAGCAACCTGGTCTAGTGGAAGGTGTCCCTGTGAATGGCAGGGAGGGTGGAACTAGATGATCTTGAAGGTCCCTTCCAAACCAAACCATTCTACAGTTCTATGATACCTGCAAGTTTTTCAGGTCTTAATGCCAGCCTGACAACACAGACATTTCTTTTTAAAAGGCCTCATTGAAATAGAGCAAATAGAAACAAATTAAATAAAAACAATAGTAGTGGAAAAACTTAGATCTAGAACCAGAATAGATTTCTTTAAGCTAGGCTATTTATATCACAACATCTAAATGAATAATAAAACAAAGAAAATAACTAGATCCTAAAGAACCATGTTTCCTCTTATGTCAGGAAATAATAAAACGAAGACAGATCTATTAATTAATTTCAATAATGTGAAAATTTACTGACTATAATTAGTGCTGTGAAAGGCAAATTCAAATTAAAAATTATCCCAGATAACATGAGCACTTATCTTAAAATGGGATGAACTTGTGTTCTTGTGTAATAACCATAGAAATAACCAGGTCAACAAGCTTCAGCTGAAATCAGGTCTATCCCCAATCTACCTGCCTAATGTATGCCTAAATTGCCTGAAATTAAGTCCTCTCAAGCCATGACAAACAGACTTACCTATGGAAAACACAGTCTTAATGCATTTGTGATCTCCTAGGGCACATAAAGAGAAGGAGACTGTCACATATTAGATTTTTGTAGCAGACTGTGCAAACTCAAATAATTCTCAAGAATAAAGAGTGAAAATTAAAAGCGTATGCCACCATTCTACAAATTCCATGCCATTAAGATGTTTATGATTGAATGGATGTAAAAATTGCCTTAGGATACTTGGGATATTGGGATCCAGAGTTTTTTTCTATGACTCTTCTCTTTAAAAAGACTGAAGTAATCCGTAAGTAAATCTACAGAAAATTGAAGAGAATATTTTCTTTTTCTCTATTGCCATATGACAATCAAAAACAAAGCTCAAGTGTGGCATTATGAATGTATAGTTTAACATTGGTTAAGTTGATTAATACGATCTCACAACTACATACTATAAAATAGAGTTTCCAATCTGATGAATTTTAGAGCTGTCAGTTACTAGAGAAACAAGAAAAACAAAACTTCAGCTTAACAAAGTACCTCTAATTTCCACATCTGTTATATGGAATACACATACGTAATATGTTTGGAAATCACTTAAATTCATTCTGTAAAATAAAAGGTTATATTTAAGACTTACTGAATATAGGCTTTTTCTCAGTAGAATGGTCCATTTCCTCTTCTTGGTGTGCAGGTAAGTTAATACATTATTGAAAAATAAATCTAGGTTATTTTGATTCCATAAATAATTCAATGAACTGATTTGAAATTCCGTTTTTTTACTTATAAACTGCAGCTGACATATTGTTATGTAATGTGAGTGCCTACACATTACTTGATTGTTAATATTCCTTTAATTTCCAAACATCAAGAAGAAAAGAAAAGAAACTTCAGGTGCTTTTCAGCCATGCATTGCTGCCATCTTTGTGGGCAACTCTTTGTAAATTTCATGAGGTTCCTTATAATCCCTTGTCCGATCAGTGACTTCAGTATCTCATCTGTGCTGAAGAGCAGAAGTGCTGGTAAAGAGGTTGCTGAGGCAGCCAAAACTTCCAACTGCATGGTTTTCAAATTAACCATGAAACTGTAGAGAGTTTTGTATGCTGAATTTAAAGATCACAAGGCTAAGATTTGCACTCCGACTACAAAATAATTCAGTTTACAGGTACATAAGGTCTACAGAAATATTCAATGGATGTTTTGTCAAAACATTTTCCCTTTCTGATCCTTCTTTCAAAATTAAAATAGAAGGCAATGGTTATCTATAAGTAGATGAGGTCACTAGCATAACTCTTACCCCAGATGTTACCTATGTGTCCTGGTTCAATAAGTATGTCAAAATAACCATGACAGCAGAAATTAATCTGGATGCTGAATCTAATCCCAACATTACTTTGTACTCTTGAATTTGAAATTAAGAAAGATAATGCAATTAAAACAAAATATAAAATCCCAGGGAAAATTAATTTTAGCAATAGAAAAGATGTATTTGTGTTTATGTTACGTTAACTACAAGGAGTTTGTTTTTGTTAATTATGTCAGGATGCATGCAAACACTACAATATTTCATGTCATTTTAATAAACAAGGACTTTTAAAAAACAATTTCTTGCTCACCAGGTGAAGTGGCATGGTCATTTAAAAAGTGAACAGCATATGTTCCTTCTAGCCTGCTAAATTTCTCTGCAATTTCATTGAATTATTTCTCCAAAGCATTGCATCTATACATTTTGGGACTATCCACTTGGCTGAATTGGATTCTTTAGGTTTCCTCCTCCTGTACTGATATTTGATCACATGCTGTTGAGACAGGATACAATATCTTATATAAATGGGAAGTCTAAGGTTCTAAAGAGCCTGCTCTTTTTTTTGTTGTTTTTGTTCTTTAAAACACAAGAATTTTGTTGAAAATCTACAAGATGGAAATGTTTCACAAAACAAAACCTGAAACAGTACAGGTCACTGCTGGTTTGTTTTACTGAAGAAAAAAGGAAAGCACAGAATCTCCTCCCCGTCCAGACCAAATCAAACAAAAAAACAGGTTGGTCTTGTCTTCATGAAATCACTTTCTGGGAAAACAACATTCTCCCAGGCAATTCCAAATAAAAATTATACCTGCTCATTCTCTCTTGTCCCTCCCTGGCCTCTTGGACTGTTCTTGGCAGTGAAACAAAAACTTGAGATGCTCTTCTATCAAACAATATGCCTCTGGCAAGACTTACACCAAGAAATGTGAATCGGTGTATTTATGATTAAACTGTTGACACATTTTGATTTTGTTCACAGCATTGTAAAATACAAACAACTCTCCCAAGGCCAACAGAAATGCAAGACTGCAAAACTAAAATGAGTGACATTTTAATATTGTAAACACTGACTTTTTTTTTCATATCATTGTCTAGTACAGTATCTTCCATCACAAGGTAACATGTAAATAGTATCTCTTAAAGCTTGTTAACCCTCTCAAAATGAAAGATCCAGTGAATTAAATGTTGGCTAAACCTCGACATGATGTTTCATTTTCCAAATGAAAATTTAACAGAGTTTCTGTGCATCAATCCACACCATTCTAAAGGAAATATGCATCATCAGAAAAGAATATTTGAAAACTCTTTTGAAACTCATGTTAACCCATCCAACACTCAACTAGCTGCTTTCAATANAATTTAACAGAGTTTCTGTGCATCAATCCACACCATTCTAAAGGAAATATGCATCATCAGAAAAGAATATTTGAAAACTCTTTTGAAACTCATGTTAACCCATCCAACACTCAACTAGCTGCTTTCAATATTTCCAGACCATGCTGCTGTGAAAATTCTGGTTTCACTTGAATGGAGTTCGATTTAATGGAGCTATAAAATTTAATTTTCTGTATAGGGCCCAGACTGTACATATTTAGACTAGTGCACAACTGTATAGATTGAAACAAACTTGTTAATAAAAGCATCTCTTTTGGAATAATACAATACTTACTGATATCACTAAAATCATCTGTGACAAGACAGAAAGTAAAAGAGAAACAGAACAGAGACAGTAGATTTATGCAAGCTGAAGAGAAATAACTTAAGCAAACGTTAGGACTTAAAAAACTTTTTAAAAATTAACCACAGAAAATAATTTTTTAAAATATAGAATCAGTAGGTAAAAAATGAAGAGTAGTCTTCTGTAAAACTTTTCGGAAGACAAATATACAATAGACATTAGCTGAGACATAAAACATAACTACATCTTAAATAAAGTTTGAGGAGCAGAACATATCTGTTTCTAGTGTTAATGCTGCAGGAATAAAGGATAAAAATTCTCCCGCTAAAAAAATATCCCTTATTAGTTCTGCTAGTTATTTCCCAGTATACATCTTTTTGAGTTAATATACAACAAAAAAATCTCAGAACCAAAATATGGTGTTTGGGTGGTCAGAAAACATTTATTCTGGCAACCTCAAGGATTTCCTATGCTCAACACAGATAAAATTCCTGTACTCAGCACAGACAGGCAAATCTGTTGTTCTCCTTCTAGAGGTGTCTATACTAGTTCTAGTGATGTTCTAGGATAAAAGTCCTTTGCTATCAACAAAATATGTCAAAATCAGAAAATAAAACTAGCACTGTAAGAAGGTTGTGTATCGTTATTAAAAACATTGACATAAAGAAATATTATAATGTTTGAGATTTAAACATACACCGATGAATATATAACAAACTTGATAACGTAGCTTGGGAGGATATTTGTGCTCTTTTCAGCCATTGACAAGACGAGCAATTATGTAACAAACATTCATTAACGATATCTACCATAATTCTAATATTTCTGTGATGCTAGAAATTTTAGTTATATCTAGAAATAACATAGAGAAAATAGGTTCTCCTTATGCTTTTATAGTTCCATTAGAATCAGAAACTATCAAAAATGAATGGAGGTCTTACTTTAGAAAGGGAAGATGTGGGGTGATGCTGTGGGGTAGTATCTTCCTAGCGGTCCTCTCTGTCAATGTTAGAAAGAACTCTGAATACTCCATCATAGATAAACACACCAGATCCCTCCTGGCTGTGAACATAAGACAGAAGTATCTTGGAAGCAGCAGTTTTATTGTTCCTCCAAACTGAAGGGATTAAGCACCAATAACAAACAACTTCAACTCCATGTTTTGATACCCCTTATATTCCTTCTCCCTCCTCCTTGGATCCTGAGCCCTATCATCTCATGATCACCTACAATGCTTCACATTTCTGACATTTTTCACATTGCTGTCTTGTTGGTGTAGTCACTGGTCAATTTTGGCCAGCTGCTGTGTATAAATTACATCTCTTTGTTCCTTGTGTCGTGGTTTGAGCCCAGC
>VZSC01015647.1:0-53626 GCA_013398225.1 Steatornis caripensis
TATCCCACTCTACTCAGTGCTTGCCAGGCCACACCGGGAACAATGTGTTCAGTTTTGGTCCCTGCTACACAAAAAAGATGTGCACAGGCTGGAGAGGGTCCAGAGAAGGGCCACAAAGACGAGCAAAGGACTGGGAAGCCTGCCGTATGAGGAAAGGCTGAGAGAGTTGGGCTTGTTCAGCTTAGGGGAGACCTAATCAACTTGTTCCAGTTCCACTTAAAGGGTGGCTGCAAAGAAGATGGAGACTCCCTTTTTACAAGGATTCACATGGAAAAGACAAGGGGTAAAGGCTACAAGTTACTCCTGGGGAGATTCCGATAGGACACAAGAGGAAAATTTTTCGCAATGAGAACACTAAGCCATTGGAATAATCTCCCCAAGGAAGTGGTGGATTCCTCAACACTGGACACTTTTAAGATTCAGCTGGACAGGGTGCTGGGCCATCTTGTCTAGACCATGCTTTTGCCAAGAAAGGTTGGGCCAGATGATCCTTGAGGTCTCTGGTATTCTACGATGACTCTACAATTCTATGAGTCTAACCCCTAGAGCAGAAGTAAGCACCTGAATTTACAAGCAAGGGAGCAATAACGATAGGAAAAAAGACATTTAGACCTAATATAGGGTCGCAATCGTTCAGGAATTTAAAGAATTATTTTACCAGGTTTTCTAGAAAACATACACACTAATGGTTTTGAAATACTACCTCAAGTAATTCTCTACAGAGGAAACAGCAATGTCTCTCCTCTTCTGGGACTATGGAAGAATTCAAAAGGGAGCTGCTAGGAGACTTTAATCTCAGAAATTAAATTCCTGAAAAATTTTAAGTAAAATAGATACCAGACATTAAAACACTCACAGGTTAAAATGCACCGGCACCATGAGCTCTGAGGTATCCCTGAAAAACAACCTCGAAAGCTTTCAGATTATTTAATTTAATCGATGATAGGAAAAACCATCTGTGGTTAGGACAGTGGACCGGGTTTTAATAGTTCAGTTCCTCAATCTGCCATAAACTTTGGGGAAACTATTCATTCTGCTGCTTAATTTGTTAGCTGTAAAAGTAAAAGAATAACCTTTTTTTCCCTTGCCCTACATATCGAGGCCTCCCCACCTGGAGATGGTGACTGCCGAGAACAACGCGGCCAGTTCTCATTTTACATTTCTCGCATTACTGCAACCAGCGAGTCGATCATGCAGGAGGTGACTTTGGCTCTGCCGGCTTTTTCCCACTGTGCCACCTTCTAGCGACTGACCGGGCTGCGCTTTTACAAGTAAAATTGTGCAACTCCCTGGAACCCAACCACAGCAGAAGCTGACCTATCAACCATATCAGGTCTATATCAACCTGAAAGATCAAAGCTCTGGCTTGTAAATTAATTACATGTAAATGAAGGGCAATGCAATTATAACTGCACTTCACACGGTCTGTCACAAACCCTCATATTAATAACCCCTAGTCTTCCAGTTCAAAGGCCAAACGCAGTCATAGTGTTAATATTTAAGTAAAACCGAAGTGTACCTTTTAACTTCACCTTTAACATGTTTTCTCTTCACAGAATATACATTTTAAGGTGTCTCTGAAAACGCTAGATTTATTCAACTTCAGTACCTCCCAACAACGTAAGAGAAGAAGATGAGATAAAAACTTAGGATCTCAGTATGAGCAGAAAACCCTGCTGCATGTTTGAAGAAGTTTTTGTGAAAACAAGGATTACCACATTTGCATAAAAGCTGACTTGTTTTAATCCATATTTTGTAATGGGAGGCCTTCCATAATTTTCTTGCTGATTATTATTATTACAATCTAGAGGGCAACACAGAAACCCATTCTGCCTCCCATCTACAAACTTGCTTCTTCATTTAAAAAAAACCCCAGCAGCTATGAATTAATAAGCACTGCTCAATATGACACAGGACAAATTCTATCTGTCTGGTATGCAGAAAGCACAGTTTTATTATCTTCCTTCTGACTGCCAAGAAATCCAGCAAAGAGATGAAGCAGCAGAGCAAATGGAGCAGCTCTTTCGACAGATCTGGAAGACCGCCCATGTTAAGCATCTTCCATATCGCAGCACATATTATTTCGCATTACTGCTGAATGACTACATGAACGGCGCAGATTAATCCCATGCAGAAAACAAAATAATCAGCGCTAAAGTTGTGCCAGCCAGAAGGCAGACACTCATCGTAACACTGCTGGCGACTATTTCATACAGGGGAGACAGACAGACAGACAGGCATCACTCTTCCACGCGTGAAGCTGGTTTGTCATGCATCGCACACCAACAAAAGGAAATGCCTCCCATCTTTGTGCGAGGCTTTACGTAAACGCCAAACTGACACTCTCAGGCAGTCGGGTGTCACTATTCTTTACCAGAAGCATTTGTCAGACTAAAACAGTCTCACTACGTGACTTTACAGAGCCAATCCTAAAAGCAAAAAAGGCTCACTTTAGTCTCCTGAGCCTAGGAAGAGCTCTGGTGAATGAAAAGGAGAGGAAGGCCAAAGAGAAAGGGCCTTTCTGCGTGCATCTCTTTGTATAACTGGAACTTGCCTTTGTGCTTGAAGGTAGATGTTTCTATTACACGGTCATCACGGACCACATCCTCAGAGAGAGCATGCTGCTCTCTTCGCCTTCAAGCCAACCATGTTTTGGGAACAGAAGTGCATAAAATGCAACTTAATGGGAAAGCAGGACGAAAGTTAAATGTGTCACAATCTCCAGGCGCCGGATTTCAACAAGCACAATCTCAAACTAAGGGAGAGAAAAATCCATGGAGGGCTATACAACACCAAGATACAAACTGCAGCTCATGACGCCTCAGAGCCCCAGCCTGCAGGAAGAGCGGGGCAGGTACCCACTGCTACGGGCAGGTCCTGTTCTTGCAACTTTCCCTCAGCCACTGGGCTACTGATCTTAATCAGAAACAGGTTGCCGAGACAGATGGACCTTGGTCTGGCTTCATATGGCCATCCTTGGGTTATTTTTACATTCGTGTTTTCTCAAAGTCTGTTCACACAAAAAATACACACACAATATGTTGTTTCAAAAAGTTAACACAAGGATTAGAAGAAATTGGCGATACTTTGTACAACACCGCCAGCCCTGAGCGGCTTACGCACCACAATGACAAAAGGAAATAAAAATCTGGAAACGGCAGGGACAGGAGAGGAAGTTTATTTTGCAAATTTTTGACAGAGTAGCCAATTTGTTTTTCAAAGTTTGTTTCCGTAATTGGTAGGGGCAACATTTTGACATTAACAAGAATTCTTTGTAGCGTTCAAGTACCTTTACAAAAGGAAAATTAAACGAGAAGCTCTAAAATTGCTACAAATCTGAGCAGCACAGCATTCAGCATGTTAATATCCTCTAAAATCAGAACTTCCTTGTTCTTTTTTCTCTCCCAGCACTCCTCAATATTAGCTCATCTAAAGCACATTGCAAGCATAAACTGAACCTGCTGATGAAACGGATGCAGAACTCTCCCTGCTATATAAAACCCAGGAATGAAGGTTTAGGAAGAAAATTGGGGCACTGCTTTATCTACCACAGCATGAGATTTGTCTCCCTCTGCTTAAATGAGAGTAACAGCTGTCGCTGAAGAAGATTCCCAAGAAATTTCCTTCATCTTGGGAAATCTCTGGAGTGCCACGACATCCCACTCTGGTGTTAATCTCATGAACTACCAATTTCACAGCCATACGCTTATACCATGAGCATGACTCTAGAGGAGCTGCACCTGCCCTGGCTTGGCAGGAGGATTCTCGATGGCACACCTACAACCGTTTGCTAAATTTTCTTTCCTAAGACGTATGGTACCCGGGGTAGGGCTGGGACAAAGAACGTATGATATAGGGCAATGCTCTTCCCTTCTGCCAAATCTCTGCTCCCGCTGCGTGAATCTGAGGTCTTTCTGACCTACCCAAGGACTGGGAGAGGATACACCTCAGCCTTTGATATTCTCCCTGCCTTTACACAGTAATGAAAAAATCAATGACCAGAGGAAAAGTATCAGTCTGTCAGGATGTTCTGCACCACAAGAAGAACAAAGTTCCTGAAAATCTCCTCCCACGCCAGGCAAACTACAGCCGAAGCCAGAAGAGCCTGCTGGTTATAAAGCACGCTGTTAATTTTTGCTTCTCCCTTGCTCTTGCAGGCAAAACAGTCTCAACTCCAGGAATTTTACTTAATTCACTTTATTGCCAATTAATACAAAGTTTTACTTACCGAATCAGATGTTGAGGGGGGAAGAAAAAAAAAAAAGAGACGTGAACTTCTCCCCTTTCCTAGCCTCAACTTCTCTTGTTTTCCCCACGTGCCACACTCCGTCTGCGGGAGGACAGACAGCACAGGCAGCTGGGGTCAGGCAGCTGTTCCTTCCTGCTGTGCCTCCCTTATTCCTTCTGCTGCACGCATCTTGCTCTCCCCTGCCCCTCCGTGGACCAGGAGTGGGTCCCCAGCCGTGCCCCCCGCGACAGTCCCCTTCCAGACGTCTCCTTCGGCTCGCGGCGGCTGCTCTTCCTCCAGCACGTGCGGGCCAGGCGGCTGCTGAGGAGCCGGCAGCTCGCAGCTCGCTGACACCCCAACGTGGGGCACCCCACGGCCCCCTCTGCCCAAACCCCGCAACCTACGCCCCAAACCCTCACTGCCAACAAAAGAAGCCGGGGCCGTTGCAATTTCAGAAATCATGCTGTGAACCCTTTTTTTTGAACCAGCAAAATGATGAAAAGAAACCGCGAGAGGCCGAAACACGCACTGCCCAGGCATCTCCCAAAGCTGCAGCAGCAGGGCTGCTAACAAGCACACAGCTGACATCAGCCAGGCTGGGTTTTTGCAAGCAACTCGTTCTATTTTTTTCCTGACAAAATCAATTTTAGCCGCAAAATCCAGCTGTCCAGGTGGGTGTCTCTGTTTTTTGGGGAGGGAGGGGGTGTTTCAAGCACGGGGAAAATGCACTGGCAGGGTTTGGGAAGGGGCAGGCGTTGCATCTGCCTGGGTTGCAGCTGGCACGGCCACATGGCAGGAGTGTGAATTTTGCGCCAGTAGAACTTTCAGGGTAATGCTCCAAAAGTAATAGCTGTAAATATTTATCTTTAATGCTTAAAAACCCTGACTGCACAGAACTGCTAGATGCTGGTGCATGCACTGGAGGGACAGGAGGAGGGGAGGAGGGTCAAGGCCCTGAAAGTTCCCTGCTAAGCTCCTTCTAAGGTAAATTTTCTGTAGCCTGTTAGCAAGAAATCATCCGCTTTAGAGAGAAGCACGCATTGGCGTGTTTTGTTTTCTCAGACAAGTGTGGAATTTGAAGCTAGGTCCTTTGGCTTATCTGTTGTAAACCATGACTGCTTCTCAGCGCCACACCACTCAGTATTTCCTAGAGAAGGGATTCTGAGAAAAAAGAAAGAGCCCCAGTTCCCTAGAAGCATTAAATTAACACAAGGGATCTGTAAACGAAACAGCAGAGGTTTGAAAGCCTTACCCTTTACTGTTTCCTGCTTTCTTGGAAAAATCTCAGTATTAAAACAGATTGGATTACATTACAGGACTAGTTGCTGCTGAAGAATTTTATTTTGGGTTATAAAACACAATGTTTGCTGTTTTTCTAATTCAATTTGTTTTTACCTTCGTTATGCCACACTGTTACTAAGGTTCCTGTGAGAAAATGCAGGTTGTTACTGCCTGCAAACTACCCCAATTATCATCTGCTCTCACTTTGCAAAGTAATCGTGGGTAGAAACTGTGTAGTAAGTATAATGCTGACCTGAAGAAGTACTTCATAATTTCAAATCCATTTACAGCCTTTTGCTTTGGGCACATAAAAAATTACATTGAGAACTTGTTTCCAAAAAGCCCCAAGCCTTAAAAGGTTAGCACATCTCTAAAGTAAAGCAAACACTGACCATAACGCTACCCACCAGTTTACATCTCTGAATTATAAAACGTAAACAAGTGACCTCGCAAACTTTATTTTCAAGGGACTGTGCCTTTGTAATGAAGTTTTCAGCTAGAATAACAACACCAGCAGCCTTGCGTGGGCTCAGAATAATTCCACCACGAAGGGCTGACTGTAACTCCAGCCCTGCTCCTGCAGTCCTGACACAAGGAAGGCTCGCATTCAACGCAGTGGGAATTTTTGCCAGGTGATAGCCACAGGATCAAGCTTCCTGGGTAGGATAAAAATCTAAAGCAAATTTTTATATTCACGTTTAAATGTTTTAAGTAGGTGAAGTGCAAATTCTTGGCACTCCCAAATGACATCAAAGATTGAGGGAGGAAAAAACCAGAAGATTCTTGGTAGCAATATATTTAGCACCTTTCTTGGAATGTAATTGTTACTGGAAACTTTGGGGGTGTATCCATCTGCGTTAACCACTCTTGTACAGTAAAGTCCTGTCTCTGAACTCACAAAAGTATTACACAATATTCTAACGATCTCAAGAGGCCTGATAATAATCATAAAATCATAGCGTTCCACAATAATCCTGAAGATAAAGGGAATAATTAATTTGCAGCTGGAAAAAATATGCTACTGCATATGTTACTGCAATTACAATTTCTCTGCATACTGCAGTGGTGCTTCTCACATAGCAAGTAAGAACAGAGTTAAAAATACAACAGTGGCAGGCCCAGGCAAGGACTTGACTCTGCCAAATTTATAGATGCGTGTAAAAATTTGATTTAACGGTGTTTTTTTCCAAGTATTCATGGGATATGTGAAAAATAGGGGGTCGGGGGAAAGGTGCAGTGAAAACCAGCGATGCAGGTCACAATCAGATTGTTTTCCCTGTCGTTTTTAGTAATACTCATCTGCTTGGTTTAATCTTCCTACTGCCACCTGTATGCTAAAACAGCAAAGTTTTAATGAAGAACGTGTAGTGATACTAGAGTGCCTGTAATCAATATTTCTTCTTGAAACGGCACAGCGCAGCACTATCAAGATTTGAAAAAGAGGGAATTGTGTGAGTGAAAATCTATAGCCACTACCTGGTCTGTGTGCTTGTTCTTGAGTGTTTGTAAGCAGTTTTATTTAAAGGTAAGAGAACAACAGGACAGTCCATCGAAGTCCCCTATACATTCCTCTCGGCAAATATTCTACCACCAGCACCTTTATATTTAGACAAGACACACATTAATCCAAAACCGGACTGTAGAGCCATTTTTAAGCTAGACATGAAGAAAAACTAAATTTCATGAACTACCTAATGAAAATGACAAGAGCCCTACAGATTTTTAAATTATTTATTCTTGTTCCCTTTCACATACTAATGTAGTTTCTAATACCACAAGCAGAAAATATAGATGTCAAAACATACAGTTATTACAATATTAAACAAATACCCAGAGTATAAAATAGTCTGCATTTCAAACTGAAACACTGAGGGTTTTTTTCAAAAAGTTAAATACAAAAATTATGGCTCAGACCTGCCTACAATTTGCAGGTGACTTAAAATGACTTGAAAAATAAATTAAGATACTATTCACCCAAAATTCCTAGTTGAGTTTTCAGATCAAATAGCAACAACAACAGTAGCTTGTATCATCTTTGGGATGTAATTTTTAAAACTCAGCCACAGAATTATAGCAATTTTGACAGCACAAGGAATATAATTATGGTTCACAGAGAAGCCTTTCTGTCTACCAACTCCACACGTATCTATTAAGCTATAATAAGGTAAAAAGGTATTGCAGAAGGAAAAAGTTATTTTAATTTTTGTTGTTCCATACACAATACTTCTGTTCAGCTCTCAATACTTTGAGAATTATTTTTTTTTACCTCATCTCCTTCGGAGTACATTTATGACTGACCATCAGATTTCTCTAAGTGCTGCCCCTGTCTGCCGTGGGACATGAGGGGTGCTCCTCACTTTAACAATTAAGCCTCAACTACAAAAAAAAAAGCACATAAAACATTAGCGGACTAAAAAAATATTCTACGCTGTCACAACCAATAAATATCCATGTCTAAATGTTTTTAAAGGAAGTTAATGTTAAATCTAGATACTCTATCCGAGCCACAAACATACTCAATATAATGCAATTCAAGTAGAAAGGAAACATTCCGAATTTTCCCCTCTCTTCTACAACACAGTCCCTACCAACTTCCGTGAAACTTCAGATCTCAGGAAAATCAGACCAATGTTACATGAGCACATTGAATTTTATGGAAATAGAACATCTAGCTCCTTGTAAGGTTCTACACTCATTTCTTCTTTATTTATATGTATGTGGGTGGGTGTGTATACACATCTATATTAGACATCTGCATACATCTGACTTCTTCAAAAATCTTAAATATTGTTCACATATTGTGTGATAACCATGAAGTGCTAAGCTACCCACAGCCAACAACAATAACAAAATTATTCCCAGAAAATATTTTTCTTAGGGTCTTGTAATACTTGTAGAAACAGTTTCATATTATTAATATTTATAACTATAAATTATTCCACTAGATGATTTGTGTGAAAAATACAGACATACTTAATATTTGGTACTAGTCTTCAGAATAAATATAATTAATGAATATGGTATAGTATCATTTATTTTATGTAAACATTCAATTTTTGAGACTACGATCCACTTCTTTTTTAAGAGGCTGTGCTAGGAAATAGGTTTTAAGGACTTACAGAATACACAAAATGCATTTATCATGAAAACTGTATGCTTGGAGGAATATACTCCTGATTTAAATGTGGATGATATGACAAAATATTTGCTTTGAGGAGAGGGAGGGACAGAATTAGAAAAGCAAACTCATTCTGTCTGAAAAATTTAAACAATTTAGTGAACTTCCTACTCTAAATCCTACTCCCAATATTCAATATGAAAACAAGTCAACATAGCTTGATAATAAAAGCAGAGGCAGTGCCGTAACTGGTAGCCTTGGGTGCAAAGGAATAAGTTGCTTAAATGCAGAACGTGGGACAGGTTCTCAGTTGATGGTCCGCTGGTTAGGCTGCTTTCAGTGGGACTATGACAATTTAAACCAGCTGAAGGGCTACCCCACCATTTTGTTGTTCAAACAATTCAATACGATCCCTGCTTCAGGGAGAAAAAGAGGGCAAGATTTCTAATAAAATGAATACCACCACCTGATTTTGTGTTTTCTTTATTTTTAAAATAGGCAGAGCTCTAGAAGTCAATAATAATATCACATTTAGATGTGGGACTGAAATCAATAAGACACGGTAAGTTCGGTTATGGGAAACAGCTTTGAATGGTTTTAATTATATTTTCCTAGAAAGGCTTATAGAATGTTATTGATATTTGACCTGGATAGTTCTGTTTTCTATTACAAAGTACATAATATCAATACAGCACCATATATGTCTGCATTCAGCAGTCCTTAACCCTTTGCAGGCCTCAAATGAAAGGAGAGGCAGGTGGATGTTTTATTATTTTTTTTTAATCTGAGAAAAGCAGGTGCCATCAAGCCTGTTACCTGTCATAAAGCATTAAACCTCAGTCAACATAAAGAAGTAATGAGGTCTGAAACACCATCACATTCTAGCATAATGACAAAAGAGAGCAGACTATCCATTTCGTGCACAGTATTTGCAAGTTAACTGCATTAGACATCTTCTATTTCACAGTTGCCTCATTCTTTCTCTCTCCTAAAGCCGGCTCATGCACCTGGCCTCCCCTGGAAGCCTCTGCTGTCTGTCACTTCCCAATGTGCACATTCCAGCTGATTGAATCCTTAAATTAGATACCCTCATGCTTAAAAAAAGAAAAAAAAAGGCCAAAAAAGGAGGGGGGAGGGGGGCAAGCCATACAGTATGAACAAAGGAATCCAGTTTCTCAGAACTATAAATTTCAAATCCATCTGGCCTGGGAGGGGGACAATAAAAATATACAGAAAGTGATTAAGAAGTACTCCACAATACCCACTGCAGCTAGTTACCGCAGGTCCTGTGGGTCCATCCACCCTGTGCATTCATACCACAGCTGAGCAGCTCCAGGAGATGCATAAATGAGTATCATTGCCTCCAGTGAACGTAAGGGAAAGCAGACCAGCAGTCACTCGCCCAAGGCCACACTTTAAATCAGCGCTAGAACTGGGAATAAAATTCCCAAATCATTCTGCTTTCCTGGTTCAGGCGCCATGCAGTAGATTGCAGCACAAAAAAAAAAAAAAACCAAACAAGCACACAGACAAAATTAACAGTTTGGTGTAAAGGGAAAATTACTTCAAGACAGGAGCACTGTGACAAGGCTAACAGCAACCGAACAAAATGCATTTGGGCTCAATCAGAGCACCTACCTGAAATGGGAGTGCCGATAAGCCTCAAAGAAAAGGGTGTCATTTTAGGAGGTCTGGGCATTATCAGTGCATCAGTTCAGGGAAAAAGCAGGATTTTTACATGCTGCGGCCAACAGTAACCACCCCACTACTTACAGTATATATACTGTATATATACTTGTAGATATATATACACATCCACGCAGACACAGAAGACAGCTCTCCATGCTGATTCAGCAAGGTTAGATGTGAAAAGGAGCTGCACAGCGCTTGACGTGATGACAGAAAAGAGCAGAGACAGTGAGGTTCAGATGCATGCCCCAGTCAGTAGGATACAGAAAATCAGAGCTGCAACTTTGACAGCAAGTATAGGTTAGAAATACACAGGAGTGACTAGTGGAATAGGCCAGGGGAGTTGTTTCAACACCCTGGCATGCTGCTCAGAATTATCTTTAAAATCCATTAAAAAGAGAATATACAATGACAGTGAAAATGCAGCAAACGTAAAAGGTTAAAGAAGACAACCTCCTGCCCAGCTGATGCTCTGCTGGGCTGTCCCCTGCACCGACACAGCATCAAACTGAAACCAAGGGGGCACAAACACACGCAGCAATTTTTCGTCCAGTTTTCTTTTTTGTTTTAAATACCAAAAAAAGCTTTCTTGTGCTCCACAACTTAAATGCAACCATTAACCCTAAGAAGGCAGGGAAGGAATTTTTCATGGGAGAAGTTTTATTCACAACTCAGTAACAAGGGGATTCTTTCACGTTTCTCAAGAAACTCTAAAACTAACCAGTCTGATATTATTTGGACGGATGGCACATCTGGGAGTGGTTTGAAGAAACTGTCTACTGAAAATGTAAGCAAAAGGCTCTTAGGGTAGTTTTTTGATGCTCGAGGAGGAAGTCTTTGGAGAGACCATATACAGTGATTATAAGGGCAGGGATTCAGCAATTTTAAAGTGGAAAGGGAGGTTACTACAAACTACAGTGTGCTCAGTCTTTGGAAGTCTAAGATGTATGGCATTCGGGTAAGTGCATCAGATCAGGGCAAAACGCAAAACAAAACACAGATGAGACCACACAATGGGTTCAGAGACGACACGACCACAGCACATCAGGAGACGGTTTGAGACCTGCGAGACAGGCCGTAACAAGGCACAGCTAAGCCTCGGTGAGTGAGACAAGAATTACGCATCCATGAGAGCTACCAAAGTGTCCTTTAAAGAATAAAAATCCTGCTCACTACCACAAATAAACAAAGATCTGCATGTCAAGGAAGACACAAATTGAACAGGCCACCTGAGCGGCAAGGCTGCAGCCTGAAGCGGGAGCTAACAGGCCGTGGTGCCCACATCCCACCCTCACCTTCCCTACTGACCCAGCACCGTCTTTCTCTGCAGGAACAACACTCTTTACTTGTTTTGCCTAAATGCCCAGCTCCTGGCATCACTTTGCCAACCCTGCTGCCCTTGGTTCTCATGAAGAAAAAGCCCCTACATTCTTTATGATGAAGGGAGGGGGGAAGACTTGAAAATGCTAACTCTCAAGAGTGAGAAATGAAAGCCATGCATTGTCCCCTTTGCCATGCCCACGGCTGGGGGCGGAACACTCCAGCTACGCCCCGAGACATCCCAGGCAGAGAGGCCTCAGAAGACAGCAGATTTCTGGGACTGGGATCTTGGTTTGGCAACCAGACAGAGTTTAGTCATGGTCCAGATTGAGACCGGAGTCCCCCATTTAAATATCTCTTCTGCAAGCATAACAGTCATGTAAACAACCATCTAAAACACATTTTCTTCAGTCACATTTTTTAGGATGAGAACAATAAGATGGCATGTGTGACTGCAGCCCATCTCAGCCACCCATGGGAGCACAGCAGTTACATTAACTTTTTCACATCATTTTTTGCTATTTAGTTAAAAGGGGAAATTTCTTTTCCAGACAATTTTTACGGGTAGTCAGTGTGTCCTGAACAAAGATTAAGACCCACACAGAGTAAATGACAGAATAGCTTGGGAAGTTCAAGCGCCATAAATCACTCCGATCAGAAATTCTGAAAAAATTGCATAAAGCAGCCATGACATTTGCTGATAGAGCAAGCCCTTTAAAAAAGCAACTATTCCTGAAAAGTCAGTTACACAGTGCCATTTTCAAAAGCAGTCAAGTCGAGGCAGAACATGACAATTAACACACCAGACGTTACCAGCAGCAAACCTTATCTCAGTCCCAGGGGAGCAAGGTAAGACAAAACCATTAGGTTACACGTAATATGCAGTCAAATCAAAACAGGTTGAGTAAAGGAAAATTGAGGTTTGCACAGCTACTGAAAACATGAGCTCAGTCGAATGACAACATATACTTTAGATCACATGTGGGTTTTGCGTGGCAAGGTTTTGGTAGCGGGGAGGGGCTACAGGGGTGGCTTCTGTGAGAAGCTGCTAGCAGCTTTCCCTGTGTCTGAGAGAGCCAATGCCAGCTGGCTCCAAGACGGACCCACTGCTGGCCAGGGCTGAGCCCATCAGCCACAGTGGTAGCACCTCTGGGATAATATAGTTAAGAAGGGGGAAAAGTTGCTGAGCAACAGCAATTGCAGCAGGAGAGAGGAGTGAGAATGTGTGAGAAGCAACTGGGCAGACATCAAGGTGCTGGAGGTGCTCCAGGCGCCGGAGCAGGGATTCCCCTGCATGCCGTGGGGAAGTCCATGGTGAGGCAGCCTGTCCCCTTGCAGCCCATGGAGGTCCACGGTGGAGTTCATCTGCACCCACCGGCAGCCCACGGAGGACCCACCAGAGCAGGTGGATGTACGTGAAGGAGGCTGTGACCCCGCACAGAGCCCGCGCCGGAGCAGGCTCCTGGCAGGACCTGTGGCCCCACAGAAAGAGGAGCCCACACTGGAGCAGGTCTGCTCGCAGGACTTGTGACCCGCTACGCTGGAGCAGTCTGCTCCTGAAGGACCGCAGCCCGTGGGAGGGAGCCATGCTGGAGCAGTTTGTGAAGGACTGCAGGCTGTGGGAAGGCCCCATGCTGGAGAAGTTTCTGGAGGACTGTCTGCTGTGGGAGGGACCCCACGCTGGAGCAGGGGAGGAGTGTGAGGAGGAAGGAGCGGCAGAGACGAGGTGTGATGGACTGAGCACAACCCCCATTGCCCGTCCGCCTGTGCCNGCTTTCCCTGTGTCTGAGAGAGCCAATGCCAGCTGGCTCCAAGACGGACCCACTGCTGGCCAGGGCTGAGCCCATCAGCCACAGTGGTAGCACCTCTGGGATAATATAGTTAAGAAGGGGGAAAAGTTGCTGAGCAACAGCAATTGCAGCAGGAGAGAGGAGTGAGAATGTGTGAGAAGCAACTGGGCAGACATCAAGGTGCTGGAGGTGCTCCAGGCGCCGGAGCAGGGATTCCCCTGCATGCCGTGGGGAAGTCCATGGTGAGGCAGCCTGTCCCCTTGCAGCCCATGGAGGTCCACGGTGGAGTTCATCTGCACCCACCGGCAGCCCACGGAGGACCCACCAGAGCAGGTGGATGTACGTGAAGGAGGCTGTGACCCCGCACAGAGCCCGCGCCGGAGCAGGCTCCTGGCAGGACCTGTGGCCCCACAGAAAGAGGAGCCCACACTGGAGCAGGTCTGCTCGCAGGACTTGTGACCCGCTACGCTGGAGCAGTCTGCTCCTGAAGGACCGCAGCCCGTGGGAGGGAGCCATGCTGGAGCAGTTTGTGAAGGACTGCAGGCTGTGGGAAGGCCCCATGCTGGAGAAGTTTCTGGAGGACTGTCTGCTGTGGGAGGGACCCCACGCTGGAGCAGGGGAGGAGTGTGAGGAGGAAGGAGCGGCAGAGACGAGGTGTGATGGACTGAGCACAACCCCCATTGCCCGTCCGCCTGTGCCGCTCAGGGGAAGGAGGTACAGAAATTGGGAGTAAAGTTACGCTGGGGAAGAAGGGAGGGGTGAAGGGGAAGTGTTATTAAGATTTGGTTTTCTTTCTGATTACCCCACTCTGATTTGATTGGTAATAAACTAATTTCCCTGATCGAGTCTGTTTTGCCCATGATGGTTATTGCTGAGTGATCTCTCCCTGTCCTTATCGTGACCCATTTTTTCTCTTCCCCATCCAGCTGAGGAGGGGAGTGATGGGGTGGCTTTGGTGGGCACCTGGCATCCAGTTTCCTCTTCTCTTCCAAATTCAAGGCAAGGTGCTAACCACAACCTGCTGAAACCCTAAAAAACCTGTGCTGGAGTTAACAAACATGACTCCCATGGTAAGTTATGAATACCTGGCACTTCCAGACATCACGCCTGGCATTAAGCTCCACTCTAGCAGCAAGAGATGCCTTGCAAGAAAAGTTAAAATCTTTGGAAAGTGCATCCTCTGAAACATCATGCTACAGGGCCCCTAGGCCCTGAGGATCTTCGGTATTACAGCAGTCAGCTCTATCTTCTTTTATGATGTTTATACATGAACTACTGTAAAAGCTTCGGGGCCTAGAAGTAAAGTGCCTACGCAAAATCAAGGCTTTCAAGGGTTTTTTTTATTTATGTGCTGCTTCATTAAAAAAGATATCATTGCTAGCCTTTAAGAAGCCTGGGAGCTTTGTCCCTCTTAACAACAGCTCTCTCACTAGTCCCAGTGCCTGGTGGGAATAGGAGATGTTTCTACACTGAGATGTTACCTCACAGTAACTCAGTTTCATAGAATCATAGAATCATAGAATGGTAGGGGTTGGAAGGGACCTCTAGAGATCATCTAGTCCAACCCCCCTGCTAAAGCAGGTTAGCCTAGAGCAGGTTGCACAGGAATGCATCCAGGCAGGTTTTGAATATCTCCAGAGAAGGAGACTCCACAACCTCTCTGGGCAGCCTGTGCCAGTGCTCTGTCACCCTCACAGTAAAGAAGTTCCTCCTCATGTTCAGGTGGAACTTCCTGTGTTCCAGTTTGTGCCCATTGCCCCTTGTCCTGTCGCTGGGCACCACTGAGAAGAGTCTGACCCCGTCCTCTTGACATCCACCCTTTAGATATTTGTGAGCATTGATCAGATCTCCTCTCAGCCTTCTCTTTTCCAGGCTGAACAGACCCAGCTCTCTCAGCCTTTCCTCATAAGAGAGATGCTCCACTCCCCTAATCAACTTTGTGGCCCTCCGCTGGACTCTCTCCAGTAGTTCCCTGTCTCTCTTGAACTGGGGAGCCCAGAACTGGACACAGTACTCCAGATGCGGCCTCACCAGGGCAGAGTAGAGGGGGAGGATCACCTCCCTCGACCTGCTGGCCACACTCTTCTTAATGCACCCCAGGATGCCATTGGCCTTCCTGGCCGCAAGGGCACACTGCTGGCTCATGGTGAGCCTGTTGTCCACCAGCACTCCCAGGTCCTTCTCCGCAGAGCTGCTCTCCAGCAAGTCAACCCCCAGCCTGTACCGGCACATGGGGTTGTTCCTCCCCAGGTGCAAGACCCTACACTTGCCCTTGTTGAACTTCATCAGGTTCCTCTCCGCCCAACTCTCCAGCCTGTCCAGGTCACGCTGAATGGCAGCACAGCCTTCCGGTGAGTCAGCCGCTCCCCCCAGCTTTGTATCATCAGCAAACTTGCTGAGGGTACACTCTGTCCCTTCGTCCAAATCATTGATGAATACGTTGAACAGGACTGGACCCAGCACTGACCCCTGGGGAACACCGCTGGTCACAGGCCTCCAACCAGACTCCGCACCACCGATCACTACCCTCTGCGCTCTGCCATTCAGCCAGTTTTTGACCCACCTCACTGTGCGCTCATCTAAGCCACTCTTCCTGAGCTTTCCTATGAGGATGTTGTGGGAGACAGTGTCAAAAGCCTTACTGAAGTCAAGGTAGACAACGTCCACTGCTCTCCCCTCGTCCACCGAGCCAGTCATGCCATCATAGAAGGCTATCAGATTGGTCAAGCAGGATTTACCCTTGGTGAATCCATGTTGACTACTCCGGATAGTCTTCTCCTCTTCCATGTGCTTGGAGATGAGTTCCAGAATGAGCCGTTCCATCACCTTTCCAGGGATGGAGGTGAGACTGACTGGCCTGTAGTTTCCCGGGTCTTCCTTCTTGCCCTTTTTGAAGATTGGAGTGACATTGGCTTTCCTCCAATCTTCAGGCACCTCTCCTGTTCTCCACGACTTTTCAAAGATGATGGAGAGTGGCCTAGCAATTACCTCCGCCAGCTCCCTCAGCACACGTGGATGCATCCCATCGGGACCCATCGATTTGTGCGTGTTCAGTTTGCCTAGCTGCTCTCTAACCCAATCCTCATTGACCAAGGGCAAGTCTTCATTTGTCCGTGCTTCCTCTCTTATCTCCAGAGTCTGGGAGTCCTGAGGGCCAGTCCTAGCAGTGAACACTGAAGCAAAGAAGGTATTCAATAACTCTGCCTTCTCCGTGTCCAGCGTCACCAGGTCACCCGCCTCGTTCAGCAGCGGGCCCACATTTTCCCTAGTCTTCCTTTTGCTCCCAATGTACCTATAGAAGCCTTTCCTGTTGTCCTTCACCTCCCTTGCCAGGTTTAATTCCAGGCAGGCCTTAGCCTTCCGTGTTGCATCCCTGCATGTTCTGACAACAGTCCTGTATTCCTCCCAAGTAGCCAATCCTTTTTTCCACATCCTGTAAACTTCCTTCTTCCCTTTGAGTTTTTTTGCGACCTCCTTGTTCATCCACGGAGGTCTCCTGCCTCCTTTGTTCGACTTCTTCTTCATCGGGATGCACCGATCCTGAGCTTGGAGGAAGCGGTTCTTGAATATTAACCAGCTCTCTATGGCCCCCCTGCCTTCTAGAGCGCTAACCCAAGGGATTCCTCCCAGTAGGTCTTTGAAGAGGGCAAAGTTAGCTTTCTTGAAGTCCAGGGTTCTAATCTTACTTGTAGCCCTGCTTCTTCCACGCTGGATCCTGAACTCCACCATCTCATGGTCACTGCAGCCAAGGCTGCCCCCAACCTTCACATCTCCAACCAGTCCTTCTCTGTTTGTTAGTATCAGGTCCAGGGTCGCTCCTCTCCTCGTCGGCTCCTCCACCACCTGCGTTAAAAAGTTGTCATCAATGCTCTGCAGGAACCTCCTGGACTGTACATGCCTGGCCGTGTTGTTTTTCCAGCAAATATCAGGGTGGTTGAAGTCCCCCATGAGCACCAGGGCCTGTGACTGTGAGGCAACTTCCAGCTGTCTGTAGAAGGCCTCGTCAAGTTCCTCTTCCTGATCAGGTGGCCTATAGTAAACACCCACAACAGTGTCACCTGTATTGGCCTGCCCTCTAATTCTTACCCATAGGCTCTCGACTCGTTCTTCATCCACCCCTAGGCAGAGCTCGATACATTCCAGTTGCTCTCTGACATAAAGAGCAACTCCACCACCCCGTCTTGCTGGCCTGTCCTTCCTAAAAAGTACATAGCCGTCCATGACTGCATTCCAGTCATGCGAGCTGTCCCACCACATCTCTGTGATCGCAATGAGATCGTGGCCCTGTGACCACGCACAGATCTCCAGCTCCTCCTGTTTATTCCCCATACTGCGTGCATTGGTGTACAGGCACTTCAGGGAGGTAGTCGAGCACGCAGGTTTCCCTGGAGGGGCGCACAAGGATCCACTGTCGTCGTACTCATCCTTGTTTGAAGTTGAGATTTCCCCTGCATATTCCTTAGGGCAGGACACAGAGTAAACTGGAAATCTAGCACCTTTACCTTGACATGTATATAATAAAACTCAGCAGGCAATACAGCTACTCCATATGTGAGGTTCTTTATAGCAATTTAAATAAATTATTAGCAAATTAAATTATTTTTCATGTCACTCTCTAAAGATTCTACTACGTATTTTTCTTTACAGCTTACAATTCAACTGTTCAACCACAGTAAGAACAAAAATCAAGAAAACATATAATGGAAAGAAAAAGGAGCGACAAAAAGACAGCCTTGCCTAGTTCCCAGAAGTTTGTTGGTTTACGAAAGACTTTGATTAAAAAATATATTCTGCTTGTGTTTCATGTTTCTCATGGTCCACAAGAAAACAAGAACTACTAAGAAACATGATGAGAAAACACAGAACAGACAGGGCTTCATACATTCCTTAATCTTTCCTGATACTAGAAGAGTTCATTTATGTTCAGAACAAAAATAAAAAACAAACCAAAACTTGAATCTTCAACTTATAGAAGAAAGAGTTATGACTGGCTTTATCTCCAAACAGGAGTGATCCTTTAAAGTTCCATTTCAAGACTTTGTAATGAAACTAGACCAATTACTAGGCTTTGAAGATTAACTGACATTCTACAAAACAGCTATAGACAAATGCAAATTTCAGCTTTTCCTCTGGCTTTAGTCACAAAGAAAACTACCCTGAAACTAAGTTCTGGTGTATTTTACAGTATAAATGTAACACACACACTTTTGGTACTAGGGCAAAGCTCCAGCTGCTATATACTGCTTGTTCAAAGTGCAAGACGCTTTTCTGAGAAAACTCAGCTCAGCTGGGTGCTGCCTAGAGCATAACACACCCAACTTGTACGAAGGGAAAAAAGTGACATAAAATAATTCTAAAGATAAGTCATTCTGCTTTATTCTGTACTAAATATAATTCAGTCATGCAGATTTCCCCATGAGAAAACACCAAGACCAGCAACAGATTCAGCTGTTTTTCCTGCCAAGGCCAAGGATTCACCAGCCAGCCCTGCGTACACCACAAGAGGTAAGACAATCACGGTCTGCCAGAAGTACCAATTCTCTTGAACAACCTCTTTTCAGCTACTTAAATACATTCATTTCCCATAGGAAATAAACTACTTAGGTATGTATGTACATTCTGAATTCAAACTACCAAAACAGGGTGACCGACTCAAACCTGAGAACAGCTCTCAACACTTTCTCATAACTTGTAAGCAAAAACAAGCGTAGAATTGGTCACAGTTCTGTCAAATAGCTACATCCTCTTTGGCATTCCTAAAGCGGCAACCACCTTTATGAGTAGATGCCAATACTTATTTTATAAACCTGGAATGGTGGGGGAAGATTATATAATAGCACATTTCCCGTATCTTGATCCTAAATCATACCTTGAGTGATTGCCTTCTGCCTCTACATCTGAGGTAATTCGTTTCGGTGTTGCAGACATGACATATGCACTTTCTTCAGATACATGTCATATTACCACTTTGCATGAAAATAATTGTGACTGTGATGTTAAAAGACAGAACTTTGATTAGCTACCTCCAAGCAAATAAAAAAATTGAAACCAAGTACTAAAACCTACACCTAAAACAGCAGTCACTGAAAACCCTGGGATTAAATGCTCACTCTCAGCTTCTCCGTTCCTAGACCACTGTCCTGACTGGCTTTCCTACCTGCGACAGGCATCAGAGGGCTAGATGTGGGGGAACCAAGAAAATGACTGCATATGACAATCAAGGGAAAAAGAGAGACGCTCGAGTGTCAAGGAGTTCAAAAAATGTAAGAACAGGGGGCCAAAGGGTAGCCTCAAACAAGGCATCCCAGACACCATTTCCCAAAGGTACGTAAGAAACCAGCAGATGCCACCTGGTACCTCTTTGTTTGGAGACAGAACAGCAAAAAGGAGTGGAAAGAGATCCTACCCTACTGTCGGGATTTCCTCAGTTAAGCTTTGTTCTCATGGTGCTGTGAGTGTTCAGCTTGACAGAGCCTGGCAAAGGTTAATGTGGAGTTCCTTGACGCGGCAGGTATACTGAGCAAGAGAGACCCAGCATGGCTGTCCTTTCATCGTCTCTCACCCCAGTGGCTGTAACGGAAATGCTGAACAAAACCTCAGGCATCTCTCCTTTTACAGCTAATACTTCATGGGAAAGGAAGTTTTCTGAGCAACTGCAAGACTACTATAGGAGAAGGAATATTACTAATAGCATAATGGATCCCACAGGTGGAAAAAACTCCATCAAAGCCTATTATGACCCTACAGGTCAAAGGCAAGGCAAAGAACACTGGTAAGTTTGTACTGTAGGCTATGCAAGGATAGGATAGGATTATGATCAAATCTTGAGAAAGCCCTTTTTTCAAAACCAAGGTGAGGAAGTCTATAAAACACAGTATGAGGAGTAAGCCCATCAGCTGTGGTCAGGACTCAGTGGGTGTCTGCTACACAGCTGCAACGACTTAAGGACAAAGCAGTAATCACAGCTGTACGTTAGAATTTGTATCAGATATACTACAACCTGGAAAAGATAAAAGACCACGACAGCAAGCATGAATGTTACCACTGCAAAAGAAAGCTGAACGGCCTTTGTAGACTTTGTTGACTTCAGGGTCATTTTGGTGTTGACAATTCTAACACAAGGAAGAAATTATATCCAAAACTCCAAATGCGATATCCAATTTCAGTGTCAAATGCAGAAAATAAGCGTGCAGATAACTCACAGCAGTTCCCCATGGTGAGCCAAAGGGGTCAAATCTTCATACTTTATATACTCTATATGCCAATGCCTTTTTTTTTAACCTTGTGATACCAGTGGACTCAGAAGCTGATAAGAAAGGACATGAAATAATAACACATCCACTCCAAATATCCTGACAAAGGCAGAACATGCAATCCTAGAGAAAGGTCTGAGTAATAACTTTGCTTTTAGATCTTTAAAGAAGATGCAATACAACGATGCTCAGTTTGTTTACAGAAATGCTATTAAACTATTCTCTGGTATGTATGACCAATGTGCTTTGCATCTGAGAATTAAATCAACTATATGCTATAATGTTAACTGATCTGTGAAAGGGTCATGCACATGGAAATAGTAAACTGAGAAGGAAAAGGCTCAAAAGTTGTGGTTCAGACATGACTGGAACCAGACAAGGAGAAAGGGAGCCATTTAGAACTGGGCACACACAAAAGGGGTATAGGATCACAAGTGGCTTTCCAAGGGTTTTTATACCCTGCTCCCATCTTAGCATACTCAATAAACCAAAGGACTTAATCGATTCAGAGAGTAACTCTTCATTAATAATAGGACAATATAAATGCTTTTCTTGATGCACAAGATTAAATTAGCAGTCTGAGACTAAATGGTGGTAGCTCTATGGGAGGAAAAAGAGCTACAGCAACGACTTGTACGGTCAATAGGAACTGAGTAATAAGAAAAGCAAAAAGCTACATTTATGGCATAGAACAGGAGAAAAGGACTTATCAGAGCAAAGCCTAGAGGTGTATACATATTAGCTGGTGCCAAATCAGAAGGCTAATTAACGTTTGGCAGTACAGAATCTCTCTCCGCCTCCATCTCTCCACCAGGAATAGGCATGCTTTGGGACTGTCTGCCCGCTCTGATGCTCCAGGGTTAACAGCTATTAGATCCCTAATTCCAGGACTTCTGGCATTCTCTAGTGTTGTGTGGAGAGCTCTTGATTACCCCACAGGCAGTAATGCAATGCAGTGATGAAGTTTGAAGAGCTCCAGACTTGTCTGGATATGTAAATGTCAGACAATGTTGTTGACATGATGATAGTTTCCCAGAATGAACCTACAAGGTAAGGACAGCACATTCAAAAATAGTGTCTCTCTGTACATAAACTGGAGGGTTTGCAATTTTAACTGGACTATTTAGTACAAGCAGCAGTAGTAATGCTGTATCCTGCACAAGTAATTTATAACCCTTCCTCAAATCACACCAGGAGGAATCAGCTGGCATGAAAGCAGTATCAAAATGTGGACACCCTGTGTATTTCCTTAACATAGACCTCTGAAGCCTTATGGACAAAAGTTGCCCCATATTTGATAGCACTCAACAAAAGAATGCTGAAGTTGAGAAAAAAACAAGCTGAAAAAGTGTACAATGGTGAACTTCATCTTGGGAGACACTATCAGGAGGGCTATTCACCAACAAGTATACACAATCTAATGTTTAAGACCAACGTGAAAGGCTTATGCACAAAAGCAAAAAGCTAGCTCTGCCTTTCCTAACATCTACAGATGATTACAGAAGACTTGCAGGGAATCTGATGGGATTACTGTTGCTATCAGTAACAAGATTGATTTTAGAATTGTTGAATACCAGGTTGGAAGGGACCTCAAGGATCATCTGGCCCAACCTTTCTTGGCAAAAGCACAGTCTAGACAAGATGGCCCAGTACCCTGCCCAGCTGAATCTTAAAAGTGTCCAATGTTGGGGAATCCACCACTTCCTTGGGGAGATTATTCCAGTGGCTGATTGTTCTCATTGTGAAAAATTTTCCTCTTGTGTCCAATGAGAATGTCCCCAGCAGTAAATTTTCTTAAGAAAAAGTCCCAAAGTTATTTCAGCACTTACCAAATAGGTTTTGAATGGTAAGCAGTACATTTGTGCAGGCAGAGCAAGAGAATGAAAACCCAGCACACTACTTTCTTAATCAGAACACAATCCCAGTCAACAAAAATATTCAGTGATACAGGAGGAATATTATCCAGTGCATGGGCTACTCGGCAGTGGAAGTAACGGCTGTTAAATTTATGGTTGGACTTTATGATCTTAAAGGTCTTTTTCAACCTAAATGATTCTGTGATTCTAAATCATAAATTCATGGATGTAAATCACAGTTCCCTTCTCATCTGGCTTCACAAAACAAATGGGGAGAAATCTTCTAAATCAGAGCCTGGTACGCCAAGAATTTTGTAAGAGCGTGAACATACCAAAAGCAAAATGAACACTGCAGTGGACATATAACCACATCAGGAATGCCTCTGATCAGCGTTAGCCAGGGAAACACCTTGTCATGCAGCAGGCTAGAGCATGAAATTCAAGTGAACACCAGGGTTTACACTTCAATTCTTCCTGATACTATTCTGAACAGAAAGGCACCACACTACTGAGATTCACTTTTTCTCTAAACGACTTTAAGTTTATTCTTTACACTACTGGAGGTGACAAATTGAAAACCAAAAGAAAAATGCTAACAGATGCCAAACAAGACACAGACAACTCTGTAATATCCCTCTGGACTCCCCGAGCATCCTTCAATGGAAACACAGTTGTTTTCACTCCTACAGACTCTATTTATACATTATGACCCAATCCTGTGGATAATTAAAGTAAATTTAGACACAAGCAATCCGACTGAGGCCAATGCGCATGCTAACATGCATACAGTCACACAAACAAATGTTTGCGGGTTGAGTTTGACAATAAAAATATATTAGCTCGGGCCCCTTTAACTAGCTATTCCAATTAAACAAACTTTAGCAACGCATGTGTTTCCACTAATTGGGATATAGACACCATGTAAGATGACCGTCGCCTTCTGAAGACTGAGAAGCTCCTTTCAGGCCTTTGACTTGTGCAAGATATCAGATCAACGCAGTGCCACGCCAGCAGCTCGCCAAGTTAATTTTACCTAAAGAGAAGTACGGTAACAGCCTTCTAATAAAAGGGTAGACATTTGAGCTAAGTATTTATTACACATTTCTTTCTTACCTATATTCTAGCCACTGATCATAATGGAAGCTGAAAAATCCCTAACATAGGTAGTAACTTTAAACAGACAAGTGAAGTGTACGTATTTATATTTTGCATAGGAGAAGGAAGATCATACGCTTAGTTGAGCAATTTAAAGATATAATGACATTGCTATATATGACAACTAGGATAAATTAAATATATAAACAAATAGTAATAAATGAAAACGAGACTCTCAGTAACAGGGTCAGTTCTCCTGGATTCAGATGCAAGGAAGAGACACAGGTTTATCATCAATCCCCTTCCCCCAGTACAGGTCTGAACTATTTCACAAAAATCCATGCACAATTTCTGGGGAAAGTTAGGGGCATTAAGAAGGGGATTCACAAAGGCCACCACGCCAACTGAGAAGCTGCCTCAATTAGCCCAGATGAAATAAGGAGGAGAGAAACTCAAGCCCTATCTTATCTCCTTCTGGGACTTAGATATGTTTCTTTCAACCACTGGGAAGGACTTTATTGTAGTCAAAATTCAAGATTTGAGCTCTCTTGTGGACCAATGCCTCCACCAAAGATTTATGAAACACATCTGAGGGGGCACCCCCTATTTAAACCATAGATGCACTTTACTTGGGAAGTGTCTAAAACGTCAAGTCACAAGGTGGTATTCTACCTGTTACACTGTGGGGTCATATTAATATTAAAATATTTCATGCAAAGAGCCGTACGTCGCTGCCAGCTGCTGGCAGGGATGCAGCCCCATCGCAGGTGTGCACTGCAAACGCCCACAGGGTTCGGCCCCGTAGGCAAAATCGCTGGAGAAAGGCCTGGCTGCGTGTCCCGACACCGGCCGCGAACAAGGAGCCGCGCTCCTTGGCACTGCCAAGAGGCGGGCAGCGTGGGACCTGCCCAGGTGAGGCTTGGAAGTGCCTGGGGAGCTCTGATGGCAAAAGCTGTGGTGCCCAGGAACCTGGCTGCAGGCGCAGCCAGCAGCTTGGTGAGGAAAGATTTAAGGCTTCTCATTTTGGATACGGGTGCCTGCAAGAGGAATGCCCCAAGAATTCCATGTTAATTTCTACTGCAAACAACCAGCTAGCATCTCTAGCTATAACCAGATGTTGCTTTTAAAATGGGCGCTTTGCAGCTGCACTTGTCAGATCCACGATGAGCACACGAAACGAGGGGATGACGAGAGCGTTTTGCAACCCTAACTGCAACAATCGCTGTTCAAGGGTGTGAAGATTAAACTAATCTCATGTGGGATGTGGCTGAACTGGATCACAGAGAAGTAGGTGACTTTTTAATTAAATAGAAAAAGAGTAACAAGAAAGAGCGTCTTGTCGCTTTGAAAAGTTGAGCAAACACAGTCATCGCCTACCGTAAATAAAAACATGTTTCAATAAACACTCTCTTCACATAGAAAGTACTGGTTTTCCTTTTCGTTCCATTTGTCCTTTCTCAATAGTGATTTTGCTGAGGATTCATACACCCCTGCTTAAACACAGCACCAGCTGCCCGTGGAGGAAGCCCACCTCCCACCAGGGCCAGTCAGAGACCCCCCAGGGCTGGGAAGGGGCTCAGTCAACCCTTTTACCTGTGTAAAGTCCTTTCACTGAACCACAGCGTATGTTTTATTAGAAAGATCCAAAGACCGAAACAGGCCGTTTGTTAAAGATCTCAACATATTATTAACTACAAATGAAAGGCAAGACTTTCAAAAGCATCAGCACAGGACTAACACTGCCTTCTTTAAAGCCAAGGGGAGCTTACTCTTGACCTTGACAGGAGGAGGGTTGGGTGAGCTTGGGTTAACTATGAGTCCTTTTGAAAATCCCAGGCAAGGTGGTGAAACACTAAGATTAAGAAGACTGCCAGAAGAAGTGGTGCGCTAATGGCAATTTATTCCCCTTGACCCGATGCATTAATGCTTATTTCCTGCACATACAAACTGTACAGTATAAATCAAATTGACTCCTCTAACTGTGGATCGGAAGAAACACCGAAGCTTCACTCCAGTTCGCAGAAGAGGTGTTTGTCAAAACACACGTACAACTCCTTGCCAATACATCGATATCTGAGGGAACACAAATCTATTCACAGACAAAGCAAGAGCAGGAAGAAAAAATCTGTCGGTATACTGGAACAATGGTCCAGTGGCTAAAAGAAACAACAAGATTAGTTTTCTGTTTACACAGACAATTGCCAAATAGATAAGAATTGGCTTTAAAAGTCTCATATACAAAACCGTAAATCTTCTAACAAGATAAACTGCAGCTGCATCACTCTGAGGTAACAAGAAGTGATACTCGGGTGCTCTAGTTCTCACTCATATAAACATATATATGTAAACAACTCAGAAGGAAAGCTTCCTTGCATATGGCAATGCAGGGAAGGTTTCAAGATATAATAATCATGCATAATTAACTGTATCCTAGATGAACTCCTGATCTTTGCTGTACAAGTGAGATTTCCCAGTAAGTCACATCACTGCTGATATTCTCAGTCAACAGGAGCACGGAGTCTGAACTAGTAATCAGCTGTTCAGCTGCAGAAATGATTTTTCTTTGAAGGTCAAGACACGCTGCCTTGTCAACGTAGGGAAGACAGCATAGCACCCTTTTGTTCACCAGTGAGAACATTTCAGTCATCGGTGGCAAGACCTTTGTCCTGCCCTGGTCAACAGGAGCCTGGCCTCTGACTTGACTGGAGTCAGACTTTCACTGTGAGACACTAGTTAACATTTTTACCGACTTTGGATGGCTATGCAGCCTCCACAACACGCACAAGCTAAGGTGGGTGTGTTTGCTGCTTGGTTGGTTTCTTCAAAAAACAGCATTCATAGACTTAATTTATAAAAGACAATAGAATTTCCCCATGCAATGGGAATACAAATATTAAACAAACATTTTTGGATGGAGCTCCAAGGCAATTCTGGAGGTGCTAAAAGAAGAGCTGGCCAGCTCTGAAGGAAAATATTAATGAAGAAAAATTTAATGAAAAGAAGTCTACAAAGTCTTCAGCAGCAAGTTCTCTCAGTTACTTTGGAGCATATATTACTGTGTATCTATGGGCCACAGAGCCATTAATGAGTACCAACAAAATGCCTACACTGATGATGTAATGCAAAAATAACAACTGCATCTTGCTTTTTCATGTTTACAAGTGGCTTTATCAGGCTGCAGGATCATGTCCTTACAAGAAACTTTCCAGTCTGTTCTAGAAAACAATTATTATAATCTGTTCAAAGCTTTTTCAATGGTTCCCTCACCACATCCTGAGACAAGACCAACAGTGGGAAGCTGGCATCAATTAACAAAAGATCTCAAGGATCATAGAGGACAGCAACTATGCATGTTTTTGGAAATACAAGACGCAGGCTTGATTTTGTCACACTGTGATGCAAGTTGAGGAGGAAAATGGACAGAAAATTTTGTCTAATGGAAAACTATAGGTAGTGAACTCGGTAAGCCATTTAGAACGGACATACCCCAATACGAAAAACAGTACTATAAACTCTGGAAACAGGGATACTTAAATAATCAAAGAAAAAAATGCATTTATTTGCATGCAAGGCATCCCTGATGTGATGCACATCTACACATCTATATACATGTATGTATGAACACAGAATTTTTGGAAGGATTCCAAGACTGCAGGTGTTTACAGACAAAACCACCTCACCCACTAGCCAGAAAAGGCTATGTCTGTATTAGCAAGCAGCACAGAGCAATAGGAGAGGACCTGACTGATATGGATCATGCTGAGGATCTGGTGTTCAGACAGCTGGAAGGTTTCACTTCTAACCGGTTCTAGTCTGGTGCTATGGACTCTGCGAACATTCAGAACACATTTTCCTGTTTAGAATCACCTGGAAGAAATCTAATTCAAACACTCCAATTCCCTTAAAAAGCACATTCCTAGTCTGAACTAGAAGTCATGCATACATATCCAAAGTCTCCTATGTCAGCACCAGTTATATTTGGATTAAAATCCCACATATTGAGTACATAGAGTGTGATGGATGCCAAGCTTACACAATCACAGAAAAATTCAGGTTAGGAGGGACCTTTGGAGATCATCTAGTCCAACGTCCTGCTCAAAGCAAGGCCAGCTTCAAAGTCTGATCAGGTTGCTGCCAGGTTTCCTGTGCAACCTGCTCTAGGCTTCCTGTGCAACCTGCTCTAGGCTAACCTGCTTTAGCAGGGGGGTTGGACTAGATGATCTCTAGAGGTCCCTTCCAACCCCTACCATTCTATGATTCTATGCTGAGGGTCTTCTACCGTTGAGTGTTGACTGTCTCCCAGGATGCAGATTCCACAGCCTCTTTGGGCAAACCTACTTGGGCCACAAACTCTGGTAGCCAGTGCTTAATCTGTCTTGTGAAAATGTTTTCCTTATACACAATCAGAATTTCCCTTGCTACAACTTGTAGATGCCACTTCTCCTTTAGCTGCACACCTGTAGGAAGTCTGACTCCACCTTTTCTGAATCTAATTGGCCTTCTCTTCTCCAAGCACCAACTCACTTGTCTCAGCCTTTCCCTGTACTTCATGTTAAACTATCCACTTTAGTGCTGCTCCACAGGACTCTCTAGTTCGTCAGTCTCTCACTTGTACTGGTGGCATAAAGCTAGACACAGTATTTTAAATACAGCCTTCTGGTACAAAGTACCGGGGAATAATCACTTCTCGTAGCCTGCTGGCTTTGCTCTTGCTGATGCAGTCCTGCATGGCTAGTCTTCATCACCACACTTGCTGTCTATCAAGACATTCAGCTTCTCTGCAGAGTTGCAACTGGCCAGTCAGTGCCCATCTTGTGTTACTTTGCAGGAATTTTGTATGCTGGATGCAGGACTTTACACTTACTTCTGCTGAATGTCATCAGGTTCTGGCTGGCCCATTCATCCAGCTTGCTGGGATCCCTCTGAGAGGCAGTCCCGCTCTCCTGTGCCAAACGATCTCCAAGGCCTGGAGTCATCCTGTCTTTTTGCTTTAGGCACAGTTCAGAAGATCTCAGAACACAAACTGACACGTGTGCAAACAAAGTTAAAAAAAAACCTACAAACTTTCTGAAGATACAGTCGCTCCCATCATCCAGGTCACTGACAAAGAGGTTAAAGAGAACTTGTTCCGCTGTCAGCCCTGAGGAATGCGACTCATGACTAGCCTCCAGTTAGAAGGAACCACCACCCTTTGAGCCTGGTGGTTCGGCCTTTTTTTCACCCACTGTGCAGTCCACTTGTTCAGTCCATACCTTCCCAGTTAGCCACAAGAATGCTATGAGACTGTGCTGAATGCCTTGCAAAAGTCAATTAAACAAAATCTACCGCTGTCACCCACAGAAGCAGCCATTTTATCACAGAGGCAAGAATCAAGTTGGTCAAGCTTGATTTACCTGTGGTAAACGCAAGCTGGCTGTTCCCAGTCACTTTATTGCAGTTTGTGCATCTGGCTTACCACAGCCTACCAAACATGACAGAAAACAGCCTCTCAAAGACTTAGGCTGGCTCCCTCAGCACTCTCAGACACATCGTATCCCGTTCTGTGGATTTGTGTATGTCCACTCAGGTAGTTCCTAACTCAATTCTCTTGTAGTATAAACAGCATCACCCTCATCCAAATTCCGCTATTAGGTACAGAGACCAGGGCCAACTGACAGCAGACTTTGCATATGAAGACCCAGCCTGTTCCACGCCCTTAATGATAGTTGCCTTAGTCTTCCTTCCACTGCCAATGTACCTGTAGAAGCCCATCTTGTTGTCCTTCACATCCTTGAATGGCTTCAAACTCAGATGAGAATTGCTCTTCATAACTCTATCCCTAAAAGCCCATGAAATGCTTTTATATTGCTCCTGGGTAGCCTGTCCTAACTTCCATGCCCTAGACAATTCCTTTTTTTGAATTTCAGCTCAGCTGGGAGTTCCCCTTCCAGCCAAGCTGGCCTCCTACCACACCTGCTGCTTTTCCCGTATGTAGGAATAGACCATTTCTGTGCTTTGAAGTGTTTTTCCTCGATGATCAGTCAGGTCTCCTGTGTGCTTTTGTCCTTCAGAACTGTCTCCTGCTCCTCCTACTCTGCTACTTGCTTTCCTGTCTTCACTTAGTATCTTCAGTTTGAGCACCGTATGGTAACTGCAGGCAAGACCGACATGAACAAACACATCCCTAAACAGTTGTTCCTTGTTTGTGAGTAGCAGGCCAGTGGAGCACCTCCCTTATTCTACACATCCAGGACATTCACCAAGATATTGTTCCTTCTGCATTCCAGAAGTCTCCTGGATCTCCACACTGTGTCACACTCCCAGTAAACACCAGGATTGTTAAAGTTTCCCTGAGAACCAGGGCTTGCAATAGAAGGACTCTTTTAAGAAGGCTTCATAGGATCATAGGGTTGGAAGAGACCTCAGGAGATCTGCTGTCCAATCTCCTGTTGAAAGTAGGGTCAGCTCTGAGATCAGACCTTGTTGCTCAGTATTCTATCCAGACAGGTCTTGAGCACCTCCAAGACTGAAGAATACTCAACCTCTCCGGGTCCCTGTTCCACTTCTTGGCTCCCCTTATGATGAAAAACTCTCCCTATAGCCAGTCAGAACCTCTCATTTCAACTAACACCCTTCAACTCTCATCTTCCCACCATGCATTGCTGTGTAGAGTTTATCCCTCTCTTCTCTTGATATTTTCTTTGTAGGTATCAGAAAGCTGCTATCTTCCCTTCTCCAGGCTCTACCTGCTTTTGATCGGGAAACCCTATAAAAGATGCCATCACAATGTTTCTCTTACCGAGCCTCTTCTGATCCTAACCCATAAGCTCTTGACCAGCCTGTTGCCCAGGCAATAGCAAAGCTCTGTGCATTCAAAACACTCCTTTGAAGAGACCGCAATGGCATCCTTGTCTAAGAAACTGAGGCCACGCACTACAGCACTGCAGTTGTGTGAATTATTCCACTGTGTCTCTGCAAATCCAATGATGTCATAGTGCTGCAACTGCGCAGACTTACACTTCCTCTCAGCACACCTGCTGGTAAAGACGCTTTTGCCCCATACTGTTGAGTTGATCCCATCTGTCCTTAACAGTCCTCATTTCTTGAAAACAGTCGTGGTCATAGAGTCCAAAGCGCTGCCACGACACCAGCTGCACAGACAGGTGAGAACATGCAGGATGCGTCCACCCCTGCCCAGGTTTTTCCCCTTGAATGGCAGGATGGTGAACACTGCTTCGGCTCCATCCCTTCATATGGGATCACTAAGCCCCAAAGTCACCCTTAATCTGAAGTGTTACTAGTGCCCATATGAGTAGCAAAGTCTGATGATTGGCCAGGCCTTGGCAACCTCTGTGATGTCCTGGATCAAGTCCCTGGGGAGTAGCAAACTTCGGAAGTCATCAGGTCTGGTCAGCAGATGCACGTCTCCGTTCCCTGCACCCAGGAGTTTTCAATCCTCATTGCTCATAGCTTCATCTTAGTGGCACAAGCTTTGAGCAGTTGATCAGGCACAGCTGGCCTAAACACCTCTCTTGCCAGAACTCACTTGTCCTCTCCTGTTTCCAGAGACTGTATGTTTTATTAAATCTATATTACTAGCCTCACATATTTGTGCTACTGATGATGAAACAAAGTATGGTTATATCTTCCCATTAACTTAGCTGAAAGAAACTGTTTGAGACTGGACAGGAAACACTATAGTTCTTAACAGCGATGCCCAAGATTGAGGCTTCTCAAAGTGAAAAACATAGATGTCAGCAGCATAAACACAGCTGTTTATTAACACGGCAAAAAAGCAACAAAGCAAATATTCCTTAAGCTTTAAAAAAAAAAAAGAGAGAAAAGAAAATCTTACGTTCATATGCACATTGAAACCAAAACACATACACAGAACACTCTGTAGAACCAAGGAAGTTGATTACTTGCCCATGTCATGATGCATGCTGTTAATATTGAGTGTGTGCATAAACCTTTAATGCCAGACTTCACAGATCTCGCTGCGGTCAGGAACAAAGCCAAAGCCGTAAACGTAACACCTGATTTTCAGCGAAGATAGAAATGTGGAAAAGAGTTTTGGAAATTCTCCTACGAGGATGCTTTGAATCTCTCCAGAGAACCAGCAAACATTTTCTATAGCCTCCAGGCATTGGGATGTGGCACAAGGGCATTCCTTCATCTCCAGGTCAATTCAGTGTGGCCAAGGCTGCTAAGCCCAGCCCTTTCCTTCAGACATACATGGGAGGAAACTCCCCCTTCTGCCACTGGACTATACAAGAGAGGGGAGGGAAAGAGAAGAAAGAAAAATATCCAAACGTCTTCTGTCCACCATTTTAGAGAGAGAAAAGGAATTAATCAGCTGCTCTCCTATCTGACATCCAAATGGAAAAGGCAAGAGACCAGGCTGTTTCCTCACTGCATTAGACACGAGAGGAAGCAGATAGGAAGAGGGCAGGAAGCAGCCAACAAAAGGTAAGAAGAGATGCTACACTTCCTCACGTCCTAATGCTGTTGCATTTGAATCCGAATTCTTAGAAACTTACAACCCAGCTGTGGAAAAAGGACTTTGGGAAAGCTGGGGGGGGGGGGGGGGGGGGGAGGGAAGGATGGCTTTCTCAGCAGAAGTACATATTTTTCTTTGTTTTGTATTTGCATGCTTCATCCAAAGTGTTACACAACATGTAGCTTTATATAGCTATACGAGAACACATGCTCCCCACACATCCAGGGAAAAACTCCAACCGCACCAAAATCTGTTCAAATCGAAGAACCTCACCCAAGTCTAACAGGACCCTAACGCGGACTGCTCACTAGGTACCACAACAACAACAACAGAATCATGCATTAGAAAATATTCCTCGCTTAGCTGTGAGAGAACAGCTTTCCTAAGACGATTCTGTGTAACTCCATGCCCCAAATTCACTAAGATTTGCCAGACAGCAACGGCTGCTGCAGGATTCCTTTGGCAAACGCTGTATCTCAGGCTTTTCTCTTTCTCAATATGCTGCAATTTCCTGTGGAATGGAGAAATCATCTATACTACAAAGAGGTGCAGTACTAACACTTTTAGAAGTAAATAATTTTATAGCAACATATAGTAGAGAGAAAAGTATAATACTTGGGCAGAGAAATTCCTCAGTGGAGAGAGATTAGAAAAACATTCTGACAAACAAACGCCATTGAAGCTTATATTTTTTTATTCAGTGCAAAAAATACTGGGTAACTGCTGTTCCTAGAAAGAATGGAATTCTGTTGCCAACAGCTGTAGTTTTTCATAGGAATTATAATACTATATTGAAGATTTCTGTTCCTGACAAAGGCGTAAAGTTATCCAAACTAGGGCAGAAAAAACAGAGTAGTCTTTTCCCAATGAAAGAGACCCAGATTATTTTTGTTAACTCTTACTATGGCATAAGTTTGATCTTCAAAACCAGGAAGTCATGCTGCAGTTGATGTTTTGAATGATTAAGTCTTGGAATGCCACTCTGGACAGGGTGAACTGTTTTATCACAGGTTCTTACACAAGTAAGAAACATACCCTATCATCTTGAAATCAATTAAAGTAATAAATATTTACCTCCAAAAGCATGTGACTTCACATTTTCTTCTTGAGATTTTGGGATTTTACAATGATGCTTTCCCTACCTTAAGAAAAAGTTTCCCCAAAGCTGTGGCCCGTCTGACAGATCCATATGAGAGAGAAGAAAGGGGACCCTAGGCAAAAGGCTGTCCCTGTGCATAAAGTAAACAAGCAAGGGGAAGGAATCTTGGCTCTCTGCTGCAATTACACAGATGCAAGTGGCCCTACCTGCCTGCAGATCACTCTCCTGATTCCCATGAAAAAAACTATTCCTTGTGCTCTGCAGGATTAGGGTCTTCTGTGTTCCTTGGAACTACAGCAGATAACAGTATACAGAACTATTATTTTTAAGTCAACCGACATTCAGCAATAAAACTCAGGATATCACAGGTTTTAAAGTTCATTTATTTGCAAGCAGCCAAACAGCATACTCTGAGTTGAATCCTGGGCCAATTTACAGCTCTATGCTGCTCCACGAACATTACACCCAGTTACACAACCTGGGAATCAATAAATCCTTTGCCTTGGAAGAATTTGCCCAAAGGCTCCCGATGAGTCAGTGGCAGTTTCTCGCTCAGGTCTCAGATTTGGCTTCCATTTCGTAGCTGCTAGATCCACGAGAACATAATTACACTACATCACCAAAAATGTTCTTATTTCTGTCCTTCTGAAACTGCTGTTTCTTTAGTTCGGTTGGTTTGCTGTTTTGGGTATTTTTTACTAGAGGAAGAAAATAAATTAAAAGCTTCTTAACAATTACAGTTGTGATTTTTTTTTTAAACTGGGAACCAACAAACTATATTTCTCAGCCGAAGCAAAGATAGAAAACCTGATCTCTTTGAACAAAATGCACAATAATCCAAAGGCCTACACAGAAAAATCACTGTGCACGTGCCAGAGTTTTTATGTTCAGCTAGAGAAAACCTAATACTTTTACTGACTTTAAAAATCCTATGTGTAGTCAGTGAGAAGTGAAAGACTATAAAACAAAACCTTCCTTCAAGGAACAACTTGCCACGAGTCCTTAGTCCTGCAAAAGATCTGCAAAAACTGAGGATATTTTGCTTGAGTAAACAGAATTTTAATTGAGCATAAACAAGTGAACAGCAGGCATGTGATTTCCATAAGTATGCATGATTCAAAGGAAAAAAAAGATTTAAAAATCTGGGGCCACAAAACCAACTTCAATTTTAGAAGTTTTGGGTAGTGGGTATGTGGCAGGCTTTTTTCACTACAAGTGGATTCTTTAAAAGAAATTGCCACTGTCAAATCATCATTTATAAGAACTGTTTCCAATAAGACAGAAGTTAAGTTATCTAGCATGGCACTAAAGAACACACTTAATTTTAAGTACGCTTATAGTTCTATTAGAGCCAATGTTTTTTTCCATGCTTAAGGCCAAGCATATGTTCAAGCACTCTGCCGAGAGAAAAGCTTACAAGCTTGTTGTTTAGAATGCAAAGCAAAGCTTTTTATCCCAAACCACATTTTCTTGCATGTAATCAGCACTGATGATGCCACCATAGTTTCCAATTCATTCCAGGGTGCACTCAGCATTTATTAGGGCACAGATGGTGCTCTCTTTCTTTGGCTTCTAAAGAACGTGCCTAAATATTAAAACAAACTTGGCTATCTGCCTCTTACCCTGTTCTTACACTCTGTATTGCCGCAGTAAAAATAACAGTAACCTTTGATCTAACCTGGAATCCTTTTCTAACTTACACACAAGATTTGGCAATAGGATTATGAAGTACAGCCAGCCCACTCGAAACCAGAGAACTTGATATGCATAAATCCAGCACGATAATCGCAAATGATCAAGGACAGGAGCAAGTGATCCACAAAACAATCAAAAGAACAAAAATCTGAAACAATTTTTCTAGTAACAAACTACGCAGTCCTGACTGTACTCGATGTTTCTGGAACCGTAAGAATTATTCAACAGCTTAACCAGCATTAGCAAATGAACAGGCTGATTTGTAACGCAAATAAAGAGCGTTAGCATGACAGCATTTGTGATAACAGTGAGCAAGGTCTTTTCCAACGTACTCAATGCCATAAGTTTGCACTGTGCTGAGAACTTGCAGTGTTTGCCCCTACGGGCAGCACAGGACGTTTATTTCCCAAATTCTGAAAATTATTTATCCATTTCTGAGCAAGCATAAAGCAATCTCCACAGAGACCCAACAGAAAGACGAGCTGACACAATATTCCATTAAAAATGTCCTAAGGTAGGATGTCAGATTTGTCCAGCAGATCTTGACAAAACATTCTTGAACATGCAGCTAACGGGGACGCAGGTGCACATGACGGTCAATGGGTCTTATCACCCATCTTTACGGGCTTTCAGTCTCACACAAAGCACACGGACACTGGAAAAATCACACGTCACGTGCTTCAAAATGCATACGACCGAACTCAAATGAGGTGGGAGGGGTGGGGTGGAGGGCTTGGAGAAAGGTTAATCAGACTGCTTGGAGTCCACCTCAAGTAAGGACTATTTCACTACCTTGCTGGTAACATGAGGTTAGCAGTCAGTGCATGCTGCCAGAATCTAGGCCAAGAAACACGCATTTTAAGCAGTCGTCTTGACTTCAAAAGAGCTCAACAATTGCATGCACAGATTGGTAAAGAACTCACTTCTGAACAAACATCAAGTCCAGAAAACTAGTTTTAGAAGTACATTTAGATGTCAGAAAGACAGAGATTTGACTAAATAAGATTATATGACACCCACTAAATCGGTTAGCACCTGAATTTGTTTTAAAACTAAGTAATGTCTAGTAATTTTGGAAGTAATGATCCTAGATATTTGCACTCCAGTAAACATAATAAAGTAAAGAAATCTAAATTAGCATAGGGTACTAAATCAAAATGACATTAAAATCATAAAAAAAGTAAGTAAACAAAAATGTCATCAATATGAACAATCCAGAAACAAAGCACTGTAAAACATACAATAAACCAAACAATAATCAGGTATGGATGGTGAAGAGACTGTTCTGCAGCTAGTCATAACTACTTTTTATAGTCCGTTTCCTTTGAGGTAATGGAGTCTGGGTCCCCCTACATCCCAGCCCCTCCCAAGGCAGCCTCTCCTGCTGTCTCCAAGTCTCCTGAAACTCAGCCCTGCTCACTCCTCAAACTTTGGAATGCCTTCTGGCATTTGGCTTCAGGAAATCCAGGCTGTCCCCTTTTGTTGGTATCGTGCTCCGTATCTATGCTACACAACTTGAAATTACTGGTGCATTCAGTACTTTCAAAATTATGGCTTGAGAAAAAGATTCAAAATATCAGCAACAACAATTTTGGCCTTACCTGCAGGATCTTCTATAGTCATTTCCTTACGCTTCACCATCAGCTTGTCTTTAACCCATGGGAACTCCTGTAAGGAATCCAAGAACACATCAAAAGCCTTGGGTCCTCTGGTGGGGAGAATATCAAGGAGCATCATGGTTTTCCTCTGACTGGTGGTTTGTGATTTTATTTCTTGAACATGACTGTCTGTGAGAATCCCTTCTTGGTAGAGATACTGAATAACAACTCCATCCACCAGCACCTCTGTGCAGAGCTCCAGGCGCAGGGAGCGTAAAAGCTGCCTGTCTCTGGCATCCATCTGGCAACCTAGAGCATGACAAAAGGTGTAGGGAAACATGTGAAGATTAAAATACTTCAACATTTAACATCGAGAAGTGATGTTTGATACCTGGCAACCTTTAGAAAGAATGCCAGACTCAGAATCACTAACCTGGGAAAACTATAAATGATCCCCACCATCTTCTTTCTGTTCAGATTTCACTGTCTCATGAGCTAAAATGCAGCCATATGCGGGAAATATTAGACGGGAAGACAACTTTGGTGTTGTGAAGGCCAGTCCTTCACTGAAATAAAAACAACACCAAATAATCCCATTCACTAACTGGTCAAGGTCCATGCTAAGGGCAGCTACAGCATTTGCCAGTCCTTAAGAGACTCTGCTCCCAAAAAGTTAGAGAGATGTCACATCTGACCTCTGTTACTGATGCCTGTGACGCTACTGCTGTTGCAGCACTTTAGCTGCAGCAGTACAAAAGCAGCGGCAGGACTGGTAGACGCACCACAGACAGGCAGCAGCAGCAGCAGCAGGGACAGAGTCAGCAGGTAGCTTTGGCCTACACGATACACTTCAATTTTAGGAGGGGTGGAAATGTACCTTGCACGCCAGGTCGTTCTTACCCCGACTCATCCTGGAAGGCTGCTCTGGAACTTGACTGATCTGATGACGAGAAACTTTCTTCAAATCTCCATCTCAAATTTATCCACCTTCTATTTACAGGCATTTGTCCTGCCAAAACTGTTCCTTAGCTTAAGTAGCTCTTCTCCATCCCTGGTATTTACCCTTCTAATGCGTTCACAGGAAGCAACTGGATGCTCTCCGCCAGCTTCCATATTTCACTTGACTAATTCTCTGACTAGACATAAGTTGGAAAAGATGCATTTTATAGCCACTCTGCAGGAGAGGAATCCAGGTCCAGAGAGACCAAGCAGCTCATCCAAGATCACACTGGGAGTCCACGCCAGACCTATGAACCGAATCAGGATGTCTAGTCTAGTCCTTAAGGACAAACATATCCCTAGGCCCATTTAAGGGCACTTGAAAAGGAAAATGACAGAGTAATACAATTAAATACTTTCGCATGACTGAATAATGAAGTAAAAAAACTGCAGCAGGTGTTGAGTGTGATTATGAAAAAAGAGTTTCTGATAATTAAACTAGAAGTTGCTCTTCGAACAGCTAGACCTTGCAGAAACTGTACTTCATTCAGCTTGAGGATACAAGGAGAAGCAGAGATTTCTAAAGCTTCTCTCAGAAACCTGCTAAGGTCTTTGTATCATCAGAGGTGCCTACTGACTCCCAAGGCCCCATCAAAGATTGGCTGGTTGATTAGCCTGGTTGTTAAAATCCAGGGCAGGCAACCAACAGAACATATAGGCATGTAAACAGCATCTTGGACAGAATGCAAGAGCGTAGATGAAGAGAGAGAGAGAGAGACTGGAAAACCCTGTCTGTGACACGCTCTGATAAAGCCACTTTCCAAAAATGCTTCCTCCGAGTGCTGAAAGCATTGCTGGATGGCATCTACCCAGGCAGACTCCATCTTTCTTGGGTTACCCAGTACGTTTCTCGTATACTGAAGTGAATTTTGAGGTGCCTACCTTCTGTCTAGGGGTCATTTGGGAATCAAACAACAGTTCTCCTGGCACATGTCCTTAAACGCTAGTTTGCTAAGCATAGCTCAAACATCAAACTTCATCATGGAGTGAGATGATAGTGCAAGCCAAAAGATGGAAAAAAAGCAGGCAAGAAAGAGAACTGGATTTCCCCATTTCATGCTAGGATGCTCATTTTGGACAGGTGAGGTTGAAGATTCCAGTCTCTAACATGCACTACCTTCACACTACTGGGAGTAGCCACTGGACTAGAGAAAAAACAGATAAAATTCAGGCAGCAGATGTCCACCATCTCCCCCTTCCAGGATTCCATGACCGGTCCTGAACTCATGAAGCGCCTGCAGAGTTCAAGACAGGCACCCAGCAGCAGCCAGCTCTGAGGGCGTTATCTCAACCCAGGCGGAAAACTGCTTTAGATGCTACGAAGCTCTTACGCTTCACATCCTGCACAGGCCACAGAAAGTCCCTGTCCAGGAGCTTCCTCACCCACATGCCGCGTGAGGAACATAGACTTCTGCAGTCACTATATAGCACTTGACGAGTTCCCCTTCTTCATGACCAAAGCAGTCAAGGTTTTTCAAAAATAAGGCCTTTTCAAGCCATCTCAGTTTGCACCCTTGTGCACTGAAAAAATGCCTATTAAGCCATGAATCTGAAGGGGTGATTTCTGCAGAAAAAGGCCTTTGGCTTGCTGATTGCAGAGCACAGCTGGGGTTTTAAAGCCCTTAACACCAAGAGCTCTTAACACCAAGGTCACCAGCCCAGTAAAATTCCAGGATGGGGTGTATTGATTTTTAAGGTCTTTTTGAAGATTAAGTATTTCTTTGTGCTTGTTTAGCATGAGAAGGAAATGTCTGAGCCAGAACTAAGCCACAAGATATGGAAATGTATCAGGATTTTGGTGTGTAACAGTGTAGGGATGGAGTTTGGTGCAACACAATTAATTTCAATTCCTTTTAATCACAGCTTATATGTAGGGATCCAAAGTAAGCTCTAAAATAAATTTTCTCTAGTAATGCCGGTGCTAGAAGGAAATAAAGATGAGACATCCGTTTACACAAAAGATGACATGGCTCAAACCTTCCCCAGATACTTCTAAAGATGCATCTTTTCCACTGTAGACCCACATTGTATGAAATGCACCCCCACGTCCTGCTCAACGAGCACAGTCCTTGACTCACCACCACACCAACACAGGTGCGTTCACTTTTTTCTGGTTCCGACACAGAAGCTGTCCGCAAGCGGAGCTAAAACTTTTGAAAGCCTTGGCCCTAAAAGGACCCCTTGGGATTCTAAAAAGAACATTCATTTAGTTCTCGGCTAGAAATACTTGGGCGTTTTCCCAGGCACCCACTGCACCGGGCTGCTGACGACTCCGAGTGTGCCTGCTCGGCTGAGAACAACGTCTGCCCTGCCTGATCCATGCGCGATTCTGGCTTTTCACAGCACGCCTACAGGTTAAAAGTCTACTCCCCTACCCCCCACCCCCCAAAAAAAAAAATAAAAATCGAGTTTTGCTTTTGATTTCTCCCCTGCAACCCAGGTCCGGCAGCCGCCGCTGCCGCCGCAGCCAGGGCCGGGCTGCCCGACCGGCCGAGCCCCGCGCCTCTCGCCGCGGATCCAGCCCGACAGGCACCAGTGCCCCGGCCCTTCCTCCCCTCCGCCCTCCCTCCGGGGAAAACTAGTTTTAGAAGTACATTTAGATGTCAGAAAGACAGAGATTTGACTAAATAAGATTATATGACACCCACTAAATCGGTTAGCACCTGAATTTGTTTTAAAACTAAGTAATGTCTAGTAATTTTGGAAGTAATGATCCTAGATATTTGCACTCCAGTAAACATAATAAAGTAAAGAAATCTAAATTAGCATAGGGTACTAAATCAAAATGACATTAAAATCATAAAAAAAGTAAGTAAACAAAAATGTCATCAATATGAACAATCCAGAAACAAAGCACTGTAAAACATACAATAAACCAAACAATAATCAGGTATGGATGGTGAAGAGACTGTTCTGCAGCTAGTCATAACTACTTTTTATAGTCCGTTTCCTTTGAGGTAATGGAGTCTGGGTCCCCCTACATCCCAGCCCCTCCCAAGGCAGCCTCTCCTGCTGTCTCCAAGTCTCCTGAAACTCAGCCCTGCTCACTCCTCAAACTTTGGAATGCCTTCTGGCATTTGGCTTCAGGAAATCCAGGCTGTCCCCTTTTGTTGGTATCGTGCTCCGTATCTATGCTACACAACTTGAAATTACTGGTGCATTCAGTACTTTCAAAATTATGGCTTGAGAAAAAGATTCAAAATATCAGCAACAACAATTTTGGCCTTACCTGCAGGATCTTCTATAGTCATTTCCTTACGCTTCACCATCAGCTTGTCTTTAACCCATGGGAACTCCTGTAAGGAATCCAAGAACACATCAAAAGCCTTGGGTCCTCTGGTGGGGAGAATATCAAGGAGCATCATGGTTTTCCTCTGACTGGTGGTTTGTGATTTTATTTCTTGAACATGACTGTCTGTGAGAATCCCTTCTTGGTAGAGATACTGAATAACAACTCCATCCACCAGCACCTCTGTGCAGAGCTCCAGGCGCAGGGAGCGTAAAAGCTGCCTGTCTCTGGCATCCATCTGGCAACCTAGAGCATGACAAAAGGTGTAGGGAAACATGTGAAGATTAAAATACTTCAACATTTAACATCGAGAAGTGATGTTTGATACCTGGCAACCTTTAGAAAGAATGCCAGACTCAGAATCACTAACCTGGGAAAACTATAAATGATCCCCACCATCTTCTTTCTGTTCAGATTTCACTGTCTCATGAGCTAAAATGCAGCCATATGCGGGAAATATTAGACGGGAAGACAACTTTGGTGTTGTGAAGGCCAGTCCTTCACTGAAATAAAAACAACACCAAATAATCCCATTCACTAACTGGTCAAGGTCCATGCTAAGGGCAGCTACAGCATTTGCCAGTCCTTAAGAGACTCTGCTCCCAAAAAGTTAGAGAGATGTCACATCTGACCTCTGTTACTGATGCCTGTGACGCTACTGCTGTTGCAGCACTTTAGCTGCAGCAGTACAAAAGCAGCGGCAGGACTGGTAGACGCACCACAGACAGGCAGCAGCAGCAGCAGCAGGGACAGAGTCAGCAGGTAGCTTTGGCCTACACGATACACTTCAATTTTAGGAGGGGTGGAAATGTACCTTGCACGCCAGGTCGTTCTTACCCCGACTCATCCTGGAAGGCTGCTCTGGAACTTGACTGATCTGATGACGAGAAACTTTCTTCAAATCTCCATCTCAAATTTATCCACCTTCTATTTACAGGCATTTGTCCTGCCAAAACTGTTCCTTAGCTTAAGTAGCTCTTCTCCATCCCTGGTATTTACCCTTCTAATGCGTTCACAGGAAGCAACTGGATGCTCTCCGCCAGCTTCCATATTTCACTTGACTAATTCTCTGACTAGACATAAGTTGGAAAAGATGCATTTTATAGCCACTCTGCAGGAGAGGAATCCAGGTCCAGAGAGACCAAGCAGCTCATCCAAGATCACACTGGGAGTCCACGCCAGACCTATGAACCGAATCAGGATGTCTAGTCTAGTCCTTAAGGACAAACATATCCCTAGGCCCATTTAAGGGCACTTGAAAAGGAAAATGACAGAGTAATACAATTAAATACTTTCGCATGACTGAATAATGAAGTAAAAAAACTGCAGCAGGTGTTGAGTGTGATTATGAAAAAAGAGTTTCTGATAATTAAACTAGAAGTTGCTCTTCGAACAGCTAGACCTTGCAGAAACTGTACTTCATTCAGCTTGAGGATACAAGGAGAAGCAGAGATTTCTAAAGCTTCTCTCAGAAACCTGCTAAGGTCTTTGTATCATCAGAGGTGCCTACTGACTCCCAAGGCCCCATCAAAGATTGGCTGGTTGATTAGCCTGGTTGTTAAAATCCAGGGCAGGCAACCAACAGAACATATAGGCATGTAAACAGCATCTTGGACAGAATGCAANATCCCTGTGGATGCAGAATGTAAATCACAGTCTTAAAGGCAAAGTTTGTATGCTGGATTCAAGAAATGTTTAAAAACTTATGTACGTTTATTATGTGGCTGGCTTCTGCAGAGATGCTACTTATTTGGCAATTTTAAAGCAATATTTTGGTTTAATTGACGTAACGCTTTTATCTAGGATTGTTTCCAGACAATAAATTTGATTCAAGGGGTTCAAATTGCATTTAAATAATTGATAAGTAATATCTTATTCCAATACATCCATTAAGCCAAGGTAAATGTTTTTTGTCTCAGGCACACGTGTTAGTCTTATAGCAACACAGACATAAATTTAAATACTCCTATGGGCTGTTCCAGAGTGCTGCACTAACATGTTTACTGTGACCTCGACAACACTGGAAACCACACAAGTCAGTCATCATCGGTAACTCTTAAGACAAGAAGTATGCTGCTGTTGTAGCTAAAGTGCAGCTGAGGTGGTTTTAAGTTGTCACGTCACGAATAGTTTGTAATACCGGTTGTGAGAAAATACATTTGTAAACAACACATACGGGCACCAGGGAGCAGAGAACACCACAGACCATCTATAGGATCATTCCTCAGCACAGCACTGTACAGCTACTGACAGTTTTCCTTTCTTAGCTTCTTGTATTTCTGATTGCCAGCTTTTTTTTTTTTCTTTTCCCTAGTCACGATCTAAGAAACTGTATTATATCTGGAATTGGAGTGACCGAACTTGGAGATTTAAAATGTGATCCCGACAGCTGCATTTAATTGCAGATAATGTGCGTACATTTTAAAATGGAAAATGAAGACAAGCAGTTGCATCACTTGCGTTTACTATATCTTTTTTGCCAGATGAGGCAATTAGGATTATTTATTTTATACTGTCCAAGAATATCTTAGAAAGTTAGCAAAACATATGGATGTGCACACAGCAACTCCCGTTCCTGTTCAAATAAGCAGTAGCAGTCACACAGCCAGCATTTAGTCACATCTTTGCTTATGGTCCAAACGGAGAGGCGAAGAAGGAAAGCAGTGAAAGGAAACAGACAAGCCTAGGAAGGAAAAGTGTGACAGCAGAGGTCCGAGCCTGAACAAAGGGAAAATCTGGTGTTTCCTTTTCCTTCTGCTAGTTTATAACTAGCAGTGCAAATTCAGTAGCAGAAACTAAATGCACTACTGATGTTTTGGGTTCATCTGTACCAACGCACCCCAGGTGTTGATTATACTCTGCAGTAACAGAATAAGGATGTGCACAGGTAATACTTTAAGTCCAAGGAGAGAAGCCCTTAAACTTTTCATTTTGGTCCTGTTTGGGTTCAGCGCTGACTAGAGTTCTTCTGGTTCAGTTTTGGTCTGACTTCAACAAAACTTCAGAAGGATGGTTTGGTTCTCTTCAAGTTTTAGGGCCAAGTATATACATATACATATATACATATAAATATATGTACACGTGTGTGTGTGTGCGTATTTGAGCCAGTTTGGGTTCTGCTCAACTTCCCACTAACTCTACTCAAATCTCAAAGCTAACTGTGTGATTAAAAAAGTATTTCCTAGACTCTGTAGATCAGTGGACCACTGACCACATCAGCATCATCAGATTTTTAGACTTAACACCTTGTTCTCTCTGTTTCTGTGGCTGGGAGAATGAGTGGTCGTCGTGAGGCCACACTTTTGAGGACTGCTGAATTTGGGGTAGCAAGTCCAAATCTGTGGGAACCAAGCTAAGTGGCATCTCTTCTGACAGTGCTATTCTCTTTACATGTGGGTTATTCTAGGACAGAATACCAGATTTTTAAATTTACCATACACTTTTATGAAGCTCACTTAGAAGTCCCAAATCTTTTTAGAAACTCTGTAAAGAATAGTGAGGTTTTTTAAAAAAAAAGCTCTTGAGAGGATCCTTTAAGCTAATTAGACTCAAGCTGTATCCTAGCATGCACGTATTTTCTTCATTTTCTACAGATTAATTTCTTTCTGTTGATAACAAGAGCCAAAATGTGTTTTTAAAACTAGTGCAAGCAGATTTAATCTATTAGGGCTATGCTGTTTTCAATTGTCTGTAGGACAGCATTCCAACTTTAAGGACAAAAGAAAAGAAATATGAGCCTCTAGATTTGTTTATTAAAAACACATCTAATTGGTTAAATCTCTCAGAAAACCTCAGAAATGAAGATGGGAAAAAAGAAACATATATTATACGGTTGCCTGTCGTTTTTTGAAAGAAAAGCACAGAAAACATTTCTGAATGTGATGTATCTCAAAACCACTATTAAAATACAAGTTGGGGTGGCCCAGACTCGGTGCCCTGAACACCAGATGGGGGTCTTGCACGTCAGTACCGTCCCCAGTAATAATCCCTTCCCTTCCTCCTCACCCTGGTCCCCATTGCTGTCCTCTTCGTGAACATGACATTCCCTAATGCCAACATCCAGGTCTCCTGCGCCAGCCACCAAAAACCAGGCTGATGCCAAGGAAGGGAAGGTTTTGGTACGGAAAGGCTGCCCAACTTGTAGACCCAGCTGTGCTAGGTGCCGGCAGGGTTTGAGGGTACTGGGCTATGGGTTGGGAGGGGGTGTCACTCTTCAGGTGGCATTTGCTACTCCAAAAGTGATTCCTTATCGCTCCTGAGAAAAGATGTCAGGCAGGATTGAAGTGCATCACTGAAGGGGATCAGCTTCTGGGCTGCCACTTAGGTTGTTCTGATACTTCATAACTTCCCATTCATTTAAATAATAAAGCCTTTAAATTAAATGCAGTTCAAAGCAAGCAATGCATACAAAATGTAGGTGACACATCATGAATTTCCTTAGAAGTATCATTTTATTAAAGGGCATGTCCAGCATGTAAGTAAAATATAACACAGAAAGCTTCAAAACCTCTTAAACCATGGGGTTTGAAGTGACCGGGTAGTGCTTATACATGTACCTTTGTTTCAGTAACAAAAACAAGTGTTTATTAGCAGTACTGCAGTGAATTAATTCTTAATGCTGTTTACTTTGATACAAATAATCACTAGCCAAAAGTTGAATGCAGAATAGTTACGAGATGCAGGTAGCAAATGTGAAACTTTCGTATTCATTGCAGAAAAAAAAAAAAAATCTTGGCAATGAGTTGTAATAAAACCCCTGCAATTAATACTTGCAAAATGTGACTCAGTATTTCTCAGAACTGCAAGCTTCTAAATATTTATTCTAGACTTAAACTGTTTTTTAAATGTAAAGCAAACATTTTAATAATGTGAGAACGAACAAAGAAAATTCACAAATTAGCCTGAAAAATCAAACATTGGCAAATAAGTAAAAGGAATTTAAGATTCCAGTCTGAAACCTTTTCGCAAAACCAGCTTCTTTTCTTTGCAAATTACAGTATATGAAACAATTGTCTAGCATTTTAGATAAAAGACTGGAAGGTTGGTTTTATTTAGGAGTATAATAACTACTGCTTTTTGTAATCTTCTCTGTCTTTCCCAGGCTTTGAACTGGACAAACTCATATACAGTACCTGTATTTTTTAAGATTCTTGCTGGCAGGTTAAGCTTTTCAGGCACTAGTAATAATTTATGGAAAGTTTTTACAGGTAGCCTAGCAAGAGATTTGCCTCTGCTTATACTTCTGCCATACGTCCTGTTTTCAAACAAAAAATACCCTTTGATTAAAAATCCACTTACTCTATTTTGTTCCCTTTAAACATGAAACCCGTCTGCATGCATGGTGACAGTGGGCTAGTTAAGCAGCCTGCGTTAGGCACTGCATCCTCCGTCAGGGGAGTTACAACAAACAGATGAATTTCCAGAAAGCGGTTATCTTCTTGCAGGCAGTTTCCCTGGCAGAAAACACACGTCTGAAGTGCTTCGGCTCACGGAGGAGCTGCGATGCCACTTCCACTGCAATACAGTTAGGCAAGAATCTGGCTTTCCTAATCTATCTTCTTCTCTCTTCCTAGCAATGCATCCATTCAAAGATATTGCCAACATTGCAGCTTAAGTTCCAATCAATGTTAATTGAAATATAAGCGACCTCAGAAACCTCAACTGAGAAATTACTAAATGTTACATTCACCGCCCACTTTACAGATAGGTGAATTGCAGCTAATATGGGCTCAGCCTTGTTTAATATTGCTCTTCCTAGAAGAAAATGAACTGGCTAAAAATCCCATAAACAGGAACAGTTGATCCGCAGCTTATTCTGCCCTCCAGACTGTGTCAATAAGCAGCACACTAGGTAAGAAAAAAGCAAATGTATGCCATGTGTTGTATAGATGTCTAGAGCAACCCCTCAGATCGGGAGATTTTGAGACACTGAGTGTGGGTACAGATATTCAGGTGAACAGATCCTGTTTCAGGGGTGCAACCTAAAGAGATACAATTAAATTGTCACAAAGCATTTCGAAAACGGATTTCACAGCTTTCAATTGTCAGTCTTACAACTGTTCCTTGTATAATTCTTGTTATAAAGCCTGATGCAAATACCTGCAATGAAGTCAAAAGAAGAACTTGCACTGGGCTTTGAATCTTTTCCCACATTTAACATACCTCCGCATTTACTATTTGTTAACAGACGGTGCACCAAATTGTGGTCTGCAGCTGCGAAACATCTATTATGGAACAATTTGACTGAAAACAAGAGGATTTACTTACATAAAGCCTGCCTGCCAGTGAAAGAATGATTAAGGCAGGAATATTGAATTTGGGGTTTTTAAAATGTATTGTTCTTTGCAGCACTCAGCACTAAACTTTTCCTGGGTATTATCTGCTTGAACTTTTTCCAACTAAATGCCAGCTTCATCCTTATGCTACTATAAATAGCTTTTGCTCCTGCATTTTAGTCCTTCTTAACACCATAGGAAGTAATGGTTTATTTTGGTGTTTCAGTTCCTGGAGAGTTAATGGCTCCGGCTCTGGAAGAAAACAGAACACAGGTGCAGTCCTATTTTTGACTGGGATTTAAGTAGAATAAAATCCACAATTTATCAGGCAGATTAAATGCCATAATTACGGTGATATGTTTTTGTGTTTCCGTAGACTTTCTCAGAGGCACTGGCTACTCCAAAACCTTGTAGACAATCTGATTCATAAACACAGTTAATCCCTCCCCGCCTTGGCAATCCTGGGATCAGGACAGACTGATTCTGCTATAAGTTGGGGGTTTTTTTCCCTCCTGAAATTCAGTTACCTAGCCAGACTTTGTTTGTATGTGGTTTCACATTGTGTGCTGACACTAGTTACTCCCCTGGACCTTAAGCTCTACTAACACACCTTTCGGTATCGTACTAGTCCTGATGGTTCGTTACTTGATGCACCTTGTGAGAAGTGCCACCGCTCGTAGAAACCGCTGGCTTTTCTGTGTTCTTTCCCTTCAGTCCCTTCTCAGACACAAAAGCCAGACAGATAATTCACTCCTCAACAAGCAGGACAGCTTCTCAGTTGGTTTCCTGGCGGCTGCATTTCACCTACCTGGTAGCATGCCCTCTGTCTAAGACAGCAGATAAGGACCAGCAACGGTTGGCACCGATGCCCTTCACAGCCTCTGGCAGCACCAACTCTGCCTCCCAGTTTCTCTGACTGATCTTCAGCCCGTCGTAGAAATGACCCAATTTCAGCAATACTGTGGCAAGCTGCCATGTTGTTGTAAAGCAAGCTCAGACCTTGGTGATCTGAAGTTATGTGTCGGTGGAATGTTGTTTCCAGGCATTTTCAGTTGCGCTAAGGGCTTAGCAAAATACTGAGACCTGCTGAAGTTAACACTAATAACAAAGTGGATTTCAGGAGCTAGGCTGAGATACCGAAGTAGCTTGTCATCCCCACTTCCTCTGTGTATACAGCACTAACCAGCTCAGACCTCTCAAGTAATTTCCAGCTAATTCTATTTGGAAATGTTATAGTTTATGTACGAAAAGTTTCCTTTATTTCTATAGTTTTTTAAAAATAAAATTTCTCCTTTCAACAGAAAAGTTTCCTGTAATTATTGAGAATCAGTAATATGACTGCTAGAATCCCTGAAGCCATTACTTCCTCTAACAGTAAATATGATACTTAGATTTATTTTAATGACAGCAAAGTCAGCAGAAGTTTTATTTTACTTTATTTTAAATGACCGTTAGACACGACACCCATGTCTAAAGGTATCTCTTCCCATTCCCATCATGTGTTTTGGTTTAAGAAGAACAAAGCCGTGACACCACTTGACTTACTTTCCACTAGATGCTAAGCTTACAGCCAAAGGAAAAATCCATAGAAATTGTGTCAAGAATACAAGAAAAAGCTCTTGAATAGAACATGTAAGTAAATAAAGTTTGTCTACGATCTTTAACAAGGTAATTTACCAACAGGAACACTTTGCTAAGACACGAGAGGTGGCTAAGATACAGGAACTCACGCAGCTACAGAACCCTGTCCTTCCTATCATACCTAGGTTCTGTTTTCTTAAGGTAATGAGACTTAATAAGAGTCTTGGAGCCTAAAGCTCCACAGTTTTTAGTGAGGAGTAAGTTCCAGACTGGTTTAAGATATAAAAATAAACCACTCTGCCTTCATATTCCAGTGAACCATTTTTCCTTCTTGCTGATAATTATATATTGTTTCTCTAGCATGTGATTACATAAAATATAATTAGGACAATACTGACAAGATCAGATTGAAATAAAATTACTTCTAATGCAATGGGGGCAGCTGCTTGGTTACATTCCCACCCTACCCACCCATCTTGTACTTGAACCTTTTTCCATCTCTGTTGATAATACTAGCAGCGGAGAAATACCCATACAACTAAAATGGAGCCATAGTTAGTACTTCTGCTAGGTTTAGTGCTAAACTAAATACAGCCACCAATTCAATTTTCATCATTCATCTAGCAATTATTTTTTATTATTTTTTTCAAGGATCACCTTTCAGCATTGTGGGCTTCTCAGCTTTCCTTTAATTAAAATGAAGAGGTTTTCAGCAACTAGCATTCCAGGTATAAACTGGAAAATCTGAAACCTTAAGACTCAAAAATGAAAAACAAAACCAACACTTGGTGTGAAAAAAGAGTCTTCAGATTAAAGTCCTTATCATGATTTTTGGTTGACTCATGGACTTTGAACCTGTGAAACTGGCTCCACTGAACACTCTGTACTAGCAATTCAAGATGACATATATCAGTTAGAAGTAATTTTTGGACTCTGAAGGGCCAGCAATTTAAAAGCTAGTGCTGCGAACAAGCCACAACAACATCCATAAAGAAAAAAACCCCAAAACACTGGAACTTTTAAAAAAAATGTTTGGACAACACGATTGTGCCTGAAAATACAAAAGGTCTACATGCATGATTTTTGCACCATTGTAATTTAATCATATGCTATCCTTGGATTTTTTGTACCAGAACAAGTCATTCCTTTGTGCTGCGTTAGAATGAAGCTGAGCTTTCCGCAAGCTATAGTGTGGTTCAGTTTTACTAGTGCGATGCATCGAGCCCTAGGGCTGGCATCCTAATGAGGACAAGAACTATGCTTTCATACAAAGAGGACTAGTTCCCCCTCCAGTCTGTTCAAAATATTGTTCACTGCTTTGAGCACACCATAGCTACAGACCCTACTTTTCCTCACAGTAACTAATACGAATGATACAAAGTATAAGTCCCTGTGATCAGTGTTTGGTGACTTTATTGCACATCACAGTAACTACTCTTGATATTGACAAGAATCACCACCTTTCCCTTTACCAGCAGTGCTCATCGTCAGCCTGCTGTTTGCCCTTGTGCTTTGGAGAACCACTGACAAAAAGCCCAGCGAGCTGCCCTGCGTCTGCCCCACGTCGTTCCTCAGAGCTTAGCTCTGCCGTGGGGTGTATCTGGCCTGTGACTGCTTACAGTAGGCTGCCAGCAACGAGCCATAAATCATTCTTCTGTGTACAACATGACTGTCTTGTTGCACCCCAACGCTCTTACCTTCTCAGACTGCTCGTTCCAGCATTGGTATTCACGATTTTAAATCCCCAGGCCAGGGGCTAGCTTGGAGGGAACTTATTTTTAAGGACCTTAGTATAACGTGTTCACCAAGCACATCACAGCTAAGTATCACCTTGGCTAAAACCGCCCAGTGGTACAAGATCAACGTAGCAGCAGGTTAGCATGTTTCTTACGGTAACAGAAGTTATTCCGTGTAGCAGCTATCTCACCTCAAGGTAGAACTAGACAAGAACTGTAAGAAAACAGATTCGTCATAATGAAAAGTGTTCCCAGGAATACGGTTCTTTCACAGGCACTGCTCACAGGAAAAGCTCCCCAGCTCCAGGGTGGCACACCCTAGCAAGACAGATGACAAGCACAGAAGAACCGTGTGATTACGACACGTACCTGGAATACAAGAGCTCCTTCGGGATGGAAACCGGAGGGCGGTCACCGTGTTCTCTGAAAAACCTCCAACAATCTGCTACATTTTGGCAGGGCATGGGGAGACAAAATTACATAACAAAAGCTTTTGTTTTGTTTTTCAGGAGAAAACTTCCCCCCTTTTCTATACTAAAGCTTGCATTAAAAATGGGGAGAAGCCACGGAGGAGGAGGGAGAAAAGCCACCTTTTCCACAGAGAGAACAACAATGTATCAAGTATTTGCCTTACCAAGGGACTGGTCCCCTCCGCCTTGGGTTCTTGGTGCCATCTTTGTCTCAATGGCCGCACTACTCATTTCTGCCAGCAAGTTAATGACAAAACTGAGTGTATAACACTGGGAGTTTAGATGCGACAAAATAAGTTGGTCAATACCCCAGAGTTTATGAGAAGGGACACAGCATCTTGACAGCACTACAGAGCAGTTAAGTCACAAGAGGATTATTTTATGTTGTTTGTGTTTCAGCCTGGGCAGGGCTAGATTATAGCAAGTCTTGACAACCCTACTTGTTCAAATACAGGTCTATTTGCTTTAATTTAAAAGTAAGCTGAGGAAAGAGTTAAAACTATGAAATTGATGACTGAGGATGAATCTATATCCTTGTTTCTCTCTTTACCGCTCTCCTGTTACCCCCATCCTAGGTATTTCACCTGTTAAATACTTCACATTTAGACTGAGGAACAGGTACTGAGGGTCTTAGTCCCTCTTTCCCATTTGGAGGGCTGCTGTAACAGAAAAAGCGATGTTTTTTGAATAGTGTTTTATTCCCTGTTTCCTGAATAGTGGCAAATCCATACATACAAAGATTAGGACATGGTTGTGCAATTTGATTTACTTTATTGAGTAATAGTCCAATAGCTACAATGGTGAATTAGAAGGAGGAAAAAAAAAAGAAAAGAAAAACAACCCCCTCCAAAAATAAACCAAATCCATATTTCCCCACATTTTGGGAAACAAGCTGAAGAAAACATTCTACACTGTAGAAGACAGCTGTAACCGCTGATATCCATGTTTTGACAGTGGAACTCAGCAACTGCAAGTCTGCAGCGTACAGTCCTAAAACCTCCACCAAAAGAGGCTTAATAGTAATAACACGGATATATCACCACTGGGAAGATGTTAACATGTTAACAAAGATTCTGGGATACCAATCTGGTATAATCAGCAACTTACTGGGTTCCTATGAAAGATGTGGCATGTCTCCTTAAGGTCAGCTTTTAGAGAACTTTGAAAAACAATGTTTTAAATTGATTACTTACAATACTCCTTTGCTTGCAGAAAAGCAGAAGAATTATGGTTCAATAAAAACTGAATACATGATCACTTTTTTGACTGGATTTGATTAGTTGCATAACTTTGGCAAGATTATCACAGTGCGATCCAGTTAAGCTTTCAGGATTATATGAACACCAGCACCAAATTAATCTTGCAATCAGACAACTGAGATACTTATGCACTCTCATACATCTCTGACCACTTCTGCAGTCTTTCCCACTCCCACTGCTGCAGTTAGCATTTGATAGTTAGTGCAGTATTTTATGCCACTGACAAAGCAATGCAATCTGGACAGATTCCTGGCTTCTCTCTCCTCGCAAGAATAGCATGCCACCTTGTTGAGCCCCCAAGGATGCAAGCTGGGATTATTCTACATAAAGTCTCCCTTTGTGGCATCTGAAATAAAAACCTTTCCCCCAGAACTGCCACTGTTTTGATAGTGAATTCCATGCCGAGTTGTATAACTGGTTACTCAGTTCTTTGGCTGTTTTTAAGAATTGCATTTAAAAGTTACTCTACATTAGAGGCATTTAGAAAAGATATTTATACCTGGTATTGGTACTCTTTCAAGTACTCTTTTAGTCTTGTTGGTAAGGGCAGCTCCCAGATCTGATTTGTACATTTGTTAATAGTTATTCTGCAGCGGTGTTGCAGAGATGGAGCAGATGTATAGAGAGGTTTGTTCAAGTACAAATGAACTGTTCCATTTGAAGGTGTTTCGGTTCTGTCCTTGCACATAAGAACATAGTACTCAATCAAATGCACAACGCTGTTGAACTGTTTAAGTCTAGATCTGACACAAGTGATAGAGTCCAGTCTAAACTTGCCATCTTGATATTCTATACGTAGATTGGTCGGTCCTGCTGACGTTTTAACCGAAATAGTCAGTAGATACTCTGAATGTGAACTATCCCTAACCAAGAAGGTCCCTTCGGGAGCATCCTGTAATCTCTCTTTGGCTTCAGCGACAGTCATGTTGCCCCAGTACCATCCTGTTAAAAGAGGAGAGAAAGAAGGGGTTTGCTTATTCCCATTTGCTTGCTTGCTCGTTTGTTTGTTTGTTTAAAAAGCTGCTCTTTGGCTGGTATGCTTGTAATAACCCATTTCCTTTCTTGTTTGAAAGCTAAAGTCCTGCAGGCACTGTCAATTATTATTTGCTATTTAAATTAATTTGCTTTACAACGCGTCTCGTTTTGGCAGAGCCTTCCAGGTCACTGTCTATTCTCCTGTCCATGCATACCCACGCACAAACTTTCCTGCTGCGTCCTGCGCTGCTAACGCCGAAGCCGCCAACCCCGCGGGTCGCCCGTCAGGCGGCACGGACGCGCCCCGCGGCTCCGCGCTGCGCACAAGCCAGGGCGAGCGCTGCGTCCGCCCGGCGCCCGCTGGCGCCCGCAGAAAGCCCGCCTGGTAACTCTAGGTAGACTGTTGTGCACATGAGCTTTGTCGAGCAATCGGAAGCAGAGAGGGGTGAGAAAACAACTTCGGCGCTGCGGCTGCGGTCCTAGCGGCGAGGCGATGGAGACAAAAGCCCTTTTCTCCGCCCGCGGCCAAGCCCTGCGTCCT
>VZSC01015647.1:57892-94066 GCA_013398225.1 Steatornis caripensis
AAAAAAAAAAAAAAAAAGAGAGACCGTGAGGACAGTTCCTGAAGGCTTTTGTAATAGATATTACTTATAATTTTTAAATGTCAGGGGATGGGTGAAGAGTATATCAGAGTTAATGCTTCTCTGAAAAAAGTAAGTGCTGTATTTAGTTATTAAGCAGATTCATCTGAAGAAAAAAAATTATTTTGTTAAGTGAATTGGTCAGTATGGTTTCATCTGTTTGTAATGCCTGAGTGCTTTTGAATCTAGTTTATTCATTTTATGAAAAAAGATGGGTTTAATCACTGACAGCACCGCAGATTTAAAATGAGGTCTGAGGAACAAACATGGGCTTTCTTACTTAAGCATCCTCAGAAATGGGTTTAAAACAATTTAGGTCTTGGAGGTCATTCTTGTTCCTGTTTTCGTCAGTGCAGTTTGGATAGCCTCAGGTTCAGCCTCTGATGACTTTTGTGGAATCCCGCTAACTTTGTGCTGGATAGATGTGAAGAGGGGAGAGAATATGTCTGTGTCCTTTGAAATTTGGTTGACAGTTCTGCTACCAATGATGTGAGATCTTGAGTAAAATCTAATTAACTTCTTCAGAATTGCACTGTCTTTACTATGTTCAGAAGAACGCAAAAAAAATAGGAATGTGGACCTATTTTTATTACTAAAATAATTCCATATATGTCTACGCAGGCACAGAGCTTTTGCTCCAAAAAATGTTATTTTGATATGATGGTGTTCAAATTAGGGCTTTTCCTTTAAAGTTCATCTTAGAGAAACTGAATGCATCTTGTTTAGACGCAAAGCTGCTTTTTTACAGCTTTGCTGTAGTTCTCTTTATATTATTTATTAATGGCATTTTTATGTGGATTGTATCTCAAGGCTTCCTTTGCTTCTGCTGTTTATTCGTCACTTGAAGTCATAATAGTTTGTTTCTGAAACCACAGCTGGCTGCTATAAAGGCAGAGAGAGGAAGACCGTGATTTATGTGGTGAACAAGAAACAAGAACAGAAGAATGTAATAAATATTTGTTACTTAAAACTTCAGATATGGTTATGAAAAAGGTAGAATAAAATTAAATAGGCAGTATATCAGCAGGATCTTTCCTAAACAGAGTTCTGTTAATTTTTTTTCATGAGAAGTTAATGTCTTTTAAAAATAGTATTAAAGGTCTGATAAATTTACAAGAGCAATGAAATTCAAACTTAAAAACTGCAAATTGATCTTTAAATGACAGTTTTGGCACCTCATAAGAGTACTTCGGTTCACAGTTACCTTTATTCTCTGGTATGAGGCTTCCATAAGTACTACCGGCTCGGTGGAGTAAGTTAGTATTTCACTGTTTCTTTCAGCAATGTTAGTTAGCTGGTTTTCTCCTCTGTCTGCATGAGTTTTTCATGCAGTCGCAGGGGAGGAAAAAAAAAAGAATTTTTAAGTGTAAGAAAAGGTGATTAAATTAAATTACTTTTGGGATTATGGGCCACATGTGGTGCATTAAACTGCTTTAAGCTACTTTTTAGCTTCTTTGGCATTAGGATGTTTAATACATACTTGGTCTGCCGTGTTTTACTATATAAAAAATTCGATTGGAGTGGGAGAAAGATGTGAAATGGAGAAAGAGAAAAGAAGCAGCACGGAGATTTCAGACTCTGAAAACTTAGCTTTCCATCACGTAAACAAAATAAGATTTTTAGAATTTGCCGCGTAACAAACGGTAATTCTTCTAAACAGAGTCAGTAATTTGAAGAGAAAATTAGTTTATACAAATGAGGATTTAAAATTTGTAAGTACAGTTTAAACGGAGTGCTTTATTTATTTTCAGTCTGTATGTTTTGGGGTAGCAATTCTAGGACAAATACTGCCTGTATGTATACAGTTATGAATGCCAGTTTTTAGAGGCGTAACATCCGCCTGGAGATGAAAGGCACAAGCTTAAGGAATCTCTGAGGTCTTTTCCAGATACTTTCTACTGTGCGTGAACGTTTTGGTTTGGGCAGTATATCACCCATATAGTAGATTTTTTTTAATTGAGATATAGATTAGTAGTGAAAACATGAACATTAAGCTTTTTGAAAATCACAAGCAGATCATATTATCTTTTTGACTTGTTTTCAAACATATGTGCTCAAAAAGAGAAGAGGAAAGGTGAGTGGATTTATTTTGTATTTTTCCTTTAGGCAAAAGTCTCTTTCATGACCAAGGAAGGAGGCAACAACGTTTTTACAATAGCAAGAAGTGCCTGTTGCTAGAAATGATTTTCACTTTGTTCCTGAAAAGTATGCCAAATTTACTGGAGAGCTAGCACTCTGATTTATTTATATAATATGACGTGAGTGGAGGAGGGAGTAATGCATTTTTGGCCCAGTTGATTTTGCTAAATTTGCTTTGATTTGCTGAAAAGGTTTACTGATTTATTTAGCTAGATTTATCTAGCTACCTGAAAGAATACAAGGGGCCTTTCCTCGCTCTCTGCATTCTTGCTTCCTGAAGATGCAGCACAGAATGTCTGTTATCCATGGCATACCATTCGGTCAGATAAAATCTGCTTTAGTTAAAAGGCCAGCTATTGCTTATCATGTATGTCTATTTATTGGCCGTGTTTTGACAGCTGTTTACCTGAACTGATCTAAATAACCATGTGTAACTGCCAAGGGTTCCCCCCTGTCCTGTGATTACAGTGGTCAGGCAGCAGGTCTGGTTCTCGAGCAGAGAAATATGAATATTGAGCCTTTATCTCAAGCAAATGAGAACACGTTAATTGTCACTCCGCACCACGAACAAGGTCTCTTAGAGCATTTCTCACTCAGGGGTCAGGAGTAAGGTTTGCTTATTTCACAAAGAGTTCCTAAAACATAATAAATACAGCAGAGAGAATACAAATATTTTTGTAAATGGGATTGCTCTGCTCTTTCCAGCTGCCCGAGGAACAGAATGTTTTGATGAAATAAATTATGATGTATACCAAACAATTTTACTCTTAACCAGCTGCCACCTTATTTCCTGCCATTTTTATCTATTCAGATGTGAATGCTTTATCTTTCTTAAGAATACACATTTGGTAAAGGAGAATAATAAAAAATCCAGTGAATAATTGCTATGAATCAGTGGTATTCTAAAAGAAAACCAGCACTTGTAATTTAAAAGCAAACCATCAAGAGATGGCACTAAGAGAGCAGTACTTTGAAATAACATCCAGATTATTTTCTTTCAGGGACGGTGGAGAAAAAGGAGGATCATTTGCTTTAGTTCATGGATAGGTAGATGGATAATCGCCAGGAAGTGTGAAACTCTGACCGTAAAAAGGTGGCGTTTAAATCCTCCTCTCATCTCATCATGTGCTTTATACTATTTAAAACTTATGGTAGCATCTAAAGGCCTCAGCTGCATTGAGTAAGAAGTTTAGATCTAAACACACTTGGGATGTTTACTTAAAAACACCGAATGTCCTGCTTCTATGGTTTCTCTAATTTGCTATTTACAATTTAAAGTAAAACCAAAACAACATAAAAGTAATTTGGCTGGACTTATTAAGGAAGAGTGAAATGTGGCAACACAGGGTACTAACTATAAAAAAAGATAATTTACACAGCAGTTTTCACCTTATAATATGTTAGGCTGCTTTATAAACAGTGAGCAGAATTCTGTTCTGTCACTTTGTTACTTTGTGAACTATGCAATTTCACTCTGACTAGAACTAGCTAAATATTGCTGAAAATTACCTGGAGATAATTTGTAAGTATACATGCTTTGACAGGGTTTTTTCCCTAGCACACTTCCTTTTTATCAACATGATAAGAAAGAACAAGACTACTGGCAAGAACCGTTTTGATAGCAGTCATTTTAAACAACTGCTGGGACAATATTTGCTATGGATTTCAATGTTCAGATTATAGTATAAGATGCTGTGACTGTAATATTTATTTACCTTGGGTTTTGGCTGAGAAAGTGTGTATATGCCTGAGAAAGCGTGCATAGGTGTGTATGTACACATGCGCCTGTACATACACATGTTCGCGACCGTGCTCTTTGAAGTTCTGGATTTTTGGAGAAATGTACACCCTTGTCTTTGTCTTAGAAAAATCCTAGAGATAGCACAGCTGAAAGCACTCTGAAATCCTGCATTCACGTCCTAGATGCTGCCAGCAAAAACAAACCTTTTATGCTGGAGGAGGCTTGCGATGTTTTCTTGCCAGTTGCGAGTCCTACTTCTCAAAGTAAGAGAGAGCAAGTAACGTCTGTGAAAAAAGTTTTCCTGACAGATGGCATGCAGGCAGCTCTCCTGTGCTCTGCCAATCCATAAGTAATTAAAGTTCCTTTGTTGGCGAAGAGTCAGCTCTGAAACGAATAAGGAAAATTAAAACAGGTGATGCGGTGGCTATCTCCAAAGGAGAGAGTTTTGAGTGCAAAGTAAAATGAAGATGAAGAAGAAACTGGGTTTCTGAATAAACGGTCTCCTATCAGAAAAAGATTAATTTAAAATCACTGTTCTAGTTCTTATGTTAAAGATGGTTTAATTCACCCAGAGCTATTTGGCCTTGGGGATGAATTCCTGCAATTAAGTGTTTATGATTGAAAGTGCTGCCATGGAAAGCAGACAGATGAATATCATTTCAGGAGTACTGTGAATCATTAAATGAGTTGTAGAACCTTTTCCTGGGCATGAGCCACTTTTAAATTTCAGACTGAGGCTATAATAGACTTCAGAAAAAGGCCTGATGTGTTGCTGTATTTAGGAGTTTGAATAACAGGATAATCAACATGTACTAAGGTGTCCATATAATTTTAAACTTCTTACAGTTAATCGAAAATATGCTGCCCATAGGATGTGTATATGCTGCTCGGATCAAATACATTTTTCAGATTAGCGCATTAAGTGTTAGTGTCAGGTAATGAACTTAACCTGCCTCTGACGTGTCGGCGTCTTTTGGCTCAAGATCAGCATGGCTGTTTTCCCCTCTTCAGTATCAAGAGAGGCTGGACGTGAAATGTCATGCAAACCTGAATGGGTGACAAGAAAACAGTGCTAGCTGCCGACTACCTTCTCTCTATTTATCATGATTAGAGCTTGGTTTTTGTCAGGAAGGCCCAAGGCATTGTCCTGTAACTGACCGGCATGTTGGGAGGATGCAAACTGAAATACAGGCCAGACAGACAGACTGGCATTTTTAGGGCTCAACAGAGGAAACAGACAGAGGGCTACTCTTCCTGGTTAAGGAAAGAGCATTGGTCCACAGCTCGCCTTTTCTTGGCACTGCCTTTCCGTTCCCAGGATTGCTTGCCCCTCCTGTAAGCAGTTTTGCCAGGTATGCGGAAATTCAAGCTCAAACAGTAGTAGATAAATTTGGATAGTCTCCTTGAGGCAGTTGTTATCTCCCCTTATACTGTACCTGAACGGTAGTCTTCCCGTGGCTCTGACAGAGTGCTGCCTGCAGCAGGGATGAGAAAGTAACTCACCCAGCTCCTCCTAAACAACTTCAGCTTTCGGTCTGATGTGTTTAAGATCAACCCTTTTCAGCGTAACTCAAAACTGCAGTCGTTCAGGAGCAGCTTCATGAGCTTTTTGGTCCTGAGGTGACAAATTCTGTCACAGGGTGGGGTGCGTGGTTGGGGATGAGAGTAGTAACTCCTTCAGCCATCTGATTTTAATCCCTTGCCACATGTGACTTGAAGTCCTTAGATGCCCTCTGCTGCCATATACCAGAATTAAAACATGGCTCTGTGTAACCAAATTCAGATTTACTGAAGTTTTGTATTATCTCTGTGTCTTTGTAAATGAATGGGGGAGGGGAAATAATATCCATAATTATTACAAAATATGCAAAGCTTTTTATAAAGTGTGAGTTTGGGCTAGTCGTCTTTTATGACTTTCAGTGCCATTGCCCTGTATTTCAAAATTTTAACACTATTTTTAGCATTCTTTTCAGAGCTCACTTCTCTGATAAATTATCCCTCTGGGAATGAATTTGATCCAGAAAGATGCCTGAGGCACAGCGGATTTTTTCCCCAGCATTTCAGGCCACATCATGCTCGACAGAAGGAAGCTGCAAAACCTGCTGCTGTGGATCAGTCTCTGTTCCGGAAAGGAACTAAAAGATGCGTTTAGCCATCAGATGCATCGTTTGCATAAGACAGAACAGCAGGCGGGAGTCCATATCCAAAATAGAACAAGAATGAAATTTCTGTCCCACATTTGCCTGTGTTATGACAGTTTTTGTGTGCTGGCAGGCACAAAGCAACCCCAAGTCAAACAGAACTAATCCTGGAGGGGATCACTCTACAGGCTCACAGGCTCTAAGAATCAAGTGTTTCTGTGGTGCTTTAGCTGCCTTGGTTGTAGCGACTTCTTTTCCCTTCTGTAAGGAAAACTCAGCAAAACAATCCCACCTTCAATTCCCCAGCCCAGGTTCCTAACACGGATTTGACTGAGTGGGTTTGGTCCAAATGAAATCGGCAGCCATGTTTTGCATACCCTTTTAAACGTGCCTAACCTTTTCTGAGGACAGTCTATTACTGTTCATTTTACTCTAGGTGGTTGCCAGGGATGTTACAGACAGAAGCAGGCATGACAGAAGGGAGCGTGAGCTTTCCAATGGGACACGTGACAGCAGCGATCTGCTCCAGGTAAGCAAAGGGGGACATGTAGAGGACATGCTGGAGGGCCTCTGCCAGGCTAATAAAAAGATAAAGCTTGGGTTCATTGAAGGGGTGAGCTTTCACACTATGTTTTCTTTTCCCTCCAGCACAGTCCTCCACTTTCAGGCACACTGGTCTAGAATAAGCTACTTAGATTTTTCAGGGGCTTTTGTAATTTTTCCAGAACTAAATCTCAAACTCACAGAAGTCCACAGCAAAATCTTGTTGTGAATGGGGGCTTTGTTCTGTGAGACTATTTCTGAAAACGCCTGGCGCTCGGTTAGCCATTGCATAAAAGGCTGAAACATGAATTTGTTCAATGCTTTTGTTTTCAGTGTATTCATTCCTTCAAATGCCCTCCCCCTCCAAGAAATATGTGAAGCTCTTCAAGCCCTCCTGGCAGGTGGGCTATGTATTGTTATGGTGGCAAACCTGCGAAGCTGTACCAGTTTATACCACCCAATAATGTGGTCCATTGCATATATTTTTACTAGATCCACATTTTTCCAATTTCTCCATGTTCTTCCAATGGCCTTTTTTTTTTTCTCTATCCATCAGGGAGTGGAGTCTTGCATCCAGACCATGTAAATAACAGCTGTTTCCACTCAATTTGCATTTATATACGTAACACTTTAAAATAGATTATTTCTAGAAGCTTTCACAATCTAGTCAAAATTCCTACTTAGTCAGAGGTACTAGTGAGATGTTAATGAAATCCCTTTGGACTGGCTGATGGAAAAGATGCAGCAACAACGATGAAATTCCCCAAACAATACTGATCAGTTATGCTTCTGACAGTTAGACTTCAACAAGCAATTGAAACATATCTTTTAATCTTCTTTGGCATTTTCAGGATCAGTTCCTTGAGCTGTTCTAAGAGGGTGAGTGTATGCCTGGTAAGGGGGTGAATCGTTAAAAAATCTGTGCTGAACTGGTAGTGTATTTCTAGCAACATTAATTTATCATATGAGTGCAGCTGAAAAGGAAAAAAACAAAACAAACACAACACCACCTGGTAAGCTTTTTAAAGTGAACAGCTTATTTACCAGTGTCACACATTTTTAAATAAATAAATCCCTTGTGTCCTGAGAACAACTGAAAAATAGCTCCTTAATTTTTTTTTTATACCACTGCTTTCTTTTTGTTGACATTTCACTAGCCCTAAAATGAAAACACAGCATTTATATTTAGTAATGCCTAAATGAGGATTTTAAGAATTATGTCCAATTGTTGGGGTTTTTTCTGCAGAAAACTTTGGAAGCCTTTCACCTCATTACTTTGCCAAATGCCTCAACTTGAACCATTTCTTTAGATTTCTTTGATCTTCTGAAGGCTGAGAATTACAGAACATTGACATTTATTGACCTTTGGTACGGTTCATTTACTCTGATGTGGACTTTTGAAGAAGATGCTTGCTCCTAACTCCAGATTTTGTTTGAAGTTACAGAAATGCGCTTTCTTCTCTGCATATTTAATTTTGTTTATCCAGAAGAAAAATCCTTTTATTTTTACAGGAGTCTCAACTGGGGCATCTCTGAACCAGACTGGACAATCTTGATGACTCAAGTTGTTTAGAGAACAGTAATTATGCGTGTGAGTTGCTGTTTTTGCATGTCTCAATAAGCCTGTACTTGAGACTCCGTCAGGCTTAGTAGTCCAAACAAAGACAATCTGAGCTCAGGTTGTCTAAAAACGATGTGGGTCCCAACTACCCAATTTCAGAGGGCGTACTTGCATTTCTGAGTAAAGAAAGTCCTTGATGCCAAGTGGCTTGGCTTGCATTCACACTAGCTGGGGCTGGTTCCTTCGAGAGCAGACGACTCTGTTCACATCCCACCGTACTCCTTGGCCCCTTTCTAGTGCCCCTATAGACCCAACATGCAATTCTGGTATTTTGCATATCTTTCAGTTTGAAGTATCTGAAATTATGTGAAACTGTACTGGCCTATGAGAATGGTGCTTTCCTACCATGAAAGTGAGGCGTGTATATTGCATGTTAATCCTTAGACTAGATACGAGGAAGAAATTTTTTAGGATGAGGGTGGTGAGACACTGGAGCAGGTTGCCCAGAGAGGTGGTAGATGCCCCCTCCCTGGAAACATTCAAGGACAGGTTGGACAGGGCTCTGAGCAACCTGATCTAGTTGAAGATGTACCCTGCTCACTGCAGGGGGGCTGGACTAGGTGAGCTTTAAAGGTCCCTTCCAACCCAAACCATTCTGTGATCCTATGTTTTGGGATGCAGTAATGTTTGAGGGGCCACAGTCAGCTTGAGCAGTTTAGAAGAGCACACAGGGTAAAGTCAAACAAGATGTGATTGAGGGAGCAGTGCTCTGTGTGAACTCTCCCTGCTGGGTGCACAGCCATTGCTTTACAGAGGGCAAGGGGAACAGGGGGAAGTAACGAAGAGGCATGGGGATCAGCAGCTGCAGCTTGAGCCTGCACCCCAGCCTGCAGCAATAGGGACATGCTCAGAAGGGACCCCAAGTATCAGTCTGCTGCTGGGGACCACCTCTGGCTGAGGCAAAGTGCAGACACAGGTATTTCGAGTGCAGGATAAAAGCTTCACTCTTAAGGAAATCCAAGGCTTCTCATCTATCAATTTCCAAAGTCATGAGTTAAAATCTTGGTCACATTGAAGCAAACACTCACCGAGTTCCAGCAACTCATGGTTTTGTCCTTGGTCTGGACAAGGACTGGCTAAGCACTGTGTGGGTACTAACCCCAGCTGCTCACCATCAGGACCACCACTTCACAGGCCATTGTGTCACCTTGCAGCCTTACCCTCTTTTGTCTTCATTTGAAATGAGCCTCTTCGGGCTCATTTCAAATCTATTTCAACAAACACGGCCATATAAGGTCAATGAATTATGACCCATGCAGCGAACATACAACATGTTTTAGTAGATTTGAACATACAAATACATGCTCTAGAAAGGGACTTCCTCTGCCATTTTTATTGATCTCTGCTTATGGTGAACTTACCATGAATTTTGTTTGCACTGTGCCTTTGCTCTAGGTAGGAAATTCATTTTCTTAATCCAATCCTAAAATCTGTGGAACCTGCTGCCACCCTCAGTTTCCCCATCACTAATGCCAGGATTTTAACTGTATGAATGACAAACAGTGTGGGAGAAAGAAAGAGAGTTTACAAAGATATGAGGTATTATTGGAAAATAACGAGTGAACCCATACTTAAACCAGTCAGGATTAAAAACTACGAAATAAAAATGTACAACAAGGGATGTGAAGCCCTATGCTACTGTATACCGACCAACTGTTAATTAATTTGGGGTCAGAGAAAATTTTTTCCTGGAGTTAATTTATTATTCAGTTTAAATCCTCAGTGCCTTAACTAAAGCAGGTGAAGATCACTGCTGCAGCAGATCACTGCTGCAGCAGAGCTCTGATCCAGTACAACTCCTACAGATGTTGACTCACAAAAATGCTACTTAGCTTATTATTTGTTTAAACAAATACAACATATATTTGAATAATAAGACTAGCAGTATTTAAGAAACACCAATCTTTACATGAAATTATAAAGCTCTGTTTTGTCAGCATTAGTGAGCAGAAAAATACATGTACAGTAGGGTCATGCTTTAATAGTTTAGTCTTTTACTTAGGTTAATTTTTATTCTACGTGATAATGGCTCAATGCAGTAGCCTAATTTAACAGTCACTTTTCATTGTTCATTTGAATTTTCTGTGATATTTACAGTGTTTAACTTTTATTAGTTTTGGCAGCAGAGATGCTAAAAACCAGCTCTTCCAGAATTCTTTTCTGTGGTATCTCATGTTTTGCTGGTAGGGAGATCCTTTTGCTGAGGAATTGTAAACTTTGGTAGCAGTCAAAACCAGCTTTATTTAAAATGATAAACTGCCTCTGACCCAGGAGTGTTTTTCATCTTGACACGCAGAGAAGCTGAATACAGGCACAACTGTTTTCTGCATTTAGGACTTACTTGATTTTTCAGAAAGACTAGTTGGCAAAGTTTCTCAGCTCTGTTGGCCATTCCAACCTCCTGTGGTGCCTCCAGGTGATGAAAAATTTTGTGAAACATTGATTATTGTTTCTCACTTAATAAAGTGGCACTCCAGGGCATGAACTTTTACTTCTCTAGGAGCCGTGCAATGTAAAATTGCTGACCAAACGTGCTGTTTGGTTCATGCAGCTTCCACATAGCTCCCTGTGAACTTAAATTTTTAGAGAATTCTGTGCAAATTACCCAGTAAGTTGTCATTTTTGTGTTCACTCTTCTAGAAGTACCTAGAGGTAACAGCTGGGATCACGAGCTCATTAGAAGACATGCTATGAAGATACATAAAATAAGTAACTTTCTTATTTCTCCCATGACTACACAATGAATGAAACAAATAACAACTTAAGTATTATCTTTTAGCATTGGAGGGTTGATTAAATGTAAGGAGGCGAGATTAAAATCCTATACGCAAAGTATTCAATTACAAGTTAAATATATGTCAGTTGCTCTATGTGGAAAACAAGGAGTTTCTGTATCTGGACTACATGCTATTGAAGGCTAGCAGAAATGGCAAAAATGTTCTTACCTTAAAGTGGAGTATTTTTCTTTCACATATGTGCTTTCTTAAATTAAAAAAAAAAAGACTGCATTCATTTGCTATGATACAGGCATCTGAATCACAGCTCAGCTTCATCCTCTGTTCACAGGAAGAAGGACAAAGCACCTCCAGAGAACAATTTGTGTGACATTCTAGACAATAAAATCTTCAAATAAGATCAGCTGCCTTGCATAGGTACTTTTTTGTGTCAACGGACTGTAAGAGGGGCCTAGAAGATTAACTCAGGCTTAGATGTCTCAGTAGTAGCTGTCTCAATCTTAGAGATGGATAATCCAACTTTTAGGTATTGTAGGTACACAACTTGATGTTTATTCTAGTCAATGGGGCTTTAGGTCAATTTTATTACATTGTAGTATTGCAACAAGATACACATCCTTTGTTATGGAAGAGGAATGGAGTCTCCATCTATTTGATCTCTTCATTATGTAACTTTGTACTGGTTTTGAGGATGGAAGGAGCATGTGAGAAGTTACAGCAAAGCAGACGCTAAAATTCATAAAGATTGGAATAACTGAGAAATGCAGCATTGGCTTTAAACAGCAATCGTTTAAAGATTAAACAGAGCTGCAGTGATGATTTATTCTGATACAGCAGAATTTAGGCAGGGCAGCTGAAATTCAGACCTGTTATGACAGTAAAGGGACAAGAAGGGAACTTTCCCATAGGGCTGACTGACTGCGGGGGTGGGAAGGGATGGATGGATGGATAACTGCTCTGTCCATTACAGTCAAGAGGAACGGAAGCACAAAGACATGAAACCTGTCATGTGGGTGTATTTGGCAGTTGGGTCCCATTACTGCTCCACTGGGCTCATTTTTGAAAATGGGAGGGTGACATCTGCTACATGTTACAAAAGCCAAATCAGTCAAAGCAAAGACACAAGTCCTGCAGAAGAACCTTTGACCCTTTGAATCCAACCACTTTCAGACCTGCTGGGGAGTTCCTTTTTCTTAAGTACTTACAAATTTAAAGAATGGCTAATGCATGTCTCTCACAGTCTTGAATTTGATGATCTAGCTAAATCCTCTATGGTTTCAGAGAAATCCAGTTGTTATTGGGCAAGATTGCCTCCTGGTGGTAGTACCAAGAATCCGCAGAAAAACATAATTTGCACAGAGAAAAGGCAAAAGCCTGCTTTAAAAGCAAGCTTCCTTTTTAAATTGAGCTCTAACTAGAGGAAGCAGAAGTACTCTCTTTTCACTAGGACATCAAGATAAATTGAACTGTGATTTAAATGGCCTGAATTGAAGACAAACTTTTTAACCAAAACAGAGTTTTCTAACGGCATTCTAGCAAGCAAAGCCTGAGAAGGCATTAAGTGAGACATTAAAAAAAAAAATCAGTAAGATGTACCAAACTGTATGCTAGCCACAGTACTGAGCCTAGTAAGGCCTGAAACATGCTTAATAAACTACTGGATACAAAGCCAGTGGCTGCCTACAATTGGATACAGAGACACCAGAACAGACTTAACATTCGGTGAATTCTATACACCTGAAGTTTTCAAAGAACAAGCACAACAGAAAACAGAAATCCCAAACTAACTTTCAAATGGATTATTTTTTTGTGTAGAAGTGGGACAAGAATCAAATGGATGGATTTCTAATTGCAAATTTTCCAGTGAAGAGAAACAGGTAAGAGGCAGCTTTATGGAGTTGTTCAAGGCCTAGAAAACCAGGAGGACAGCTTGGAATTACCATTAGAGTAGGATTTTAATTAGGTGGTGCTTCGTATGATCCAGAAGAAAGATTTACTAGAGGAAAACATAGAAAGATTGAGTGGCAGCATAACGCACGGAGATTTTACAACACTGATTTTATGAATTAATGTAGTAACAAAACGGCAGAGGGTACATGTAGTGACCATGTATTTTAGACTCAGCTTCCAGTAACTAGTCAGAAGAGGAAGTACTTTAAAGATAGCAGTCCAGCACATCATAAGATTTTTTTGCCCTCAAAATGCCTGAAAAGCATCCAAAAGTGTTTGGGAAACATTGAGAAATCCCACGTTTCTACAGTGATTGTGGACACTTGATCATAAACAGGGTCTGACAAGCAAGAACAGACAAATCTGGTAACAGGAGGTTTCTGTAAAGCAAAATGTCTTAATGCTTTTAGGGAGCAATAAGCAAAAGTATCAGGGAGAAGAAGGGAGAAAAATTAATAGAAAGTTTAAATTAATCCAAGGGTCTCTTTTCTTACACTGGAGTAAAGTCAAACGGTGACAAATCAGGTCTCAGTTTTCCAAAAATGAAGGGGGCTCGATTTTATGCAGCAGAACTGAACATGAAATATGAGTTTCTCACTTACGGACTGGTATCAGTACCAGGCACCATGAATTGATCAAAATACTAAAATTTGTTGTACTACAAATTACTAAAACCTATTTTAATAGGCAGAAAAAAGTAATTATTTTCATGCGATTGAACTTGCAGAGTAAGCAGCGATCCTTTTCAGAGACACAACAGACATTCCTTCATGACAGCATGTTTGTTATCATGCGAGCAACACATCGTATAATACAGAGCCAAAATCCCTTGGCTGATGTAGGCTCAACCATAGACTCAGATATCTTACAAGCATAACGGAGAGAATAACCAAAACGATTTCACACTCTGCCATGATAACCCACTACCAGCTAACTGGCATTCGGACATAAAAATGCATTTTTTTAAAATACTACCAAGATAAATACTTAGACTAGCTTTACGTGAAATTTTCCCAACGTATTTAAAGGCAGTTCTTTCACATACATCCAACATTGCTTTCTTCATAATTAAAGGAAATTCAAGGGGGGAAAAAAAGGGTTATTTAGTAATGACTTTAGAGAAGTAAGTGTTCTTTATACTAACAGTGACCAGGACTAGAGACTTTATATGGTACTTGACTTCTAGCAGAATCTGCAGATAACACGTGTGGGCAAAATGACACTAACAGAAGAAACAAGAATCTTCCTAGCTTAGCCAAGTTGCTTTGGAAAGGAAATACAATCAAAATGTGTGACATATATGGGATGATTATTTATTAGGATCTGCTAAGAAGACTGAATTAAGTCCCTGGGATCTCTGCAGAGGCACAATGTTCCAAGCTAGCCTTTCTATCAGAAGGCTGATGCCTAAAACTGTAGTGTGGAGTAAAGAATCTCATTTTCCTGAGGAAAAAAATGCTAGATGACATAGAATATTATAATAGCAGAAACTTTTAAGCCCTACAAAACACTAAAGCTATGAATTAGAATCAAGCCACATTTCTTTAATTTCAAGCATTTTATATAATGAAGGGCAACTCCTTCCCCCCAGGTAAGCCAGAAAGAGCTGGGAGTCCTCACCGATTACCTTGCTGAGGCAAAAACCTCTTCCTCCCCTGAGCTACAGCTATTCCAGTTTACATATGATCATAGCATTCTCACTGAATGGGAGCTAGATACATAAAATAAGTAACTTTCTTATTTCTCCCATGACTACACAATGAATGAAACAAATAACAACTTAAGTATTATCTTTTAGCATTGGAGGGTTGATTAAATGTAAGGAGGCGAGATTAAAATCCTATACGCAAAGTATTCAATTACAAGTTAAATATATGTCAGTTGCTCNCACCGAACCATGAATGCATGGAGGAGTTCTCTCAGATACTTGGGAATGCTGGGTGATTTAGAAGTGTGAGTTATTATGCCTTGAAAGCTACAATTTAACCAAGGTGGCCAGTTTTCAGGACATGACAATAGCCCTAAATACAGTAATTTGGCTGACGCAGGATTAAACACAGAATCAACCATCTTACAAGTGTAACAGAAGAAGCAGAACTATCTCACTGTTTTCATAAATACCTCCTATAATATTTTACCTCGGTATTGAAAGCTCACCTGCATTTCAATTACTAGATTTCCAAAAAATAAAACCCCTAAACTTATCCCCCCAAATAACACCAAACCCTAAGGTGCCGAGTTCTAGACTTCCCATTTAGACATAGTACTTCCATGCATTCACTTTACCAAAGATAAGCCTCCGACCTAGTTTAATTGGAGCACTTCATCACCTGTTACATCCAGTTGTACGTGCACGGTCAAGGAGCGTGCTAGTCTTACAACAGCCTTCATGGGATCCTTCTTTCAGTAGCACAATTTTGTTGTTTTTATTTCAACTAGCTGAAGTAGAAAATAACAGTCAAATTTAGTTAAGCATGTTTTAGTTACAGCACTCACACAGAACTGCAAACTGTCACTTTCTGTAGTTTTTATTTCCAATAAAGATTAACAGCAAAGTGTTGATGAATGACAAGTTATCTTAATTATCTGTCTTTAGGAGGATTAGGATTCTTGCGTCTTCTGTGGTACCTAGAAGAAAAAAAGGCTGCAGTGAATGCAAGCTTTGGACAGTCTTTGATTCTCCTGATTATTTCCCGTGGCCCCCCTGCCTCCCAGTGAGTGCTCTGGAGGTTACACAAGTGAGCGAAACACAAGATCCAGGAGCACAACCCATGGCCGCTCATTAGACGTCATCTCTCTTGTTCACAGAGTTACATAATGCTACTCATTTCTATTGCTACATCTGCTACAAGCACTCAATAATCCAGTCAGTTCTACAGCTGAATAGGTACAAAGCCCGCTGATTATTCTTAATCCTTTGTGTGAAGTTATTACATGGTCAGCTTTTCCTTTGGCTAAAATGACTGCTACAGAACAAAGAGACTCGATGTTTAAAGAAGTTATGCCAGACTGTGCGTTAAATAGCGTAATATTTTGCAGAATAACTAAAAAACAAACTCTTCACAACAAAAACTATCCCTACTTTCCTCTTAACTGCCCACCCTAAAACAATGACGATCCTGTTTGATGCTCATTAAAGTGACAGCTACCCTTTGGCCATAGAAAGTTCTACCATTTCATTCCTTTTATCTATTCCCAAAACACAATTACAAAGTTTTCTGTGGACAAAAAAAACCCCAAACCTGCCTGTATCAAGTCTCCATAGCTATTAGCAGCTACCAAAAGGTGTAGTAACATCAGCTGGAAAGGAGTAACACAAACTAGCGTGCCATTTGTTGCCAGTGGCCTATCTGCATGTATACAGTTCCTCTTTAAGCTCAGTCATGCACATTTGCACCTCTCTTCCTCCTCCTAGCTTTCTGAGTACACGGCACACCAAGGTGCATTTTTCACCATTTCAAATTAAAAACCTCTACTGTTCTTAAGTCTGAGAATCACCCCAGTTAAGTTTTTTTTCCAAAAAGTTTAAGGAATAGACAATGCATGTTTCCAAGCTGCGTTTGGGTATTTTACATACTAGACTCTTACGCTGAGTTCTCTTACACAACTTTAATAAATCACCTGACCCAGTAGCTAGTTAGACGGTATGAAAAATTCCTACTCCGTGAAATACTTTACAAAAAAAAAAAAAGGTCGCAAAGGCTGTCGAAGAGGCAGTGTTAAAAAACCTTATGAAGTAGTGTCTTCCATTTACACAACATTGTATTTAAGGTTTTACATAGCAGCCCACATGCTAACAGTATCTTGTCTCACATGACTTAGATTAAATCTAGTCATCAAATTATTCCTGTATCTCCTTTCACATCCCAAAGGAACAAACATTGAAAAGGAAATACTTACTGTCCCACGGGATACCAGCGATGTTTTGTTGTGTAAAACATTTTGCTGAGCTCTTCAATTGTAGGACCTCTGTTGTTCTTTAGCTCTTTTTCATTCAATCTGGATTTCAAAACTTGATCAAGGGTTTCTTCTTTATTATTCACGGGATCTGGGCGTGGTATGGGCTATAAAAACAGTAGTATATATATTTCCTTTTTCTAAGAAAAACAAAAAGCTGAGCTACATAGATAGCATTACAATTTACTCTTAAGAGCTGAAACCGAAGGAATACAGAATAATACTCTTAATTGTAAAGGCTGTTTACCACCCCGCCCCCACCCCGAACAAAACCATGTCACTGTGGAGCAGATGTCTAGAAACATCTAATTACCCCAGGTGCCAGAGCTGATTACCCTACCCCTAAAATCAGCACTGCTGTCATCATTATTGCTGATCTCACCCTTACAATTCTCTAGATGAATCATAAGCTTCAGTTCTGCTAATACGAAAGTACTCGTATGATTCCTATTTAGAAACTTAGTGATGATGATCATCGCTAAAAAGCTTTCAGATTATTTGTACCTTGGAGAAGAATGTCACTTCCTAATTGTCTGTGCATCTGCTAAGACTGAGACGTTTGTTGTCAGCCTGAAACCTAACTACTAGCACCATTACAAATATTTTTCCTTGTTTTAGTCTTTTGCACCTGTTTTTCCTGAGAAACATGCATTAAAGATACCCATATGTAACTTGCAGGCAGAGAGTGCTAAAATGTTTTAAGTTTTCAATGGAGAATCCTCACATTGGGTACTGCAGCAATGTAGCTTACCACTCACGGTATTTTACTAGCACATGAGAACTAGAAATTGAAAAAAAAAGTGTATGCTAGAAAAGTTTATCTAGACTTACTTTCGTCAGTGTCAAGAACAAATTGAAAGTACTACCGATAGATAAAAATTCAATATTTAAAGTTTTTTATGGAGTTTACAACCCCAGAGTGGTGAATGGATTTTAAAGAGCAAGTTGGGAGAAAACAGCAGCACTTCTTTATATCTTCATGCCCAGACTGCTGCATCACCTGTACACAGTCGGACGCATGAACTATAACCTACATTCCAAACACCGTCTCTGCGGAGTACACTCATAGACAGACCCTAGTTTTTTTGTAGTGCACAAGTATTTGAGTGAGATTTAATTCTATTTGAGTTACTATATGCTGTGATATCTGAGCATTTCTTACTCTGTGACTTTCCCTCAGTTCAACTACAAGTAAGGTCCACCTCATGGCAGCAGCTATATTCATCATTCACTTACTTCAGACATGCTGATCATGTAATTAAAAAGTACCTCAGTATTTTAAATTAAAAAAAGATGCTCTAAAGACTCAAAATTATGAACTACTTGTGCCTTTACCTGAGTAAGAAACAGAAATGTGTACATTTGGACATACTTTTGTATGCTCGTATGGAATCTCAAGCGAAGGGTGGTAGCAGACAATTGTCTTCAAATCCGACGTCACTGCGAGTTCCACTTTGCTATAACAATAAGAACTTACACTCTTAAACATACCCCTTAAAATTTTCAGAAATGCTGAATAGCCCAAATCCCAAAGAAAACCAGATGTGACTGCATTTATGAATTCTTAAGAAGCGTCTATAAAATAAGTCCTTATAAAAGAAGGGTCACAAATACTTGATCTGAACTTTCTCTCTTCCCCCCCGCCACAACAGCCACCTTCATGTTTCTTTTTTGGATAGAGAGGGGGAAAAGGGCTAAAATAAAGTATTAAAGATAGCTGGAAATATGGATTGGGAAAAAAAATCTTTGACACTTTGAATAATCACATATAAAACTGTAGCAACAGATGGGGGTAATGATCATCAGTGACACCTGTGACATCATGCCTTTATAAAAAGTATGGAACCAACAAAGAAAGAATAGAAAACAAAGCTCTGTTTGGGGTTCCAACTTTTATATTTGGTAAAAGATGATGAGCATGATGATGAAAAAAGTGTCGTACTGAGAGATTCCCTGAGGGAGTACGACTCTGTTCTCACCTTCCTTCCTTATTAACTTCCACGACACATTAGCTTCCTAAGACCTTGTGTGACATGGATGCTGCATTTCTTACTATATTTGTATCATCTTTTCTGGTTTCTACTTGAGTTTTCCATGCACAAAAATACCTGGACTTTGTCTTAACAACAAGCATCAATGAAAATGACTGCTCTGCTACTTTTGCTCTTCCACAAACAAAACTGCAGGGGTACTGGGGTCATCACCACAATTAGAATGTGTCCTTCATGATTTTTCGTTACGCTTATTTTTTAAAATATTAACTTCACATTAAGTTAAAATTATTACATATATCCAAAACTGGCAGATGTATTTGGTATCATTATATGACAGTGTCATAACAGAGAAAGTAGCCCTGGAATAAGTGTTACATGAAAAGACCACTCAAAGCACATGTAAGTACCAGTTGTAGTCTTCAGGGAGAACTGAGTATGTAGATTTATGGCAAGCATGATACACAGCTCCATCTGCAAAAAAAAAAAAAAACAACAAAACCCCACGTAAAGAACACAAATGTAAAAAAAAACAAAAACAGAGCTGTGGCAAATTTATGAATGTTTACATTTCCACTCTGTTCTAAGTCTTAATCAGGGATTATAATCACACTCAGTTTTAGATTAACAAAACCCAAATACTGTCTAAACAGAAGTTCACTTTACTACACAGATTTCTAGTGCAATTAAAAAAACCAGTACCTAGGTAGCTATGGCCTATGTTTACCTTACCCATCGCATTGTTTTTCTAAGAAAAGTCACAGTGTGAACAAAATACCTGTATTTCACCATTAGAGCACATTCTTTACATATGGAAAGAACATTACTTTATGACTTACAGGGAAGATCATAATTTCATTCACAGTAATATTTATTATAAAAAACAAATTCACACTTTACTGGTGACTGCCCAATATGCTGTACAAAACACAAAACTGTAAAGTCTAGGCTGCTGTTAACACTAGAGAACTTTAGCGCTTTCCCCAGGTTCCACCGCTCCACGGAAATGAATCACAAGAATCACAAGTGGTAAAGGCGGCCAATGGCATCTGGGACGGTACTAAGTGGAATGAGGGAAGGGATTATCTCCCTCTACCCAGCACCTGTTAGACCACATCTAGATGCTATGGCCAGCCTGGGGTCCTTTAATAACAGATAATCTTGAATGAGGTTCAGGGAAGGCCCACCAAGATGGTTGGGGGCTGCAGCACCTGTCCTGTGGGGAGAGGCTGAGGGACTGGAGCTGGCTCAACCTGTAGCAGAGACTGTTTTGGGGAGACCTAACAGCAGCTCCCAGTGACCATGTATGAGAGCTGGGTTTATCGAGGAGAGGGACCCACTCTGTTCACAGCAGTGCATAGCGGGAAGACATGAAACACCACCTGTTAAGTTGAAGTGAAAGGCTCTGACTACAGTTTCTGCAGTCTTTGTCCTTGGAGATTTTAAAAACCCAGCTGGACAAAGCCCTGAACGACCTGGTGTGATTGCAGAGCTGAGCCTGCTTCGAGCAGGAAGCTGGACCACAGACCACCCGAAGTCCCTTCCAACTGAAGTTTTCCCATGGTCCCATTCCCATTTTTTTCATAGAATCAGAATCACTTAGATTGGAAAAGACCTTTAAGATCATCGAATCCAACTGTAAACCTAACGCAACATGTTAAATAGTAACAGTCCCTTATATTGGAACCATACCATAGGCATCTTGCCTTCCTCAAACACGTAGGTATGCATGCCTAAGATGGGCCTGGGAGGTGCCTGTCGTTGACTTTCACTGGCAAACCCCTTCCTTTACTGCCAGCACCTGACACAAATCCATGTGTAAATGTCTGAGTCCAGCGAAGCTTCTTCTATCACTACACTTTAAGAACTGAACTGCAATCACAACAACCAAGTCTCAGTATGTTCTGAGCCTTCTGCTTTCAAGTAAGTCATAAAATTGCATGTAAGAAAAAAGTTGAAACCTTTTTATGTGATCATCTTTAGTTTTCACACAAATAGGATTACTCTTGGCTGTTCATAACAGAGGGGGAGAGCATTCAGCGTGTCAAAACTGGGAAAGTTGAAAGAACCAAGAAGAAACTTTTGTGTAGCTATTTTCCTTTCAGAAACATTTTAGATATAAAATTCTAAAACTTGAATTTAGATACAGCTGATCTATTTAAATATATATTTTAGATACGAAATTCTTAAATTTAGAATTTCTGTTAACACTTCCATGCTTCAGCTCTTCCAACTGAACCATTCTTAGTTATTAAGAAATTGAGTTCTGGTAAAATAATCCTGCAAATAGTTTGTATTTCCTCCTAAGATTTCTTTCCCCTCTTTGCCCACTAACCTCTAAAACGTAACACGCCCATTATATTTTCTCAATTCCTGCCTTCTCTACCACCTTTACTATCTCCCCTACATCTTTGTATTGACATCTAAAACATGGACCAAAATCTTAGAAATAGCATTGCCTGTTTTCTCTTGTTCTCTCTTTATGTTAAGTAAGGAGATTTTACTGTAGCCTTTTCTCACCACTTCGTAAGTCTGAAAACATAAATGTGTATCTTCAAATATAATCAGTGGTGAGAGTGGCGGTATTTACAAGCCAATTAATAAATCAGATGAGCATCATGCATGGACCATGGAAGCATTAAAAGAAAAAAAACACCAAATCAAAATATCCTCTAATTATTAGCAGAGAAGACGGAATATCAGACTTGATTCTATTCGAATAGAAATTCACTTCTATGCTTCCATTACTTTAAACAATATAGGAAAGAGGTTCTCGAAGAACAAATTTTAAAATAGGACTTCCACAATTTTATCACTACTTACTCTGCAGCAGGGTCTGCCTACAGGTTGCTACTGAAGGCGTACGAAAGAAGCTGGACCATGCCCTTCTAAGCGATGTTGCCATGCTGTCAGCAGAGAGGAAACCAGTCCTGGACAAGATGGAACTCAAACGGACATTGTATCCTTTTTTTCTGCAGAACACCCTCTGAAAGAAACCAGTTTCACAACTGTTCAGGGTACAAACGGATGTTAATTTAATTTCTTCTCAGTGGTGCCCAGCGACAGGACAAGGGGCAATGGGCACAAACTGGAGCACAGGAAGTTCCACCTGAACATGAGGAGGAACTTCTTCACTGTGAAGGTAACAGAGCACTGGAACAGGCTGCCCAGAGAGGCTGTGGAGTCTCCTTCTCTGGAGATATTCAAAACCCGCCTGGATGCATTCCTGTGCAACCTGCTCTAGGCTAACCTGCTTTAGCAGGGGGGTTGGACTAGATGATCTCTAGAGGTCCCTTCCAACCCCTACCATTCTATGATTCTATGATTCTTGAATATCTTACAGCTGAATAAAACTTGTGCAGTATGTTCCTCATTATGTATCCGTTGTTTAGAAGTCCTTAGAAGACACTGCCACCTACCTCCTTAATAATCAAACGTGGTACAAGACTATTTACTGAGAGGTACTCTTTGAAGGTACTGCATTAACTTTAAAGAAAATTTCCAAGCTTGGGTCTTCTCAGTTTTTCCACTGATACTCAGCCACCTAAGTTTTGCCTCGTTCCTTCTGCGCACTCCACAGAATTATTCCTGAAACCTGCTGTTCTTGTTCACAATATAAGTATCATCATCCAGTATAAAAGCAGAAGTACTTACACATAACACTTAGCTGTAGTTAACAAACTGTCTAGATGCAGTTGGTTTCATCCATCTCAAAAGCAGTACAACTAAAAGCTACAAAACACCATTTACAATACCTTAAATATTACCCCAAATCTCACAGAAGCAGAACGACACATGTAAAAATCTTAAGTTTTAATTGTCTACAGAAAAAGAAAATTTTCTTCAAAGAAAAACTTACAATGATGCTAAAAAAAACATAACTGGAGACAGTTTAAAGACATACTTATAAAACATAAAAAAGAAACAAGAGCTCTTTAAAACCACTTTGTATTTAACACTGAAGAACACCACCAGAAGTATGTATTTTGCAGTTTCTATCATTGTTCAGCATTTTCATTATCTGTGACAAGCGCTGCTGAAGTTAGAGAACGCTAACACAGCGCCTACAGAGCTGCCTTTCAGAAGTCGTTAACAGAAAAGCTGACAAGGACACAGCGGATCCGGACTGCCTTGTCCAAGGACGGGGTCTTAAAGGTCTGTCTGCAACAAGCAGGAATACAAAACCCGACGTTCCTATTATGAAAGAAAGTATTTAGATTACAAAAAAAAAAAAAAGTCATTTATCCACCAAAGCAAGCAAGAGAGTACCCGAATCTGCATGCTATTTAAAAGAAACGAAACAACCTGAGTGCGAACACAGCAACGTAACCTCTCGGGAAGCACAGAACCGCTCTTCCTCAGGGCCATCTCGCAGCCACAGCTTGCGGCCCCCCCCGCAGCAGACGGGCACACGTTACCGTTAACTACAGAAGGGGGGGTGGGGACGGGACGGGGTCACAAATACTTGATCTGAACTTTCTCTCTTCCCCCCCGCCACAACAGCCACCTTCATGTTTCTTTTTTGGATAGAGAGGGGGAAAAGGGCTAAAATAAAGTATTAAAGATAGCTGGAAATATGGATTGGGAAAAAAAATCTTTGACACTTTGAATAATCACATATAAAACTGTAGCAACAGATGGGGGTAATGATCATCAGTGACACCTGTGACATCATGCCTTTATAAAAAGTATGGAACCAACAAAGAAAGAATAGAAAACAAAGCTCTGTTTGGGGTTCCAACTTTTATATTTGGTAAAAGATGATGAGCATGATGATGAAAAAAGTGTCGTACTGAGAGATTCCCTGAGGGAGTACGACTCTGTTCTCACCTTCCTTCCTTATTAACTTCCACGACACATTAGCTTCCTAAGACCTTGTGTGACATGGANGGTGCAGTGCAGTGCAGCGCAGCGCAGCGCAGCGGGCGGACGCCTACCGCTCGTCCCCGCCGTCGTCGCTCCTTGGCAGCCGCAGCGCTGAGCGGGTTGCGGGGGCCTTGCGGCACCCCGGCCGGTGCCGGCAGCAGGTACCCGGCGGGGAGGGGTGCGGAGCGCCCGCGGGAGGCGGCAGCGCACCCGCCTGGGCGGGGATCGCGTTCCGTCACCCGCGAAGGAGCCCCCGCCTCTAACCGTGTGGTTCGGAGGGGCTGCTCTAACGTCTTTAGTTGTTTCACAAGCCGCGAGCATAGCCTGCTTGCTCTGCGGGTTAAATTACGCCGTGGCTGCGGCAGCTCCCTCCGGCCTGCCAGACCTGCCCAGGACCTGTAATACCCGGGGGTTACGTACGTTCCAGATATTTAGGGCCTGCGGAAAACTCACCCGAACGCCCCAGGCATGCTGCTGCTCTGGGGCTGCTTGCTTTGCTTCTTTCAGAGACGGAAAACCTGAACGTGAACATGAGAAAGATGAACATGAGGAAGAACTTCTTTACTGTGAGGGTGACAGAGCCCTGGCACAGGCTGCCCAGGGAGGCTGTGGAGTCTCCTTCTCTGGAGATATTCAAAACCCACCTGGATGCGTTCCTGTGCACCCTGCTCTGGGGGCACCTGCTTTAGCAGGGGGGTTGGACTGGATGATCTCCAGAGGGCCCTTCCAACCCCTACCGTTCTGTGATTCTGTGAGTCACAAAGCATTTCAAAGACAATGTTACATTTACACAACATTGATAGAAGGCAAGAAGTAGGGGCAAAAATCAATTATCTGACCTGCTGCTGCAGTACCTGAAATGCCTCCGGCACCATCAGCTCTCAGACACCTGTGAAGCATCTCTAAGTCACATCAGCCAACTGTGTCTCTGTTCCTTTCACAGAATTACTCTTTTGGAGAGTCTTGGATAATGCTTACTGAAAAGGCTGCAACCTCTTCCAGATATCTTCAAACCATTGCATCTTTTCTAGTAATTTTCTGTGGTACAGCAAGTTCATGCAGTCGTCAGTGGAAGCCTCACAATTTCAGCAATGCCTAACTTTGTTCTGTAGCTGCAGAGTTGTAGTTACACTGATAATTTCCAGAAGTGTAGCAGAAGTGTAGCCAGAGATCACTAGTCACAAGCTGATCATTCCCATTAGCAGTGGCAAAGGTTTCTTTTTGAACATTTTTCCTGTCAGCAGAAGATGGAAGACATCCATTCTGGGCCTTCTTGTAATATTCGATTCAGTAAACTGTAGAGAGAGGGGGCAGAGATGGGCCAACATGGTTTAAATGCTACCTGGAGAGATGCAACCAAGGTGGGAGATCACATCTCCACTACAAGACTCCTCCGTGTTTGTGGAGATCAGCTCTCTCCATCGTTCCCATCGAGTTTCTGCGTGCAGCTACAGAGGGGTCTGATCTCGGCTCAAGCACCAAATAGAAGCTCCACAGTTCTCTGTATCTTCTGCTGTGTACCAGCGCATTATTCACACAAGGAAATCCTTGTACTGGGATGAGGGCAGCCCTTGGATGAAGAACAGCCTTTTGAAGCTGAATACAAGCGAGATAGTGCTTATACTGATTGATAAAGAAAACACTTAGAGGATTTTAAGCTCAAGGACAGCGTTGACAAAAATAAATGGTTATAAATTGTCTGAAACAAGTGCGGACTGGAAATTAAAAGAAAGGAGTGAAACTGCATTTAAGGAGTGAGCCTCGGGAATATCTTGTCCATAGGCATAGAGGGGATAAACAGAGTTACTTCAAAGTGGTTCTTGCTGAATTTATGACCAGGAGCAGATTATGACAACGGGGGAACTGCCGCTCAGGATTCTGGCCTTTCTCCTGGACGGCCACAATGCAACACACCTGTGTGTGAATGCACCTTGCTATGGTCCCTTAGCACAGAACACTGTCATGTGTGCTATGTGCGTTTGTTGGTGTGTGTGAACCAGTGACACAAGCGCATTAGGCCTTGTTCTAGTTTCCTAGGAAATACTAAGTAAAATTAAGGCTTCTCGGACTTACCTTGAAGGTGCTCATGACTTAGTTGTCATAGCTGGTTTAAAAGACTGCCTAAACTCAGTGATGATGGTGACTGTGGCTGACACCTCTGATTCTTAGATGCCTTCTCAAAAGAATATTGTTCATTCATGCAGGAGACAGAAGTCCTTTGCTGTCCAGAGGAAACCTTGAAGTTAACTCCCTTCACAGCTGGAGACCACTGCAAATCGCACCTGCTTCTTTCTCCAGTGTAAGACACTTTTTTTTTTAAACTTGTCTTCTCTATATTGAGCAACATCTGTTACAAAATTAATTTTTAAAAACCTCTCACTAGCCCCTCAGAAAACTGCCCTCTCTATAAAAAATACTGGATCTTGATACTAGATCAATATACTCTTGATGCGAGTATATTAGTCATCATTGCAATATAAGCCTTCTGTGGTGCTGCTACGTTACTGTTTCCTATATCAATTTATTTGCTTTTATCAAGACAATTTTTTTACTCTTCAGTGCCATATGTATTTTCTGAAGACTGCATACGGACACGTAGTCACAGGTACATGCACTCTTTCTGCTCAGACACAAGTTTGAAAAAGTAGAGTTTCTGATGTTCCTGATGAACATGACCAACAAGTCTTCTAACGGTGGGATTTTACAGGCTGGTGGCATTCAGTTGTTAACAGCCAAGGAGCTAATTCATCAACGAGATTGTAAAGAACAGCAAAAGATCTTGAATTTGAAGTTTGTTTCTTTTTTTTTTTTAATAGATCTTGCAGTCTGTACTGTTTGTTTTCAATTATTGTATTTTTTTTCCACATAGCAAATGCTACATGGTTCTCTGGGGGGAATTTCTGATTCCAGACCACTGGGAGGGTTACTGGTATGTGTTGCTTAGTGCTACCACATCTTTAGTCTTTCACATCACTGCAATGGAATATCACTTGCAAGGTTCATCAGAAATTGTTAGCAATCTTCTGCCCCGTGTGTGAACTCATTGGGAACACTTGACAGACCTCTGGAATCTTGATTCACAAAACAGCCTTCACCAGATTTTTCAGATTCCCTGATTTTATACCCTCATTGCATAATTAGTTTTAAATTGGAGGTAACCTGCGGGTATTTCTGTAATGATTTTATTCTGGAAATGTGTGCTTTTAAAACATCACTGTAATGGCAAATCTTGTAACTTAAATCCTGGTTCTAAAAGGTTGCAATTGAAGGTACTGCAGAACTTTTATTTTTATTTTTTAAAAACTAAACCACATTCCCTGTTAAGTTTCCAGGCTATTTTTATACGGTTTCTATAACAAGATTTTTTAGGAGACAGTAGATGAGGTCTACCCCCTCCCTGACACACAATGTTCTGTGAGTCTATTCTTAGAAGCATGTTCTGATGGATTACAACTGTCTGGTAGGGAGACGGGAATTGCTTAAGGACAGCTCAGGAGCGTGACTACACACTTCTCTGTCATGCCTGGAGATGGGGTTATTAATAACTGCCAACGGTCTTGCTTGCTTCAGCAGGTTGTAGGCAGCAGAGAAGAGAGCTGCTCACTCTGTACTGGCTCAACAGGAAGGAGGTTGTTCTCTCCAGTAAGCATGGGGATACCGTGGAGGCACTAATGGTGATCAGTTGCAGACCTCTGGGACTCTATGCCTTTGAAAACCTGGCAAGTTTTGTTTCTAGGTTGCTCTCTCACTGAAGAAAAGCCATCATCTGTTCTTACTCAAACAGTCAGTTACAAACTTCTCCAGGAAATACTCTGATAAAACACTTGCCCTATAGTTAGGCAACAAATGCTGTGTAGTAACGGGGGCAGGACTACATTGGTTGGCTCTGTTTTAGAAGAGCAAGTTTATAAATCAGAGCTGGCATCTGGATCAGCGTGGGTTTTGTATGAGCAGTGTGCGTGCATGCACCCGCGTGCACACGCACACACCCTCCATCCCTGTTGTGGGAAATGGAAAATTGGGACTTGGCTGTTCTATCTCTTTGGCTGCAGTGGTGTATTTAGAAAATTGTTTATTAGTAAAATCATTCTGGCTCCTCATTAGCAAACTGAACGTAAAGAATATTGGATGGGTTTGTTTTATTGCAAAGGTGGTGTCTTAACAACGGAGATGGACGAGCCTTCACTCCTGAAATAATGCATCTTAATCTTTGTGAGGCTATTCTATAAATTTAGGATACACATTTCTAATGAGACATTGTAGTTTAGTTGTGGTCTTAATTCCCAAATCTTCTCAAGTTATGCTGTAGCCAGAGAGATTTCTATTTTTTAAGTCGATCTGTAAGCATCCAGAGTAAATGTCAACACTTACGTCAATCATTCTTCAGCAGATCTTGCACGATCTTGTCACTGGTCCATGCAGTTACTGGTAAGGAGTCAAGCTGCAACTGTAAATAACAGATGACAGAACTAAAGTGCCTGTAGTGGTCATATGCAGCCTAAATAATTTGTGTTTCTGTAAGCAACATTATAATAATATTCAAGCAGCCACTTAATGAAAAAAACCCAAAAGATATTTGCTACAGTGAGGGCTCCTGCTAACAGCATCCTGTTCTGATATCCTAAGCCAGTAATACGTGTAACTGGTGGGTTTTCTTAATTCTCTCAGTACAGCTTCACCCAGTTAAGATCCTTCAGAAATTGTTCAGTGACTCTTACAATTAGTGCTAAGTGAAAAACACTGCACTTCTGTGCCTTGGTTTCCCCATGTGTGCACTGGGATCATAACAACTCTTGTAAAATACTCTGGGGTTTACTGAAGAACATTTTTAATACAAAAAACTAGATATTACTGTGAGAATTCATTTTGTACGTGTACATCCATCCGTCTGTTTTTTTGCTATTGAACAGCCTTTCTACAATACTTCACAAAAACATCAAAATGCTTTTATGCAAAATAAAGAATCTGGGGTTTGAAACAGAGTTGTAATTGCACAAAGACTTTTATAAGATTGCAAAAGGGTGGTAAGGGAGGAAGTAAGATTAGTCAGCCACAGGCTCAGCTGGCCTGGATGCACCCACTCAGTGAATAACTTAATGACAGCAAAAGCTGTCATAGGAAGATGGTCAGCAGCTGTCTTGAATTGTTCAAAGAGTATTAATTGCATAATTGCAAATACTTGTTTACCTTTTCTGCCTACAGTGACATTACAGAGCACTTTGTGGTTGCCTAACTTTGTTCTCAGAACTGCTGTAATACCAGCGGTGATGTGATGGTGACAGATTTGTGGGCGGAGGATCGTGCTCTCCTTCCTGGCCTTCACACTGGTGCGGTGGGACAAGATGGGCTTAGCCAACAGAACAGGTCACTGCTGTGAGAAGGGATAACCCTACGTCTGCCACATCTCACCCTGATTCCTGCTGCTTCTTTTGTGCCAGCTCTGATGTCTCAGTAGGCCAGTCAGAAAGGTAACTCAGCAAAAAAAAACCCTGTACCCCAATAGATACTTACCGATGGAAGGAGGGGATCAGGAATACAGGGCAGTGCACAGGAAAAGGGAGCAGGAGCTCAATGTTGCCTGCAGCTTCTCCAAAAGGATACGAGGCATCCAAAGTTGGGTTAATAACTCATGGATTGTACAAGAGGCAATTTCACTCCCATTTGTGTTACACCTTCTGTTGTCTCTGGTGCTTCCTAGACACCACCGTAAGCCAAATCAATTCACCAGTCCAGCAGAAAACCAGACTAAATGGCTGGGTTTTTTCTGCTAAGTTTGTGCATTGAATCAGCTCAGCAGAATCTGAGGAGTGAATGGTGGGGGAAACGCTGGGCAAGAGCAAGTAGGGTAGAAAGAGTGAGATGGGAAGGGGAAGTAAGAAGTCCTCTTTTTGACAGAGTGACTCAGATGTCTTAAAACATTAAGATGTATAACTTGACCTCAAATATGTGGTTTCACACTATCCCTAATGCAGTGAACTACAGACGGTCGCCTTCTTGCACCCTCAGGTATGGATTCCTGTCCCCTTTCCTGTGCCAGACCTACAAAGCTGCATGACTGCCTGTGGTTCTCATCAGCTCACTGCTCACCCAGGAACTAATCACGCTTCTGATCAGCTCGTCTTTCGCGATATCACGATGTGAGCTGAGGGAGCAGCGGTGCGTGGCAGAGGAGGAGGGCAGGAGCCCTGTTTAGCAGTAATGCAAATACAAAGTGGCGTCACCCTGACGTGAAACTACACCCTAAGCAGGCACTGTGGAGGCAGGCCTTGGTGGAGCTGAGCTCTGATTTAAATGGGGACTACAGATGACACCAGTCTTACTGAACACTGTACCTAAATTTCCTCTGAAATGCAGATATAAGTGTTGCTTTATAAAAGCCAACCAGCAACAACTGTAGTGTGTCAAGGTCGCTCTTCTAAAGTGAACCTGCAATTTCAGGCGCTCTGAATTCAGAAGCAAAGCGTCAGGGAGCAGCAAGGGTGGCACTGCTCCCTTGGGGCAGGTGAGCCAGGAGCCAAGGGCACCCCAAGGCGAGTGAGCGGTGACCCCACCGATGAGGCATAGCCCAGCTGCGCCAGAGGCACGTGAGCAGAGCAGGGTGGTTACTGCTGTGGCTTCTATTGATGGCCCAGGGATCATCAGGCAAGACATGGTAACGGGCCAGGTCCCAGGCTGGTCCAGCAGCCCCCGACACTCAGGTAGGCACAGCTGAGGTGTAGCTCAGGAAGGACTGAGCACGCACGCTCGTCAGAGGGTGAGGGTGGAGGCCCCTGGTGAGGCTGTCACAGCAGTTAAGGTCTATTTGTGCACTCGGTGCCCTGACATGAAGCTGTGGAGTCAAAATAGCATCTAATGAAGCCTTTACTGATCTAAGGGCAGTACAACCATCGAAGAGTCCTGTCTGATATCCTTGAACTGTTCATTAGCATATATCTGACAAAATACAGGCATGTAATATTCCAAGATTTCCTCACATTCTGCCTGAGGTGCAGGGTTTATTTCAGGATATTAAGGGAGCAAACAGCAATCGCCAGTGCTAAGACAGCATCAGACAGAACTTGAGGCAATGAATCTAATGAAAAAATTCAATTTAATTTAAGCAAAAATATAAATCTAAATGACATCCAGACACAAAGCGTCTAAATCTTTCAGCCTAGCAAAAAAAAAAATACCAATTTGAGTCAGGGAGGGCAGCTATCTAAATGAGGATGCATGACTTCATTAATTACAATACTCGGGATAGAAGCAGAAATTTTTTTCCATCAAATCTTTGTTTTACAAAAAAAAATGGATTGCCAAAACATGCTGCAAGTTTTGACAAACTACACATGTAGCTCTGTGGAAAGCTAGTTATTTGGATCTACTTTTTCTTCTCTCATTTTCTCCTCTCTGTCCCCCCTTCCATGTCCTCCAAGAAACTTCTAATTTTTTTAGCTAGTTTTAATGGCATTGTCTTATGTTTAATGGTGTACGTGGCTTTGAAAACCTGTATGGATAAAGAATCCCTGTGCCATACTGCTCAAAATAAATAATCTGGCAGAGAAGAATAAATACATTTTAGCAACAACCTTGAGCTCCAGAGCAGGAGCGCTGAAGTACTGTTCTACCCAGGGAAGCGTAAAGCAGAGCTGGGCTGGGCTGGATCACCCGTGGTGCTTCTCCAAGGATGTCTTCCAAGACACATGCCAAATGGAGTATATGCACACAAAGCGGTGCGGGCTGCGGTCCAGAACCCAGTTACGGTGGCAACAATGGCTGAGTGGAAAATCCTGAAGGACAGGGGTGGACACTGGAAGGTCATCAGGTTGGGAAAGCACTTGGAAGATGCAAGGACCTCCATGGGGGCGTGGCTAGCTGGAGGAGACAAAGCTGCCCTGGCACTCCTGTGTCTTGTTCCAGCTCTGATTCAGAGGATTAAGTTGCCTCCTTTGGGAGTTCGAGAATGCTATAAAAGAAGGACATTTTTTACTGTAGCTTCTTCTGGAAGATATCCCTTGGTACAGAGGGAGCACAAAGAAGCAAAGTCTTAAGCCAGCATTCCGGAGTAGTCAGTTTGGATGGCTTTTCCAGCACATATATGGATACTCAGGGATCTCTGCAGTAGCGCTTGTATGAGCTAGAATGACCTAGGGGAACATTCTAAATCTTTGTAGATATGACAACAGAAAACAATGGTTTTGTTTACTGCCATCTCCTGAGCAAGTGGACTTCAAAGCTGCTTCCTAAGAGGAGCCAGAAAGAGAGGTGTCATGAAAACCGCAACTTTCCCAGGATGTGGTAGGCCACTTGCTGAGCAACAAAAACTAGCAAAACATAACAGCTTGCCAGATTGACTTGCTGCAACTTCAGACTGAAGCAAGATTCCTCATCTACAACACTTGAAAGGGGACACTGAATGCAACATTCATGAGGCATTGTTACATCTTGCAGACATAGGGCAAGGTTCACAGAGCAGAAGTTTCAGCACTTTCAAGGAACAGTGGCATTTTACTTGCTTCGAGCCTAAAAGCATCCTTTGGCCCATGTTTTCTTCCACTTATGCCAGTCCTTTAATGGTCAGTATTCTGGGAGAAAGGTAAAAGAAAAAAAAGAAAAAGAGGAGGAGAAGGTGGAAACAATGAAAAAGAAGTAATTCTGCAAGAAGTGTAGCAAAAGACATTGGGTTCCAATTACTTTGGTCTTGAGGGTATGGCCCAGTGAGGATTCTTTGATGTCTAATAAAGTGCTGGAATCATTGAGTCTTTCTCCTAGTGGGATTACCTGCAACACTTTTTTTTTTCTTTTGTCTTCCTGCTTTCATAAAATTCACAAGGAATTGCTATCTTTCATAAGGAATTGCTTCACCTCTCCAGCTGTGTCTTCATATTTGTTTGAGGCTGGCAAGTGCATCCAAGGGTTACTAGCATAGGACAGAAGGGTTAAAAGGGATCGTTTGGTTTAGGTACCATTTCTGGTCTTGGTCCCTAAACTGCCTGTTGTATTATGTGAAATTTACACAACATGGAGAGAACAATTTAAAACATAACCTAAATATTTGCATTCGTTCTACATATGTCAGCATACCTGCTAACTCAAAATGAAGGCTCATAGTTATAACTGGGTGTCATAGCAACATGATTACAAATATTTTCAGTTATTCACCAAGTTTCAAGATTATTTTCCTCTTTTCACTAACCTTCTGTCCTCATATTTTTCTCCTGACTCTCTAAGCAAAGCTCGCTGTAATCCCATTCCTCAGAAGCAATTAGATTCTCTACCCAATGCGTGTGCTGCTCAGTGGTGAGCAGTTATTTATACGTGGGTCAGCACTGCATTGTGGTCATCACTAGATGTTGTTAATTCATTTACACCAACCTGACGGCTCTCCCAAGTGACAGATGATTTGAGAAGGCATTACTGCATTTACACCTTGTAAAATTTATTTCAAAGTAAGCCCTCACTTGTGAAGATCTGAGTTCTAGAAACAGGAGCTGAATACAGCCTCAAAATTTTTCCAATCGAACAAGCATTGCTCAGGAGCAACTTTAGTACCACACGGGTTCTAAACCACCCCCGCCCCCATATGAGCACAGGCCTGAGGTTTACATTTGCCCATACAAAGAACATCTTGAGTACCGTACTTTCTACATAGACTTTCTATATAGAGGGGTGGGAAGCGGTGCTATAGTTGTTTGGAAGAGGTTTCACATCTCTGTGATCAAACCTATCTGAAAAAAAACCCCTAAACCCAAACCCAGCAGCAACTAAGTAGTAAATCACCAAGACTGCTGCTACCGGAATCAAACAAGAAGACATTGTGCATCCTCAGAAGGAGAGCCCTAGCAGCCCAGATTATTCTTGCTTATTCTAAGGCGCCAGATGTGCTATAGATGCTTCAGTATCTGGGAAGCTAGGAAAAATACAGGCTAACGTGCAGCTGATAAACACATTATCTTGGAAGGATTTTTCTCTACCTTACAACTTTTTTTTCTAGAGAAAAAAATTCACTTTTTTAGATTAGATGCTAAGTACTGTGAAGGTGCTGAGTGTACAAAAGTATCTACTTGGTCTTCTGTAGTTGTAACAACAGGTTGTAATCATTAAGTAAACAGAAAAATCCACGATTAAAGAATAGTTCTGTGTGTAACTAGCATGACCAGATTTTGCTGAAGGACCACATCTAAACACTGCCATTTCACATGCTAATGTATTGAAATTAACTCTTCTGTCTCCACTGCAGGAGAGGGTGTTATCACAAATGCTTTAAGCCCCAATTCTGCAAATGTGTTTTCATGCACTTCTTGATGTGCGTCGCTCCATTGTTGATTTGACTGACTTCAGAGAAAGTTGCATCCAGAAAGTTAGGAAAGGAATTGAGTGCTTAAAGGGCTGAGGACATGCACAGGAGTTCACAGAAATTATGGGTTTTCATGAGCTGATGTGAAGTTTGGAATTACTCGCGTATTCGAGAGCTGGGGATATCAAACAGCGTAGAACAACTCTGTACTTGTTAGTTGCCTTCTATAATGCCAATGGCTTAGTGAGGATCGAGAAGTTTTTGCCTAGGTAAGTTTTTGGGAAGTGTTGTGGGGAGGGTGAAGGTGGGAAGCTCACCACTTCTGACTCACACTTCGTGTTATCATAACCGTCATGTAATAATATAAATGCTTAGATTTTAGGATATAGAACATGTTTGTAGTATCTGCAATAGAAGTGTTTCAGCAATTACCCAGTCCAGACTTGCCAGCATCAGAGAACTTTCCATTCTACCAGAGTGTACAGGAATTACGTAGATCATCTAGAAGCCCTGTTGCTGTGCTGCCAGCCTGTTTGGTAACCTGTGGCAAATTGCTTCTCCTTTCTGTGCTCTTGTTTCCCATTAACAAATGATGCACAGTGCTAGATGTTACTGTTACTACATAGATGTAGTAGCGTCCTAGGATGCTCGTGCGATAAATTACACTCAAACTCCTACAATATTTTGCTTTCTGCTAAAAAAGAAGGAGGTTCACTAACCAAGTGTTACTGAGACAAAGATGTTCTAAGATGTCTTTGTGACAGCTTTAGTGACACTCGTGCTGCGTAAAACCAGGAAATGGTACATGTTGTGGCCAAGAAGGCCAATGGCATCCTGGGGTGCATTAGGAAGAATGTGGCCACCAGGTCGAGGGAGGTGATCCTCCCCCTCTGCTCTGCCCTGGTGAGGCAACACCTGGAGTGCTGTGTCCAGTTCTGGGCTCCCCAGTTCAAGAGAGACAGGGAACTACTGGAGAGAATCCAGCGGAGGACAACAAAGGTGATGAGGGGAGTGGAGCATCTCTCTTATGAGGAAAGGCTGAGAGAGCTGGATCTGTTCAGCCTAGAGAAGACTGAGAGGGGATCTCATCAATGCTTATCAATATCTAAAGGGTGGGTGTCAAGAGGATGGGGCCAGGCTCTTTTCAGTGGTGCCCAGTGACAGGACAAGGGGCAATGGGCACAAACTGGGACATGGGAAGTTCCACCTGAATGAGGAAGAACTTCTTTACTGTGAGGGTGACAGAGCACTGGCACAGGCTGCCCAGGGAGGCTGTGGAGTCTCCTTCTCTGGAGATATTCAAAACCCACCTGGATGCATTCCTGTGCAACCTGCTTGGGGGGGCACCTGCCTTAGCCGGGGGGGTTGGACTGGATGATCTCCAGAGGTCCCTTCCAACCCCTACCGTTCTGTGATTCTGTGATTACGGTGCACGAGACATGGCGACAAAATCCTGATCCCACCAGGTTGACTGATGACCCCACACTTGCTACAAACGGGCTTCTCCCGCCTCGGCAGGCAGTCGGAGGGGGTCAACCAGAGGGACCGTAGGCAGCCCCGGCAGCTGGGCTCTGCCAGCTCGTACCGGGGCTGGGGCGGAGCGCGGGTCTCGGAGGCCGCTGCCCCCGGGCGTTGCCCGCTTCTCCCGCAGGACTTAGAGGAGCTAACGCCCCTACCGGGCCTGCAGGCCGGATGCCCTGGTGCAGTTTAGCCTGGGGCAGCCCGCCGCCCTCGGCATGGAGGTGCCGCCTCGGCGCGGCCGCAGGCAGAGGGCGGTGTGGGGGGCGGCCCCCGGGGCTCTCCTGCCTCCTCACGGCCCCCCCCGACCCCCCGCAGCGCCTCCTCCGCCGCGCTCGTGCCCACGGACACCCCAGGGCGCCCCTGCCCAGCCGAGGGGGCCACCTCGCCCCCGGCGCACCCCGCGGTGGGGGCAGCGCCCGTCCCAACGCTGCAGGCACCGCCTACATTGCCCGGCGTCCCGCGCCGAGGGCGGTGCCACCGGAAGCGCGGCGCTGGGCTACTTCCGGCTGCGCGCAAGCCCCGAGCGGAGGCGAGCCCGCGAGCCTGCACCCCGACGAGACAAGATGGCCGGGCTGCCCCGCAGGATCATCAAGGTACAAGCGCCCTCCCCGCCGCGCCCCGCGGGAGGCGCGAAGC
>VZSC01015647.1:101255-150356 GCA_013398225.1 Steatornis caripensis
TGGATCCTGAACTCCATCATCTCATGGTCACTGCAGCCAAGACAGCCCCCAACCTTCACATCTCCAACCAGTCCTTCTCTGTTTGTTAGTATCAGGTCCAGGATTGCTCCTCTCCTCGTTGGCTCCTCCACCACCTGTGTTAAAAAGTTATCACCAATGCTCTGCAGGAACCTCCTGGGCTGTACATGCCTAGCTGTGTTGTTTTTCCAGCAAACATCAGGGTGGTTGAAGTCCCCCATGAGAACCAGGGCCTGTGACTGTGAGGCAACTTCCAGCTGACATAGACACACTGGACAGTAGAGAATAAAAACAGAGGAAAAAAAGAAGTGATCCAACTGGAGACAAAAATCTTGGTTGGACTCACCTTATTGTGTAATACTTGAGCAACTGAGAGGTACAAATCTGTAGTACTCCAAGCTTTCCAAGTACTGATGCTAATTTTTTTATTGCTTTGCTCACAGTTGGTTTATACTGTACTTGTCTGTTACGTTTACACAGCTTTCAGTGTATCATCAAAATTTGTTTTGTGTAATAGTACCAAACAAAACCACATTTTTGTAGTTACATGTGACTGGTGTGTTAATAGTGAGAAACAAGTGGCAGATTTTGCCATAGATGGCATTTGGACAAAAGTCTTTATGAATTACTGTTTGCTTTAACCACACTCTGATAGTCGAGTTTGCAGCGTGTATTCATGCAAGGCTCTAATGCAAATGTGCTCCATCAGTATAACCGCAGGAATGTTTTATACTATTAGCTTAGGGGATGTAGTTATGCCTCACTTTGCTATAGCTGGAGATGCACCGTGAAAAGCTTTATCAATGCTAGTACATGGATAATCCTCTAGGAATTTGCATAGGATCTCAGCTTCACAGTTCCAAAATCCTGTAATCTGCTGTGGAAAATTTGAGAATAAGGTCATTCTCAGGGAGAGTGATGCTGACCTTAAAAATGCCCCTCTTCGTGTTACTGTTGTTTGGCAGCAAGGTCATCTTCTAAGGGTGGACAGACTCTGGATTTTTTTTTTTTGTTTTGTTTTTCTGGGAAGGTGCTGGTACCTGGAGTACATTTGTCTTCATCTCACTGTAAGTGTCTTTGCAGTGGTTAAAATTGTTTGTGTGGTGATTGATGTCATGGTTTAAGCTGGACTGGCTATTAAGCAGAGGACAGTGGCTCTTTGTTAACCCTTTCCCTCCCCAGAAGGGGAAGGAAAAGAGAAAAGGGAAAGAGGCTTATGGGTTGGAAAAGTTAAAACAGCTCTAATATAACTATAATAATAAGGTATAATAATAATAGAAAAAAAATAATGAAATAGTCAACTCCCTGGTGACATCTCCCTGGGAAAGTCCTGGACTGGACTCGGCAGCAGATGGGGACTGGATCTGGGAACGCACAGAAGAATCAGACAGAGCCCTCCTTGGACGCCGGCCATAGAAGAAGAGAGCTCGACCCTCATGATCCCTCAGCTTTATACTGGGTATGATGCATGTGGGATGGAATACTGTGTTTGGTCAGGTTTGGGTCACCTGTCCGATCCACTCTTCCCTGCAGGAGGGTTGCAGGTGTGACCCTTTTTCTGCCCTTTCGTTTCCGACGCATAAGAAAGTTAGCAGAATCAAGCAGTGACCTTGGTTTGCATAGGAATAAGTATAAGCAAGAGCCTTTCTCCATACCATTCCTACTGCTATTCCAGCAATAACTATAAACTTCAAGCATTATTGCTCCTAGAAGCAGCCATTGTCTGAAAAACACGCAGTTAATTTCAGAGAGTGCAGTCTCTTAGAGGAGACTTAACTGAAAAGTAAAATTATGAAAAAGAAAATTGGTTCTGTCCTGGCTCAGACCAGGACAATGGGAACTGAAGAACCAGAAGTGCTTGAGGGAAGATTGAGAGCGATACAGAATTCACGGTGCTTGTTTAGCAGAGATGTAGTTTCAGGTTGCTGGACAATTGTCCATAGATTGAGTACTAGTTAATGGTTTCTAAATCTACTCTTCCACTGTTCTATTCTTTTTTTTTACAGCTGATGCCTTTGACATCTTGATACTGAGAACATTTCCTTGCTTTTTATTTTTTGGGGTGTAGATACAGTCGGGGCTGGTGGTGGGGTCTAGGAAGGTATAGGGTGGTGGAAGTATTGATGTGCAGAGATGTTAGCCCAGTAATGAGTCCAGGAAGCAGAGGCATGTGGGATGCTGACACTCAGGGATTATATGGCAAGGAAGAGAACAATTTGCACGGAGGCCAGCTACTGGAAACCACAAGTGCAACCTTCTATTTATGATGTCTGACCTTTGCTTTACAGTTTAATGGGCTTTATTGCTAATTTTTTTTTTTTTCCTAAAAGGCAGACATTTTTTCAGAAGACTTTCTCCAGTGGAGTTGTTTTACAGTGATAGTAATTTTAATATAAACATTCTGAAATCTCTCTGGCAATATGACATCTGCTTAGGTAACCAGTTTATTTTCAGTAATGCTGGTTATAGCCAGTTCTTTACATAATAGTAGCTAAAGAATTGATAGACCCTGGAAGAATTTGTGCCAGAATGTGATGTACTGTTATAAAAAGTTTTTGAATTAAGTCTTTGTGGTTTTCTGAGGCAACTATATCTGTATATGTTGAAGGCAGTTTTGACCAATATGCTTTGCTTTCTCCTACTGCCTCCCCCTCAAAAATCAAAGCAGAAACATGGATGTGGTTTACCTTCTTGTGTGCAACTTATCAGCTATTGGTGAAGGAGATCAGTGTGATCTTCCCCCTTATCACACTCTGACAGAACAGGAAAGAATTGCTATTTGGCAAGTAATTTTAACTTGTCTGTGTGCCAATATGCTGCTTTAAGTTTCACCCTATTCAGCTAAACCCTTTAGTTTCTATTTCATACCCCCAAATTAATCCAAGCTATTAGATGTAGTTGGAAGATAATGGCCCTGATAGCTGGCGAGGGTTTCCTGCAATCAGAATAAAAATATGAAATAAATGTATGCTGTATGTAGTCTTCATTGAAATGCTAAAGTTGGTGTTGTACTTCTGTGATTTTTGCAGACAGCCAGCACCAGGCAGGAGAGTTACCACCCAGCTAAGTTAGATTAACTAGAAGTTCTCAAGGTGATTAGCCTGTGGTTCATGTTGAGCAGCCTCACTGTATAATCAGAGTTAGGCTGGCCGATGCCTGCACAAAAGTTCTTGTGCCGCTGTAGTAAACTTGGACCGAGGGTTTGGCTCAGAACCCTGCAGTAGAGGTTATTTCTTAAGCCAAATCAGTTCTGTGATCTCGTTTGTTGCTTGACTTTGCAAATGCTTGGCCTGATGAAAGGGGTGCATGGAATGGTGGCTCTACAAATTAGTGCTGCTGCTGAGAAGTTAGGGGTTCCCATTCGGGCAAACCCTTGCATTTTGTGAGGAAAGGAAAAGGTGGAGGTAGTTAGAAATGTGAGTGAAGTTGATCAAGAAGGACTGAGAACCAGGCTAAAATGGTGGGGAGAAATGTAATTTGACTTAATTGTTAAACTCAACAGCTAAAGCCAATGAAGACGGAGAAGGATTTGCACTAATTTTTAGCCATTCAGACTGGAACTTAGGTGTAACGCTTAAAATAAAAACCAAAAGAAAAAAACCAACCCCATACAAACTGAAAACAAAACCAAAACCTGAAACCTCTTTGCTTTTTGCTGTCTGTAGTGACTTTTAATCTGCTTTAGAAATCTTCCTGGAGGATTTGGCAGCAATGTCTAACTCCCTTAGGAAACAAATATTGAAGAGACTGATGAGCAATCAGTTAAACTGAAGGATACCTTTTTTCCTCACCACATCTTCTCCCACATAAACTGGTATGTGTGGTACCCTCCAACTGATAAGTGTTATCATTTCAACTATAGCAGAAAATGGAGGTAGTGGCTTTCACTTTAACTCTCTCATCTCTTTTTGAAAAACTCTTAATTTGCAACATCATCTGCAGAGTCTGAAACTGTCTACCATATCCTCTCTAAAAGTGCTTCTGAATACAACAGTTCAAACACGTTCAGATTAAAAGTTACCTTGTGATTTATGCTGTAGTGGATTGACCTTGGCCAGCTGCCCACCCAGCCGCTTTCTTACTCTCCCCAGGGTAACCAGGCAGGGGGAAAAAAATAAGACAGAAAAGCTCCTGGGTCAAGGCAAAGACAGGGAGATAACTTACCGGTTACCATCACGGGCAAAACAGACTCGACTTGGAGAAAATTAATTAATTTATTGCCAAGTAAAATAGAGTCAGATGGCGAGAAACAAAGACAAAATTAAAATGGCACCTTTTCCCCACTTCTCCAATGCTCAACTTCAGTCCTTCACTCCTGACTCTTCTACCTCCCCTCTCCCTGATGGTTGCAAAGGGATGGGGAATGGGAGTTTGTGGTCAGTCCACCACAACTCCTCTCTGCTGTCACCACCTTCTCACACTTTTCCTGTGCTCCAGCATGGTCCTCTCCATGGGCTACAGTGTGGATGTCCGTGGTCCTCTATGGGCTACAGGGGATCTCTGCTCCATTGCCTGGAGCATCGCCTCACCCTCCTTCTCTGACCTTGATGTTCACAGTAGTTTTGCTCTCATGCTTTTTCCCCACCTCCCTTGCTAATCTCTGTATGATGTTTTCTGTCCTTGCTTAAATATGTGTTCCCAGATGTGCCACCAGCGTGGCTCATGGGCTCAGCTGTGCACTGTGGCAGATCTGTTGGAGCCAGCTACATCTGGCACGGGGCAGCCCCTGGCCTCTTCCCACAGAGGTTACTCCGGAGCCCCCCCTGCTGCCAACACCTTGACACCTATACCCTGTACATATGCCTAGGTGGTTATGCAGTTAAATTAAGCCATACCAAATGCAAGTTTTATGTCCCAAAGAAATGAGGCAAGCTGATGTGTTTTTCTTTCAGTGCCTCTTTGATTTTGCCAATAACTTTCTCTTAGGCCATCTTGGGACTATTCATGTGGCATTACATCCTGTAGTTCCTCTTATAAATGGCCAAGGCTACCAAAGAAGTTTGTTTTGTAGCCAGCTGTTTCGAGACCCTTCCTTGTAGCACCTATGTAAGAAACGTATCCAGAGATGTGCAGATTTCATTCATTCATGCTGGTGGAAGATGCTTTTACCCACAGCCAATGCCAACCGTTCATCAGTTTCTGTTGGAAGTTACTGTGCTGTGCTAGATGGCAGCAGAGGTTGTATGCTGTCAGTCAACATTTTTCAGGTTAAAGATCTAGTTATGAGAGCCCGGCTCACTTTTCCCGAGTAGAATTGGGAATGTTGACGGGTTTACTTTCTCAGTAGATTTGCAGGATGATGATTTCTGGCAAGAGGGTAGCAATAAGCACTGAGAGGGAAGCTGTGAACTGTAATTCCTGTTACAGGTTAAGTTTTATTAAGGCAAAGATACTCATCCATCATCTGCCTTCCCTGGTCTGTTCAGAATAAAGCCACCCAAGGTTAGTTGAACCTACAGGTAGAGGTGGATATTACCTAAATTTTTTCACTGTCTGAAGTAGACTAGAGAGAGCTTGTACCTTGCCTTGGCTTGACAAAGCTGTAGGAGTGTAATGTCCTCCTTGGTAGATGATGCTGAAGGTAAATTACTTGATTACTGCATAGAGAATTGAGCTAGTAAATGTGCTGCTGGCAATACAAGGAAAGAATCATTCCCCTGAGACTTTGCATGAAGATGTGGTATTGTGCCATTTTAAATATTTAACAGCTCTAAGACCTGCAATATTTTCTCTTTGCGTAAGAGACCTTATTAATGTTTTCTGTTTTGAAGTTTCAGAATAATTTTGTCACAGCTATGTTGACCTCTGAAAGACTTAAGGATGTTATCTCTCTTTTTAAGGTACTAGCATAAAGCTGCTAGTCCTAAGGATGCTTTTCTGTAGTCTCAACACTATAAAGGGTTGCTAGATAACTTCATAACAAGTAAGAAGATACACAGAGTCTCTGGTGTTTAAGGCTTTTATAGATGGATGAAGACTTTAATTTAGCAGTTTACCATCTGTTACTGGAATTAGCCCTGTTGGTAGTTAAGCATCTTCCTTTGGAACGAGGAGGTAGCCTCTGCATTTCCTTTTTAGGTTGGTTACAAAATAGTAATCTGTTATGCTAGTATCTTGCTGTGATTAATGCTGCAGTCTCACTCTTTAAACCAGCCCTTTCACCAAAAGGAGCAGTCTGTTCTCCCATGCTCTGACAGTATGTGTTTGCACGCTCCTTTGTGTTGGCATAGCTGTTCTGCGTGGACATGTGGTGAACTGCATCAGGGACTCTTCTCTCTGGCATGATTTTTTTTTGTTGTCTTTTTCTTTTTTCTTCCAGATCGGCTACATGCTGTGTTTCACCATGAGGCTGAGAGACAGCTATACAGGCAATAGTGAAGGTGCATAGTAGGCTCAAGTGGAAAGGCAGCACAGCTTTTTTTCTTCCTTTCCCTGGTGGCTGCTCATATATTGGCTTAAAATGTTTAGGGTTTTGAAGGGCTTGGGATTTCTCTAAACTGCCTTTGTTCTAATGGATTTTATGAATTTCACCAGGTGATTTCACAGCTGATATTAAAGGACTGTGTAGAGCAGACAACGATGTTAGATTCTGTCAAAAAGTGTGTTCCATCAATTGTAGCATAAAGGCTACTGTATTTAACTTGTGGATTAATACGCAGATTTTTTTACTTATTGAAGGTAACTGTACAGCTGAAATACTGAATATGGAATCAGAAAACTGGGGTGTCAGGAAATCAAGTGTGCAGGTAGTTAAATTACGAAGCAAAGCAAATTTGGCTGAAAACATGAAGCTTGGATTTTTTTCTTTGAGCTAGTTTGTGCTGACTTTGCAAGCAAGCTTCTTAAATTCTAGTGGCCTTTATACAGTAGCCTTAAAGTTCCTGTATTTTGTAGGTGCTAGATAGATCTCTTGGCAGGCACTCTGAAATTTGTGGTGATGAACTATTGCCATAGTACTGGGAATGGAAATGCAATTATTTTTCCAAGCAAAGAATATAGTACTCCTTTCTAAAAAGCCATGAAGCTTGAAAAATTGTCTAATCCCATGCAACAATTTCTTTCTTGGCTACTGGAGTGGTCTCTGTGAGACAGGTGAAGCTGTAGAGATTTCAGTTCAGCTGCAGTGGTTCTGCTATGTAAGAAATAACGTTTAGGTTTGGGGGATTTTTGACAAATACTTGCATACGTGAATTTTCTGATTGTAGTTATTTGTCAATATGCCACTGTTTTATCCTGCCTTAGTCTGTTGGCAGCATGTAAGACTTCTGAAGTAGCTTTTTGTTGTCCAAAAATGTAGCATACAGAAGTCTTTTTTTGGTTGTTTTAACTGAGGCCTTGGCAGCTTGAGGATTTTATAAACATTTCTGCAAGACTGGAAGTGATTAAAATAGTAGTGTATTTCTAATGAATTCTTTCTTTGTATGCTTTTTCATATCTCGACGTGCTCTAACAATTGGTTTTCATGCATGTCTATATGGAAGGATCTTCTGGGTTGTTTAAAGAAGGACTCTGTCATGTTCTGGGTGTATGAACCAGGAGAATACTTGTGGTTATGTCCGCTTTTCAGTAACTTTTTTCTTCCCTTCCACTGAAAGCAGGATAACAAAGCAAAAGCTCCAAGTATGAAACATACCCCCTTGCAAATTGATCTCTTGTGTTTGCATGGCTTCTCTCAGTCTTGGCAACCTGAAAAGCCCTCACCCCCACGTCCTGCTCTGTTGGGCTCTTCAAAGTATCACAGTGCTCTTTCTTCCTGAGGCTTCCTGTCCTCACAGGTTACTGTAAAAACAGGTTGCGGGTTTCTCCTGCCTCGGGTACAATTAATTTTCAATTTAATGTCTTCATAGAAGAACAGCTATGCAGAATGTCAGCTACACCATCTGTCCCATCCGTATCATCTGTCACTCTACTTAAGGCCACCTGTGTTAACAAGAAAAGCTCTGCTTTTGCTTGTCAAAACACCTTCAACAGTTCCGTGTTTTTTAACCACTTAATTAAAAACTAGGAAGATAAAATTGTGGGAGGCATAACCAGTTGTAAATGACAGTGTTGTGATATTTTTTTTTAAAGTACTGACTGGCATGTATCTTCATTTTGGGTTTATTAATTTTCTTTAGTCAATGGAAATTATGACATTGACTTGGAAAAAGTGGAGTAAAAGCAGGAGCGAGAAGAGATCTCAATCTGAAAACACTGCAGAGTATGACAAATGGAAATGACTGCCTATGACAGCATGAGATACTTCATTAAATGCTTTAGAGCTCAAAATACGTCCTGAAATCTTTTCTGTGAAACTTACTTCAGTATGCTAGAGGATACCTAATAAGAAACACTATAAAGGTCTGTTCTGGAACATTTATTTGATGGAAATTCCTATTCCCGTGAAGACAAATTTAACTGCTCTGTTGTAAAAACATTTATTGTGAGCAGCAGAACTGCAAAACCTGGGTTTCTCTGAATTTGTACTTTTTCCTCTTTAGCATGTTAACATTTGTGCGTCCTGGATCTTTTTATCCTTATTGACAGGGTGCTTTGCCAGGCAAGAACAGTACATACTTGGTTGGAATAAAATGGCCAAAGACCACGTAATATCGGAGTTCTTCACATCTTTCTCTTCAATAGCACTCAGCTTGGCTTCCGTCTTAGCTACTGACAACTTACAAAACATACAGAAAAGTTGAAATCGGACAAAGTGTTCAAAGGCAGCTTTGGGAAGAAAGGGGGAAGTAACAGATTGCACAAAACTCACTTCCTCAGCTAAAAAAGCATTAGAAAGATTTTTCCTAAGAAGATACTGGAAAGTGAAATATTGCCTATGCTTGATCTTCCTGAATAGTCAAAAAAAAAAAAAAGTGGGAAGTTGAAGGTTTAATTAGAAGCTAGTTATTTATTTCTTTTAACATGTTTGAGAGAGTGCTTTTCATTGGGTAACCATCCTATGGGGAAAAGTAATATAAAATAACAAAATAAGATCAACATGTAGTCAGACATTTCCTTGTTTGTAGGTTGAGTCCACGACCCCTGACTCTCTTGTGGATGACTGACAGGGTTGGATTTTTTTGTAATGCACACTTCAAAAAAAAAAAACAAAACAAACCAAAAAACTTTAAGCAGTTCAGTTTCCTGACCTGGTGCATAGCGTTGCCCTGAATACTGATAACAGTTTATCTCAAATATGATTTACTTCTCCAAGTCTTATGGCAAATCAAATTGATTGTAGTATCAGTGTGTCTTTAACTGCCCATCTTACTGTGAAATGTGGAAGTCACTGATATCACCTTAGAACTGGACCTACTCGTATGTTTTAGCATTTTATGTGCTTAGACCTTATAATGTAACTTTTACATTCATTTCTCCCTTTCTGTTCGTTTTCCGTGGTTTCCCCCCAAGTATATCAAAGATACTATTTTAAATTTCTTCATAATTGAAGGGCAAAGGCCTTATTTACTGTCAGAATTTAGCAGGTGGTGTTGATGTATTTAAGTACAAACACTTCACATTCTTTTAATAAACGGGGTCTATCTCATGTTTTTCAGTCCAACAAGCAAATCTGTGTTACACTGTTTTGAAAAGATGCCTTCTCTGAACAGAAAATGCTTCTCAGCTTTTGCTTATAAGGTAGTGATGTGTGTTCACAGGAGTCACGACGTATCATTTTGCCTGTGTCAGAAATTTAGCCTGGTGCTTGCTCTCTCGGCGTGATGGCTGCATCAGAGCCTGGCAGTTATGAAGGATGAGTGTCAACCAGTTCCCTTGCAGATTTGCAAGTATTCCTCCTCATCTCTGTTTGAAAACAGCTTCATTTACGCTGATAGTGGTGGAGGTCCATGCATGGTGCAGGAAGTGAGGCATGCTTGCTTAAAGCATTTTTCATCTAATATTAATGGTCCATGGGGGGCCTGTATGGGTTCCGAGTATCCTCAACACTAGTGTAGCTGTATGCAGCGTAAACACTTTTCTTTGTGCTCCCCTTTCGCATGGCGGTTTATGGCAAGATAACCGCATCCACGTAACGCAGAGGCGTGAAGGGCTGTCTGGACGTGATGACATACTAGCAGTGGTATAGCCGCTTTGATGTAATGCGGTACCTTTATCAAAATAATCGTTTTTCTCATACGTGGACTGTCTCATTGTTTATTGACAAATGGTTTTTAGTGGCGGAATGTGCAGCTTGCAGCCAGGCGTTGCTTCCTTGGTTACGCTGGCAGGTAGAAGTGCTGATGCTGCTGCCAGAGAATTGCTGATTCTGGGTTATTTTAAGCAAGGATTGGCTGCCCGGTACGGTGACAGTCAGCATACTGGTATAAGTAGGGAGGCAGTCTGGGGACCGGAGTGACTGAGTAGGGGCTAGGGACTGCTTAGATCAGCACAGCTATTAAAATGTGTTACCCTTAATATTTAAAAAAGAAAAAAAAGTAAGTCTTAAATTCGAGCACACCCATGAGAATCAAAACCACGATTCGCTTCCTAGCATGAATCTGGCAAAACGCAGGTGGTAGCAGCTGTGAAGAGGTTTAAAGACTGGGTCTTTTCGTTAAGTTCGTTCTTTCTTTATTACAAGCTGGCTTGCTGTATTAGTTTGTATTTGGCATAAGACACTGTTCCCTCTGCCAAAACTGTCAAACTGTCATAAGTATATGATCCTTTATAGGCAGAAAACCAAATTGTCCCTTTTACCTGTGGCAGCACTCGTACTGAAAACTTGCTGAAAGAAACGGAGAATGTTTTATGCGTTTTCAGGGATAATCTATAGCTTCTTACTGACTTTCATACCACTGAGCTAAAGCTTTAACCATTGGTTATAACTGCTTTTCTACAGAAATACCTTGCAGGTAAATAGCCAGCAAAATACAAGTTAGAAGTATGTTATAGATTTATGTGTATAATTTGAAATAAAATGTACTTGCAGAAGTGAATGTAGACAGCTCTAAGAATCTTGCACGGCCTTCCAGTAAGGTGCGTAAGTGGCATTGGCAGCTAATGGCTGTGCAGATAAGTGGGTGTATGTAGTCACATCAAGGAATGAGGCCAGATAAATGTATTTTAATGTGTGTGTATGTTCATAGTAATAACTTCAGTATTATGATTTGTGGGACCTTGACAGTTTTGAGATGAATAACTGGATTTTGGCATTAATTACTGTGACTACACTTCTTTATATTAAATGTTTGATTGTTTTTTGCTAAAGTGAGGTGTTACTGAAGTGCATCAAGACAGCCATTATCACTTAAATGCTGTGTGAATTTATTTCTACAATATGCCAGTATTGTAACAGTGCAGTTATATTTGAAGAATGTACTAAGCCAAGTAGAGGTAATCTATTTTGTGTTTGTGCTGTTGTAGACATGCAGAATAAATACGCTGTAAACCTAGAATAATAAATTAATATTACACTTTTCTTCAGTAGAAACTGGATAGTTTTTCTTTGTGAAAGCCAACACAGAAAGGTGGTGAAAAAATTAACTGTACGTAGTAAAAACAAGCTGGGGGAAGAGCGGGAAATGGAGCTAAAATTACCTGAAGAAACGCGGCTTTGGCAGGACTGTTTGTCCCTGCCTGAGGTCCTGTTGCCCCTTTTGGCCTTGAGCCCTTTTTTGTAAGGGAGCAGAATGGTGCCTGTAAGACTTGTGGAGGCTGGCAGCAGAGGAGAGGGAAAGATGTAGAGGACTCGGTCAGTCTGGCCGCTCAGCGCATCAGCGGGATGGATGGTCAGAACGCGGGCAGTTCCTAGCTGTGGTCACAGCGTGATGCCTGAGGTAGGATTGGTGCTGCGGGCAGAAGAGCTGAGCAACAAAGAATACAAATCTCTGTAGGAAACCAGGCTTCCCTAATTTTGCTGCTTACGGAACAACTTGCCTGTCCCCTACTGTTAGGGAGACTTTAAATGTGGTTATCCGTAGTCTGAAAGTGATCACACCAAAGCTATTTCTGCATATAAGTATGTGTAAACATATAAAAAAATTCCTTAAGAACACCTTTAGTGTTGCAGCAGAGTAGTACTTTAAATGTTCAAAGTTGGATCTGATTCCAGTACAAAAGTTCACCTTAATGAACCAGTCTGCTCTTGTTAGAGTAAACCTTGAACACTCTCTGTGAGTGATTAACCCCTTTGGCTTTTCGCTTACAGGATTTTCTCTAGAAGGTAGAATGGGAAATGCTTTTGGTATTTTCATTGTGGTATTCTGTACGGTGCTCTTAAGAATATGAAAAAAACCCCAGCTTGGCAGTAGTTTAATCAACATTTGAGAAATCTGTTGGGGACAGCTTAATTGTTATCTGTTACCTTGCGCTATAGAAGCACGTGCTCATTACAGCAGTTGAGGGATCCGAAAGGAAATGTGTACCAGTTTACCACGTCCTCATCTTCTTTCTGCAGAAGTTCATTAACTTTAAGGCATTTGTCTAACATTGTTTCTGTGGATGTGGGCAAATAGCTCATGATGAATAGTTGTTGTTTTTAAAATAATTCCTACAGGTTGTGTTTATTTTAAATGGGTTGTATTTGTTACATTGCCTCTTCTTCTTCTTCTAGGAAACCCAGCGCTTGCTGGCAGAGCCAGTCCCTGGGATAAAAGCGGAGCCAGATGAAAGCAACGCACGTTATTTTCACGTGGTCATTGCAGGTCCACAGGATTCCCCCTTTGAGGGTGGGACATTTAAACTTGAACTATTCCTTCCAGAAGAATATCCAATGGCAGCTCCTAAAGTACGTTTCATGACCAAAATTTATCATCCTAATGTAGACAAGCTGGGAAGAATATGTTTAGATATTTTGAAAGGTAAGTGCTACCTTGGCTTCTTTCTTTTGATCTTAGTAAGTACAGAAACTTGTAAATTGACCCTAAACAGATACTTAATTTGTTTAAAGAATACCTTGCTTATTCCTTAATATGGGAGAGGAAAACTTGCTATTTCTGTAGACTCGGATGAATACGGTGTTTCATACTCCTATAAATGTCTCTTCAGATAAATGGTCCCCAGCTTTGCAGATTCGTACAGTCCTGCTATCAATCCAGGCTTTGTTAAGTGCTCCCAATCCAGATGATCCACTAGCAAATGATGTAGCTGAGCAATGGAAGACCAATGAAGCCCAAGCCATAGAAACAGGTGATGTAACTTACACGTTTCCCCTCCTCCCCCTGCTCCTTTCCCCCCAGCTTTAGGACGTAGCTGATTAGTAATTGGTTGGGGGATATAAATCCTGATGTCTTGTTTTATGTCTGCAACTTGCAGAAACAAATACTGCATACGGTCATAGTCCAGGTACCCTGCATGTGCCTGAGGTGATCTGTTTTCAAGTCTGTGAGGCTTGTTAGAAGAAAAGTGCTCCCCGTCTGTTTTATCTTGAGTTTTCATGTTCCTAAATGGCAAGCATGTCTCATTTGGAGTTGTGGTAAAATAAAAGTACACACTATTGCTTTTCCTCTAAAGTTCAAGGAACAGATTATCTGGTTTGAGAAAGTACATCTGTTCCGTACCTGCTTCTGTTGCAGGCTGTAATGGATTGAAAGAATTACTGCATTGTGCCTCTTCTCTTTTGAATCTGCTGCAGTCAGGCCTCTTCTATAATATACAAAGTTGACAGCTGCTGGAGTTCGAAGATTACACTTAAAATTTCAGAACTGATGTATTTTGTCTACTTGCAGCAGCAGTATATAAAAATATGAATTTAAAATTACTTTGGTAAAGCCTGAAAAATATATCTTTTCTTAAACGTGTTTCTCTTTCTTTACAGCCAGAGCATGGACTAGGCTATATGCCATGAATAATATTTAAATGCGCTTTGAACATCAAGTGTGCATCACTTCTCCTGTTCTGCCAAGACCTCTTCCTTTTTTGTTTGCATTTAATGGACACAGTCTTAGAAACATTACAGAATAAAAGCCCAGACATCTTCAGTCCTTTGGTGATTAAATGCACATTAGCAAATCTGTGTCTTGTCCTAATTCACTATTGTACCGCATGAGCAGAGGCTAGAAGTATCATCTGGATCGTTGTGAAATTGTTTAAAAGCAGCAGCACATCTCTGCTTTTAATCATTTTTCCCATCGTGGTTTAAGTATAAGCACTGTGAATGAAGGTAGGCAGGGTTAGCTGTGGGGCTTTTTCGTTTTAATTTTGTGGGCTCCTCCTCCCTTTTTATGGTGATGCTAATTGCATTGGTAAAAGCAGCTAACCAGTTATACTTTAGAATATACCCTCTAGCCCAGTCTAACTTAGACGCTGTAGGTGGACAAGCTTCATTGTTTGAACAAAAAATGGGAACATTAAACATCCATCACCTTCACTAATAACATTGTGATTCTGCTGTCAAGTGTAGAAAAATCCCTCCAAGAGAAAGCTTGTGACCATTTTGTATGGCTTGTCTGGAAAATCTCCTGTAAATCTTATGTTTTAGTAAAATATTTTTTTGTTATTCTACTTTGCCTTTGTACAGTTTATTTTGCTGTGTTTTCATTTCTCTGTGACAATCATATTTAAAAAAATTGAAACCAGAATTGACAGTTTGTCTTCACCAGTCTGACAGATTAAACAGTAAAGAGGTGGAATTCACAAGATTTTTTTTGCTTCTGTTTGCTCACTTTTTTTTATTAGCTCGTGTTATGTGGGTGACCTTACCTGGCCAATTTAATGTGAAATTGCATTTGGAGTGACTTTTAGAAACAAGTCTCTGATGTAACCATAATTTTGGTATGGCATTGGTATGCATTTCCATGGAAGTGGTGGAGAGCAAATGACAGTGCTAATTGTGAGCATCTGCGTAACTTCTTTGCTGATTGTTGTCAGATGTGAGGCCACAGTTTTCTAACTTCTTTAACTCCTGCCCTCTATTAACATGAAATACCAGTGTGTAGAACCACTGTTAAGGCCCGCTTGTGTATTGACTGATGTTTGCTTAACCACTTAGAGCTAGCGCCTCATACCACTGGTTTTCTCTGCAAGCCTTATTAAGCTACTTGCTTGAGCAACTGGTCTGCTTGAGTAGCAACAGAGCTTCTTTATTGGAGGGAAGGAAAGCGATGAAAAGCTTCCTTCTCATCCTTGTTTTTTGTGTATGCATCTTGTCTGGGAGTCCAGCATCTTTTCTGGGAACCTGTGTTACTGCTTCCCTTCATTTCTTGTTATCCCTATTCTCTTCCTTTCCCCAAGCCCTCTCCCTCACACATACACAAAAAAAAAAAGGGGGGAAAACAAAAAGGAAGAAAAAAAAGCTTAAAATATTTTGGCAAGGCCAAGCTGAAGTGTATAAATGACATTTTGCAGTGGGGAGTGTTTTGTCATGCAGTTCAGGGGTATGGTTATGTAGTCTATTGGTATTCTCCCTCTTTCACCTCTTCTTACTCTGGTGTCATCTGAAATTTCTATAGAATGTGGTGTATTTATTGTGCTCTTATGTAAGATGAAGAATATCTATTAAAACTACGTTTTCCAACAGACAGTGCTTTCAGTGGTTAGTAACTGGTATAGTCCCTCAAAGTACTCTTTGTAACATAGTTGAAGCTTGGGTCAGGATTCAACTTCTTCACCAAACTTGAGGTATAAAAAAAACCCAAACAAACTTGTTTTAAAAGTAGTTTTTGTGTTGCGTGTAAGACAGAGTTGCGTTCAGGGCTTGTAACAAACTGTTTGTCAGAGTGGGCAAGCACCATTAACCCTGCCTTCTTGTTGCAAGCGAGCATGTGTTTGGGTTTAGCTGGCACATGTCCCGTGTGTGCTATTAACACGGGCAACTTTTGTGGCAGGCAGCTGAGGATATGCCAGTGGTGCAGTAGACCCTGGATTTGCTTCCCCTACCTCTTAAAGCTTTACCTCATGCTACGTGTACAGCTTTCCTGGGCTCCTTTTCTAGTCCGGGGTTGAGTGGCAGCCCCAGAGGGCAGTCAGACCCACTTAAGCACCCCTTCCCTTCCTTTGGTAGAGAAGCAGGACCTGAACTGGCACTTTGACAATTTAACTTCAGGCTAGGTGGGGATGAATCTAGACCCAAGGTCATTTAGCAGACAGCTAGGTATTTGTACGTTCAGGGCTTAAAACTCGGCTAGAGTTGGCTGCTAGTCGGAGGATGTCATTAAAACCGAGTAAGTTCTTGATGGAATGTTGTTAATATATTAATAGAAAAAAATCCTTTGCCTCCATTTGCTAGTGACTGATCAAAGTGGGTTATAGAACCGTTTGAGTACTCAGTAGCCAGGGTGTGTCTGGGGTTTGTTTTGTTTTGTTAACTATCCCAACAAATTTGAGATTTTATTAAAGAAACTCACGTTGCCTGAGTTTCAGCGTACGAGTCCATAGCGATGGTATATCTGAAATTAGTGGTGTGAAAGGAAAGGTGAAATACTGTGTTTTAAAACACTTTAGAGTAATTTCAAATGATAATTTTAATGAAAGAAAATTTAAATGGGCTTCCTAAAAACTACAGTTTGTTTGTGGGGTCTATTCAGGCAGACTTTAGTAATTTTAAAGTTGATTGTATATATTAGATAGTAGGTGTTTAACTTTAAAATCTGATTTAAGAGCCCCAAGCTGGGAATTTGATTCTGTCTTATGTTGGGGAATGTGTCAAACTTTTAGACTAAATCCTTTCAAGCCAGTTAGGTGTAACGCTGTCTTTAGCCAGTTAAGCAGGTGTGTATTCACAGCCATTATCTGAAACTCAAGCGTTATTTTTGTGGACACCTGCCATTACAGCTGATTAGCAAATGCAGCTGTCTTTTAGGGAGCGTTAGTTTTATCTCCATTTTTAGTGGATGTCCACTGGATAAATTTACAGTAAATGGGTTTCCTCTAGCATTACTGGTGCCATGTCTCGAAAGTCCTGAAATCCTGAGCGACAGTGGTGGCAACGCATTTTGTATGTTAGTGACCGGACAGTATCTGTGTAGCTATTGAGCCTCAGTTATCGCACGGACGCTAAAACCACACACGCAAAATACTTTTGCAGTAGCTTCCTTTAGATCAAGAGGAGGATTTGGAAGGCTTTTGTTTTCGCATAACCATTCATTCAGTGGTGGTCTCTCAACACGTAGCCATGTTCTGTCATGGATGTGAAGTGTGTTTATTATCGCTGGGAAACGATGGAACAGGTTTTTTGTATTTTAGCTGACTTAAGTCTAAACCAAGTGAAACGTTGCTTCTGTGGCTTTAAAGAAAGTGTATTTCCAACACACTGAGATTATTGTGAAACATCTTAATGGACTAGTAACATCAAAAATTGTGACATCTCAATTTATGTACGTTCCTTCTTGGGATTTTGTTTTTTGAGGGTTACTCTTAAATGTCTGGTAGGTTTTGTCAATAACATGTCTTGACTGTAATGTAATATGACACTGAAATAAAAGGAAGAGTGATTATTCATTACATAGACACTGAGCTTCATTTAACAGTAGAGGGCTGCTGTCAGTGTGCAGTAGTTTCTTAGCAGTTCTTAACATCTGTTAAGGAAGATAAACATTGATAACTTATCTCGTAACTCACTGTCCAATTGCCGTGGCTTTTTTGTTTTCCTCCCCCTCTCTTGTACGGGGAGAAAAGAGCAACATCTCTGTCCTGAAGCCATCAGAGGGGACTGCCCTGGCGCACAAGCTCAGAGGGTGCAGCTTTCTTTTTGCCTGCCTGTGTTTAAATCTGCCTGTTTTAGTACAAGGCTTTGCTACTTAAGCGCACAGTTTGGACAATTTCTAGTGCAATCGAAGTGATAGCTGTGTTAAGCTTTGCTAAACCACGTTACACTACGAGCATGGCACAAAGTTGTTAATTACACGTCTGCTGTGATGGATTTTGTACTGTGTATTGCAACCTTCCCTGTCAAAGTATGCAGGAAGATTTTAAAGCAAGTATCTAGCTGCTATTTATGTTGCACTGAAGTACGTTAGAAGAGTGGCATCAAGCAGCGTAACTGCTTTATCGGTGTTTGCTTTCGAAACCCCCCTTAACGCTTACAGTACAGGGTTAGGTATGAGCAAGTAGACTATTCTCTATTTGTCTGCAGGGCAGAAAACTAAGGATAAAAACTGCTCCGATTTGAAAGGTGGTGGTGGAAGCTGTCAGCTGAACAGGACCCACTGCATGACCTGTGTTAGGAAAGGGAATTACACCCTACGATGACTCATCTGGGTAGCTCAGTTTGTTGCTAGGCAGTTGTCACCTTGGATCAGCCTCCTAGCGAGACACTGAATACTCAAGAATCCCCCTCAAGTTAGGGAGCACCAGGACTTAAGGTACTTGCAGTTGCTGTGTATCGCACTGCACGAGCCTTCCCAGGTAAAGAGATTGATGCAGATTTTTCAATATTTTTTTTTTGAAAAGGAAAATATGAATTATTCACGGGGGAAACTCATCTCTGACTGGAGTACTTGCTGCAAAATTGTGTTTCGGATGGAAAGATACTCTGGTGTAGGCTGGGCTCTTGAGCTGCTGTGAAGGAATATTTTTGGTTCAGGCCTAATTGCACCTGCCTGCCTGACAAGTAGCCATGTTCAGATGTCCGTGATGATTGATTTCTGTAGGCGGGCTTGCAAAGTCAGTTATAAATCTGAAAGATTGTGTATGATGTTCAGTTGCTTGCTGTAGCTGGCGTGCCCATCTCGGCCCGAATACCTGCTGTGCTTCCAGAAGTGCTGCTCCTGTGGTTTGCCCGGCAGCTACTCATTATTATTACAGGTAACACTGAAGGCTTAGGATGGGTACTGATAAATTTATGGAGAAGTGTCTGTGCTCTTATGGGCCATGCACAATTACTAAAGGCAGGCTAATCTCAGCAGAGTAAGGCGCAGTAAGGTGGTTCTAATGATACTGTTTCTTCAGTCACTATGGATGTTTGCCTGCCTTATTCGAAGGCCGGTTGTGCTAGTAGTGTACCCAGAAAGCAGAAATGAAGGGTTTAGGAAAATTAAGCCAAGTGGCAGCAAAACGTCCTTTAGGACAAGGGCTTTGTTACAGTGTCCATCTGGATGTAACGGGTGCGAGGCCACAGGTAAGGCCACACCAGGGTAAGTGCGTGCATATGGTGATGGTCTTTGGCCAGCAGCACATGCAGCGCTGCCTGTGCTCCTTCATGCTGTCTGTCCATCAGAATGGGGGTGGGAACGGATCCTGAGGGAAAGCTGTTGGGAACCAGTGCCACCACTGAGGGCTGCTGGAAGTTGGGGGTGAGCCATCAGGCTCATGCAGTGGTCTGTAGCCTTACCTAAACTAGCTGTTTGAACAGCATTGGCTGCTGCTTTAGCTACATAAAATTTCCTGACAGCATTGTTCTGGGTGGCGCATAGCTCATAGCACTCAGACTGCCACAAGCAGGGTCATGCCTGTGGCTGCTGAGTTTGCAGGTTAGGAGGCAAAACCATTCATTGTGTGGAGCACTGGCCTCCTAACATGGACACGCAGCTGTGGCTTTGTCACTTGAGCTGAGCATGCAGTGCTTAGCTTTATGCCACAGCAGTATTGAAGCCAGAATGGTGCTGAAAGTCAGAGGGTAAGTGGTTTTAAAAAAAAAAAAAACAAACACATTCAAGTTAAAGCTTGAACATTCTTCTCTTTGAGTCTTGGAAAAGTCATTTTTGCCTTCCCCGCTGTTGTGCTTTGACACACATGCTACCCCTACTTGTGTGCTTCCAGTTCATGTGATCCCTGGGAGATATTCCGCTAGGAGCTAGACACAGCCACAGTAAAACTCTCTTAAATCTGGAGAAGGATGTATGGTAACTGTCTACTTGTCACAAGTCATACAGAGGGGGAATGGAGTAACTGCTGACTGTCAAAACAACATGGAAGGAAGCAGTTTCCAAAAACAAGGCAAGAGGAGGTGGGACTAGGCAGCAGGGTGAGCTCTGGCAGTGTTCTCCAAGCTGGGGGGGGCGGGGGGTGGTGGAGAGGTATGTGTTCTTGGGGTGGGGGTGGGGTGGTGCTGCTATCACATTAAAGAAATCCATTCCTTGTAACAGCACAAAGAAACTGATGTCTGGCTGGGGAGGATCCTGAGCCACAAGTGGTGGGTGGCAGGGAGGCACTTGAGGCAAATGCAGCCCTGTTGTTACCAACTCCTCCAGACACCACTGAAAATGCGGGACTGGGCTAGAGCAACCCTTGGTCTCATCTGATGCAGGTGCTGTCACTGTTACTGTACAGGTGTTAGATAAGTGTCTGTGCTGCAACCAGCAGATACAAAGCTGACGAAAGCAAGCAGAGTTAGAAATCCCATTGGTGTGGGTAACAGTTCCATAGGAGAGCGCTATACAGACAGCTAGGGCAGTCATGCTAGGAAAAGCTCTCGCGTTGGGCTCTGCCACAGCACTACATGAAGCCGAAGTGCAAGGATGAGGCAAGAACTAGGAAACATGTGATGAAACTAAGTCTATTTTAGACAGGATTGAAGACTTTTGCACAAACACTTCTTTTGCAGTATTTGCAATGGAATGACTACATCATCCACAGGACTAATTTAGATTTTATTCTGGTATTTCTCAAATATAAAAAGTCAAAATTCTTACATCAATCTTTAAAGAAAATCCATGCAAGCAGGTCAAAATGTTTACAACTTAATTTGCCCCCCACCCCCCTTCAGTTTTCACCTCACAAACCATGTTGGTAAGTAAACAAAGCATTTGCCCCTCAGGTGTTTAACAGCACATTGTTAACAGACCAATGCTAGGCTAACTCAGGGGTGCAGTAAGCACCAAAATAAGGTTTTTCACTTGAACAGCCTCTCTGCAATACCTCCGTATTTCTTGTGGTGTTTAAAATCACATCCATTTCACTGAATTCTGGCTCCATGTGATTTTAAACTTTAAGGCTATTTCTATTTGATACCCCCATAATCTAACTCAATGATAATCTCAAAACCTAACAGTCAGGAAAAGCAGCAGTACAAGCTAGGCTTTTTGAAAATCGCAGATGACAACCTGTCTCTTCCCCTTCTCCTCTGGAGAACTGCATCTGGATAGATTGTACAGAAGTTATGGCATGAGAAAAGTCCCAAAGCTGCTCTGCATGAAACAGGTTTGGGCCATCTACATAGGGATGCATGCAAAACCAAAATGCTTCTACATTTAAGTTGATAAGTAGTAAAAAAAAAACTGTAGCCTTCCTGTTCTGATTTTTACACAATCCCATTCTGTTAAGGTTTAGTGTCAGCTTTCATTAGGACCAAAGCCATACCCCTGCCTGTTTAGCACAGCTGTTTCCTGTAGCACAACTGAAGTGTTTTCAATTTACCTTTCCAATTCACAGAACATTTACTTAAAGGGAGTAGAAGTCAAACTAAGCAATAGAGCTTCATTCTGAAGGTTGCATAGAGACTGAAGAGATTTATACAACGAATGCCATTTCAAAAAAAAAAAGTGTGGCACTACTCAACAGCTCAAATGTGTGTGACCAAAAAATAACCAAAATATTTATAGGCAATCATCAACTCTGAGTTTGTTAGCAACAGCAGTACTGTACATTTTTACATTATTATCAAATACATAATTCAAGAGTTACAAAATAAGATCATGCATTACCACTAAATCTCATACAAGCTTGGATTGGTTTTACTCCAAGAATCTGAAACGGAGACAGAAGCATTTTTATGAGTAAGAACTCAAACTCAATTCTTGTTTTAGCTTTCGCAGATTCTATATGATCTTGTTACAAGAAAGCCTGTACAAGTTTGCTCAATTTAAAGTGTTAAAATGACTACTGAACAAAAAAGTGAGCAGCAAAGTGATCAAAAAAGGGAGCCAAATTATTCACTCTTCAAAGGCAGCTTTAGAGCCAGGGGTACCCTTGCACACTGTGGGTATGATTTTAACAAAGATTAGACACTCTCCAACATGCTCAGCTCCACCTTCTTCCGTTTCACCTGGCAAAACAGGGCTTTTGACAGACCATTCAGTTTGAAGAAGCGAGCTGAGCAAACGGGGTCCCAATCTGGATTAGGTTCAGTGTAAAATGCGCGTACACATGTGCGCACAGCTGAAATACCAACACTCCTTCCCCAGCCCCCCACCTCACTATGCAAAGGAAGGATAAGCTGTTGGCAATACTTCCACCTTGGTGCACCTGAACAGTCGGGTGTTCTTTCCAGTTCTGCAAGTGACCTGGAATAGGAGATACAGGGATGGAAAAGCAGCATCCTACCCAACACTGCAGAAGCCTTCAGCTTTGTGGCTCATGCCTCTTGTCAGTAGTATTTCCGCCTCTTCAAAGAGAGCAGCAGAAGAGATCAGATCATCTGTCTCCCTAGTTTCAATGCACTTACATATGGCACAAGATTGGTTTTCTAAGGAGTAACTTGTGGCAACAACATTGTTTCCTAAAAAAGTGTAACAGCACAAAAAAGTTTAATTTATAGCAGCATTGTACACAATTTGTGTTAAAAAAGTAGAAGTTAACCATTTGTGTATTGAGTAACAAAAGGTTTAAATTACATTTATTTTCCATTTTACACTCACTATTTACTAGTTGGACTATTTACAAAGTTCAAATGTTGTGTAAGAGAACCCAGAATAAACTTCCACACATGAGGTAATGGGTCTACCTCAACCACTGTTTTGGCTGGCTATAGAGGAGGTACAGTTGGGGTTTAGATCCTAGAAAAAATTCAGAATTAGGATGTTTGTACAAATTAGATTGTGTTCTCGTAGAAGAAACCATACACACACACACACATACAGAGGGAGAGAGTAATCCTATGGTAAAAACATTACGACCGACAGTGGATATAGTTTTCATCTTTTTGGCCGAAAAAGAAGAGAAAATAATTAAGAATGGGGAATTTGTCAGCTGTACCTCATTTATTCCAGCATAGTTTTATCAAGAGGACAGCTTATAATTCAAAAAGCTAAAGCAACTGATTTCAGAACAGTAAAACGGAAGCATTTAAAATTAACTTAAAATTGGGGCTTTCAGCACACCTGCTGAGTAAGGTAAAGGAATATTATTTCTCTGTTAGTCTAAGTAAGCATCAACCCACCTGCCTCCAAGCCCAGGGGGTACCACTACTGGCTCCTGCTGGGCAAGACACCTCAACACATGCTTGCTAATAGACACCTCTGTAACATAACGGGGCCCCTTGGGTAAGTTTTACTTTCATCTACACGCTGTTAAATGACAACAGACAGCCAGAACACTGCGCAAGATGCTTCTCTTTGAAGATCAGAAGTTTTTGGAACACACCGTGAACAAAACATGTCTCAAAATTCTAAAAGGAAAAAAAAAAGTAGGGGAAGAGGGATCTACAGTGCTTTTCATGTAAGTCTTCTGACAGTTCATCAGCTGACCAAGTAACAAAACAAAAGTATAGTTTTGGTAGTTGCAAGACAAAATACATTACATTAAGATTGCATAGGACAAGGCAACCTTTTAGATAACTGAGGCAAGCAGTGCTTAGTGTCGGTATCCTTTGCTCTCGGCAGGCTTTGAATGTGGTTTAGTGCTTCATCGTAGTCAGACTTGCGCATCTCTGCCTTCAACATGCCCACTTACCTAGATAATGCCATCTTAAAATCTTAGTGCTTCATCTGTGGATACCAAGTAAGAGTTTAGTATGACTATTTGCTCAAGATTTTTTCTAAGCAAGTACTCTTGCGGAGCTACTGACTAAAACTGACAAGTCTTAAATAAGCTGAACACCACTGAGATGTGTATTTTATTTTAGCAGATATGGAAATTTATATACTCAGGTTTCTTTTTTTTTTAAAATGGCCTATTAAGGCATCTTAAAAAAATCCATATATGGCTTTGGTTTGCTGAAATACTATTTTACATTGTTAAAAAGGAAAAACATGTTCAAATAAATTTGACATTATGACACATTCACATATTTCACTTAGAACTGACAGTTAGTTATACAGATGCCTACATGTGATCACAGATGTCTCCCCTTGTGATGACATGAATAAAAAGGTAATCCAAATGTTTATCTCACAGTAGAGGGCAACCCAGAAGTCTGTGCAGAAGTGACATATAAGGAGTTATTATCTGGAAGAGGGGTAACCACAGAGTTTCCATTAGTGGGTGAACAGCTCAGTTTCAGTTTTTCCAAGTACTCTGCGTGAACAGGCTTGTGACACTGAAGGACCTTGATTGCATCTTCTACTTTAAACCATTCTCTTTTCCTTCCTGAATGAATATAATCCACAAAGAAAGAGTTACAAATTCGTAACAGCACCATTTGTTGCTATCTGATCATTCACTTTTCCCCCATTTCTTTTACTTTAGAAGTTCAAGTTGTCAGGCAAAAGATACAGAGTGAAAAGACGTTTAAAGAGCTGATGAACACAAGAGATTGACCCACACTTACTGAAATGAAAATCATAATAAAGCCTTTCAGATAACTCTCTTGAAGCGGATACTGGGCAGAACATCATACGGCTCTTCATATGCTCCGAGAGCCACACCTAGTTCTTACAGAAAAGGATATTATTATCTAAATGACTTAATACTGCCTTCCTACACTGTCATGCCTAGCACATAACCAATCTGATGAATGAAAGTGCATGCATGCAGCTACAGAACAGCTTGGTCTGATTTAGAAAGCAGCGTTCCATACTCAAAATGTATCAATGTACGCAGTTACTTAGGTTAGCCCTGAAGTCTTGAAAACTAATATACCTTACACCAGAGATATTTTTAAGTTCTAGGACTTGGTAAGACAGTCCCCAAGACCACCTTTCTTATACAAGTCCTTTAAAATTAGAGGGCTCTCAAAGTACTTATAGACAAGGTCAACGATAGTGTTGTTAAAAGCGGGTGCAATTAAGAGGGTGCACGTCCCACAACTTGATAGTACCAGAAACAAAATGTTCTCTCTCCACCTGAAAAATTGAGAACAAATTTGAAACTACCCGTACAGTTACATGCCATTTACTGAAAGATTAATAGCGCTAAGCTTGTGAATGTTAACAATCCTAAAGTACCACCTCCTGAAAAGGGAAAAGCATAACCAAAGACGTCATTTTTTTTATACCAATTTTTAGTTAACTCAGATTTCCGCTGGACAAATACACTTCTTTTTTTAAACTAAGGACAAAACCCAGTTAATATATATTTACTTAAATTCAAAGTAGAAGATCCGTATGACATCATGAAGTACATTAGTCTGATTAAACTGCATGACACTGGTATCTGTACAACACAGATGTATATATAGGAACAGGTACCTCTTAAGGTCAGCACTGTCCTTACTAAAAAATAAGGTTAAGGTGAAAGTAAATACTAGTGATTTTTTTTTCTCTCAGGAGAATGAGGGGAAACTTTCCAAAGATTTTTTTTCAAAGACACTTTCAAAACCACCCTAGAGCATCAGACAGCAAAACATTCTAGTTTTTAAGGCAAAAAAAAAAATCAGTATAGTATTTAGCCTAAAAACAAAATTAAGAGCTGTACCGGCAGCTAATAATGACATCTAGTCCATCTTAATACTTAGAATACCCGAATTAATATAACATAACACATTATGTTGGAAGCAACCCTAGTTATACATGTATGAAAGCATCAAAGAACAGAAGCACAATTTCCAGCAATTTCAGTTTATAGGACAGAATTAGTATTTTCCTTAGAATGATATGAGTTGCTTCAGAAAATATGATGTTTGTTTAATACATTTTAAGTGTAGCACATGAAGATAGAGAATGAGTTTACCTATATTAACTGAATCTTCCCAGTCTTCCAGTATTTCCGTCACAGTAAGAACATAAACGTATGTCCTATGCTTCCGATCCTGGTTCTGCTTGAATATTAGAAGTAGATGTTTTAATTCTCAGCAAAAAATAAATAACTTACAGACTTACCACAACTGTAAGATTAGAAGTTACTTACCCCTGAAGAATACTTGCCAGCAAAATCTGGCTTTTATTTTCACTAAATAAACATCTGTACCGAGCAGGCCCAAAAGTATGGGAAAACTGAAGTTTTATTTGAAACAACAGCTATTTTATTTCACTAGGCTAAAAACCCCCAAACCACAACCCAAGCAAATGTGAAGATCGTGAATGTGGGACCAAACTATGTTCTTGGTCATCCAGTTTAACATTAGCATTTGTCCACTCGTACTGCCCGTTACTTATCTTTTACGTATGTTGTAGGTTCCCACAGTGGAGTGCATTTGCTAAAACTGTTTCCGCAGCTCATGTTCCTAGATGAAAGGTTATTCAAAAAACCTTTGCAAGATGGAACCACTGTATCGCACGGCCAGATCACCTATGCAATGCCAGCTATGAAGTTTCACTTGGTAAGCGAGGCAAATTAAATACACTATGTTTGCAATCGTGACAAATGCAAAAATGATTAACATCTGTGCACTCAACAGGTTTGCCATGTTAGCGGCACTAACACTAATTTAGAAAGCACAAGCTTTTGGAACAATGAGAGTCAAATACAGAGGCTGACAGAGGTGGCCTGCTCAGGGCAGGGTCGCTGTGCCTTACTTAGCCAGTCCACACCAGGTCTGTGTGGACATTACTCCCTGCCAGCTCTGAAGCAGGCTAGGAGCACACTCTTAAAGGTGCCACCCCACTAACCAAACACTGCCACCCCTGGGAAAAGAACTGAGCTCCTAGCAAGCACCCAGGACCATCTATATTACAACTATATTAAGAACCAAGAGATGTTAAGCCCTAGCTCCCCTTACAGATGGTTTTATCCATGTGCCAATAACCATTCCTACTTAATTCTGTTTCACTACAAGCTTGGTATAAACTTTTGTGCTTTACTAGGAAATAAAAATACTCCAAGATAGTTATTTGTCAATACCACTATAAAGGGACTAAAGTCATCCATAAAGAAGATTAATTCTGGCTGTAGTTCCAGAACACAAGGACTCAGCAGCAATATCATTTCCATTTTCTCTCTACTTCTATTTCCAGGTTGCAACATGTGGCCCCCCTCAATGGTACTAACAACTGTTTGTGGGACCACGTTGTGAAACTGAATTAGGGCCTTGATTTAAGTTAGCAGTAACCTAGAAAAGTGCCACTCAACACATATTTTTGTCTCCTCTGGTCTAGATGGTGGTAGATGGCTTCAGAAGAATAGACAGCTAAATTACCAAAGAATCATCCTCCCTTGTAGTCCCTGTTTTAAGGCAACAAGATGACAGGTATCCTGCCTTTTTTTTGGTCTGAACTGGAAAACATGGAATACTTCTGCAGTACAAACCAGCAGAGTTAAAAACAGGCAAGTTCTTATTGTGTAGGACCGTCCAGGTGTATTTATAAACCCAAAACAAATCAGAAGAAGGGCACAGGTGTAGTGAGTGCTACTGATCATAAACAGGAGCTTCTCTAATTTTGTCATGGTTTCCAGTTCTTCACAATGGGAACACTTTTGGCACTGTATCAAGTAGTCATACGTGACCCAAGTAACAGTTCACATCCTATCAGGAATACACTGCCACCAAAAGTTGCTTTTATAATTCAACTGTGAAGATTCATACCTAACTACTAGACTAAGGGATTTCCACTTACCCATCATACAGCACAACATAGTAACATTAGAGGTATTGCGATGTGGAGACTCACACCTACATTTCTACAGTGTACTCCTGTCTAGAACCCGAGCAGAAGTAGGTAACGCCAACACTAAAAGAGAGTTATACCTAGTATGCATCCTTGTGCTGTCGGTAGTTCAGAGTCTGACGTTTACACTACAAAATACAAGTTTTGAGCTACGTAGCATTGCTGAAGGTTAGATTAACCTGTAATCCAAAACATTAGCTTTTTTAGTGAATCAAAGCCATAATGAGATACTCCATATACAGATCTATCAATTTAGGTGTGTGAAAGTTGACAAGTTACTTAGGCAAAAATCTAACCAGAGAGGAAAAGACAAGATATTGCCCCCAAAGAGGGTGTGTGAAGCATTTCAGAAATCCTAGATCTATCAAGGTTTGTTTCACTTTGTTGGTTTTAAACTTCTAGATGTTGTCCACGTACTAATTTAATCTTTCCAGCAAAGTTTTAAGTACTTTGAAATCTTCCTATTCAAACCTCCACACATCGTGTAACAACTAAAGGAAAACACCTGTCTAATGTAGCATTTCCAGTATCACTGCAAAATTAAAGGCAGGTAATAATTAAGAACTTAAGTCTGATTCTGTTGTGTAGGTGTTAAGCTTCTGTAGTTTATCAACCCTCGCAAAAAAAAAAAAAAAAGAACATTGTTTTTAAAAGGTAAAAGAAATAGCTCACCTCAAATATCCCAAGCAGTCTGCCTAGCTTTCCCTTGACTCCAGCCTACAAAACAGGAAAAACTGTTAATGTGTGCTTTTTAGTTAAAAAAACCCCTAATATATCAATACCAGCCTCCTAAATCAGCCTAAGTGACTTCTCCTTATTAGGGTTATTTAAGCAAGAGTTTTAACTTGAGTTTGAATTAGACAGTGTTGCACTGCTTCTGGAGTTTCTACTTTTAGAGCAGTTAGGGCACTGGAACACAAAAGCTTGTCCTAGATAAGTGGGTCAAGGAATGCATAAAACTTTCAAGTTCTTCATCCATAACAAAATTATGTTTTACTTACCCTATTCTTTGTGGACTCTATTTTATTAAAGAGATAAGTGACATCCAATACTAAAACAATCCAGGGAAGCAGACAGGACAAGAGAGAATTTAAAGGAGTATAGTAATAACTCTAGAGAAAGAATCATTAAAACTCCATTGTTATTTTACACAGAAACTTAGGTCCGAGTCTTCAAAATACAACAACAAATTAAACTGTAGGTTATTGGGTGGATCTTGCGGCATAATGACTTAATGTACACTAGTTTTCATATGAAAGTGTAGCTTTTGGCATGTAAGCTTAAAATCAAATTTATGTCTCCAATTCTCTATAAAGAGTTTAAAATTATTTTTTCTAGTTAGTAACATTAGAAAAGGCTTTAAATTTAGAGTTTTACTCCAACTTTTTAAAACAACCCCTAGCCTACACTTAGTAATTTTTATCAACACACTTAAGGTGATCGTTATGTTCTAAGATTCTAGGGTTTGTTTTTCCAGAAGTAATACATAACGCCTCTTCCAACAGAAATAGTTTATGACCATCCATTTATTCTAAACAAATCTGAGTCCATATGCCTGAGACATTAAAGCTTATGTAGTCTACTGGTAGACAAAGCCATATTTAGACTTTTTTTGTCTTGTTGTATAACCAATATTTAAAATAGGGCTTCTTAGCGCTAAGATGACATTTTCCAGCCTTCGGTCTTTGTTTCCAGCTTTAACCAAGAAAGTTCCTGCTGTCTTCTGTCTTTATAAAGGACCACAGGGATCTTAATTACATTTTAAGGAGTAACTCTGACAGACAATTGGGCAGGCTTTAGCAATACGTTTAACAGAGATCTTACAAATGAATGTTTTCTGTGTCTTTCTTTTTAAAGAAAGCAGATGGCTGGTGTTATTTATTAAGCAGTTTAGATGAGGTCTGACTGCAGCCCCTACAACAAGCATTTTGCTTATCTAGAGCAAGAGCTAGCCTGAAGTTAATGCAAAACTACATACAGCGTTCTTCTGGTTGGCTGCTGTGATGACAGAGATACCTGTTAGAGCCCATGAAGCTGAAATACGTAACTGTGCTTGCTGGATAAGTGATTAGGCAGCACATTAATTATGGAAGTGACAGACCCTTGTCTTGGTCTGAAGGGGTCAGCTATGCCACAACAGGCACTAGAGACTGATTGTGCTTTACACTGGGTAATAAAACAGCATTTATTAGCCTAAAGGAACACATGCTGAAGAAATGTTTAAGTTTTACTGATCAGTCCTTATTTCCTTAACATTAAAGTATCTTTTAAGAAGAGAAGCTGAACCTAAAAGGCTACGAACTTATGCTTTTGTCCTAAATGTTTGCCGTTCTTCTCATGCAGCAATATCTAGGAATCACTATAATCCTTTTAGATTTCTGCTTTGTGGCAAACTGAACAACTAAAAAATGCAATTTTACATCATCCTATTCCATCAAAAGTAACAACGTGAATCTGTGGGATTAGTCTTTTTTTAATACTTCAGGTATCCCAAGTGTACAATTTTAGCTCCCCAAGTTTTATAGTTTCTTCATTTCTTCCCCAAAGTTGCAGCAAAGAACAAGACTGTTTAATATCCTTAAAGATACAGCCTAATAGAATGACAGAGCGCCCACCACAGACTCTGCAGGTTTTCTCCAACATTAAGAAAAGTTTGTCCAAGTACCAGGGAACTGCTCGCTCTAAAGGGGACCATGCTCTACTAGAGGGAGGAAAAAAAAAAAAAAAAAAGACTCCCCCTCATCCCAAACAGCCTCCCCTCCAGCAAACCCAACCAATGCCCCACAACTTTCATGATTTTATAACTCTTTGTCCTAGACAAGGCCTTTTTTACATTACAAAGACTTCTTAAAGGACTGTTGAAGGACAAAGAAATGAACATCAAGAGAGGGAAGGAGGCTTCTCTGACCTGCTAAGTGGGAGTCTGACAATTAACTGACATCCAACACATGGCACAAACACTACGACCAGTTAAGTTCACCAATATGGAATAGCTTTCATAAAGAAGTTTTTTCAACTTGCTAGTACCCCATAGTCATGCTGTGAATTTATCATCAAGGTTACTCTAAGTGGAATTTACTTAACAGCTTCTCTATTCTCCCTCCAAGCAAATCAGTGGTTTAAACAAATACTCTTAGCTGAGTAATTCTGAATGAAACCATTAGAAGCACTGCATTACATTAAGTGTAAAAATTCCCCAAAGCTTGTAAAGAAGCTTTTGCGCAACCAGATGTTGCTGCATAAATGTGATTACTGTCACTTATGCCTAGTTACTCTCTAGGCAAAAGTATGTGCTTCCAAAATACAGCATCATTTCTGCAGATTGTAGCGTCTTTTGAAACCTCTATACCCAAAAGTATAAGAAGGTGGTAACTACAGTATCATGATTTTTATCCAAAAGTAATGTATTCAACTGAATCATCCTCATAGTTTAAAAAGTACCATTAAACTGACTGTGATTTTTTTTAAGCGCTTTTGGTAACACAAGTATTTCCTCCAGGTTCTTCCCTTAATCTAGTTCCTCCAAAATGTGTCAAGATTAAGTGCTATAGAGGACCAAAAGAAATGCTTCAGCGTTTTCCCTAGAAAGTCAAATAAAGTTCCCACTTTCCTAATCATAAGCTTCTAATCCAATACACTGGTTAAGTTTTAGACTTTGAACCATTTTGTCTCCAATAAAAGTATCTTTTTTCCTTCAGCCATTATGTGCCCACGGGACAGTTACAGGCCCATACAGTTCTTTAAACAAAATCCTATAGGTTGCAATAAGCCAGTGAGACAGTCTAAACTTTGGGAGAAAAGCCTGAAAAAACAGCATTTCTTTTGGCAGTGCTACACCCTCCCCAGAACAATTCCCTAATGAAATCTGTGAGTACACTATGTAGATAAAGTCTCAAATCTGAATTTATGCATGTATTTTAGCATTAGTCTAAATTCAACCACAAGAGGGAAAAACTGGCCACTTCATCCCACAGTCTTTCTGGCCTGGCTGTCATTCACTGTTGGCAGCTGTAGACGGCTGTACTGCAGCCTCAGCTGCGCAGCCAGACTTGCTTTTTGTTCCCTGTAGATGGAGCAAGAGTCATGCTGCAGTTTCATTTTTAGGCTAACAGTCTACCAGAGCAGAAAGTGGCTTAAAATCTGAAATATTTAAGAGTTATTTTTAACTGTGGGATCTGTTGGATAGTACTTTAACAGCTAGGCTCCTGAAGGCACAATGCAAGACTATTCCTGCCTTTTCTTGCATACTCTTATAAAACCCAAGGGGTTTCATTGTACCCGGCACAATCTTTCAGCTGAAAGGGTGTTCCATTTATTTACTTTAAAAAGTATCTACCTAGTCCTAGTCTGTAACACCCAAACATTTTTCAAATATTAGACGCCCACTGGAGCAGATTCTTCTGTTTCCTGTGAGAGGTCTCAGATAGCATTACTGCCATTTTCACTGCTGCAGCACATTAACCTTCAGGATCAGCCTCTTCTCAGAGGCTATATTCACACAGGTTTGGGAGGAATCTCCTATTTTTTGGCAGGCATTTCAATATACTACTAAGTAGGAAGCAAGAGTCTCATTTTTTTGGTGAGATGGAGGAAGAAGAGGGAGTGGGAGGGTGCTCCTTTCATTTAAGAGGCTGACATCATCAGCTTGCCACACTTACAATTTGCCACGCTATTTCTCTTTCAACACCACATGTGCAAACAACTCTTGTTTCTATCTTTCACACTACCCTCATTAGATGAGGTTTAATACCTCATTTAGAGGTATTATAATACTACTAATTTAGATGAGGTTTAATACCTTTCAGGGATTGCTTTATGCTATAACTTCATTTTGATATTCTACTTTCAGGTTTGTAAAAACTTATTGTACCTAAGGAACTTAACAGGTTATCTTAATTACTGTAACCTGTGAAATTGCACACAAACTTAAGTGAAATTCATACTAAACACTTCGTAGAGGTAAAAACACAAGTCACTAACATGAACAGAACTTAGGACAAAAAAAAAATGTGGAGTCATGCACGCAGGCAGGCCATGGGACAACTGCACTGCATATAGATTTGACTACAAAGATCTTTGCTTGGGTTTTAAAACATGGATTTTAAATTCACGACTGTTGGTGGAAAACTGAAGGGTATTTAAAGCCAGTGAGCTATCAGCACTCCTACCATTAAGAAATGCCACTACAACTCCCACTACCAATTTCTCCATTTTAATAAATTAATGGAAACCGATGCTTAGCTTGGCATGATCCAATACTGGAGAAACACAGTTCAAACCAGTGCCACAGTGTGCCTCCTGTGAAGTTTATTCATTCACAAAACTCTTTAACAGTTCACTGTGCTGTAACCAGCTTGCCAGGTGACATTGACCTTAGTATAAAAATAGAAAGGACATACATCTCTAGAAACGTTGGTATGAATTTCCATAGCTCAAGTCAAAACCCTGAATACCACTCCGGCTTTTCTTCAAAAATGGTGCTTTCCTCCTCCGCCCCTGCCCCCAGTCCTGTGGCAGTACACAAGATTCAGCCTATAGCTTAGGAATATTTTACTTTGGACATGAACTTTTAACGCTCATCAGCTACACAAGCTATCAAACCCTGGGAACTCTGAAGCTGTAGAACAAGTGTCACCAAATGATTTTTGCTTCTTAAAGTCTCTAAGTCTTTGAAAAATCTTTATGCACTTGCAAGCACAGCTCAGAGCAGAACATGGCTGGCAGTTTGTCTTACTCCAGAACACCATAAAGAAAAAAATACAGCCACTGTACTAAAAGTGAATAAAAATTTGTTTAACTTCTGAGAAAATTACTCTGTGAGCACCACTCAAGAGCTTTAGATTTGCTGGGTTCGGTTCTTTACCTTTAAAAACAGTTTCTGTCACGGTGCATAAAGACTGATGATGTATGTTGGTGTTTTTCAAGTCACTTACAACGTGCAGCTTTTCCATCACAAAGGTTCTGACTGAAATTTTGATGGCAACACATATATTCTAAGCAACTACAGAACAGCATAATGTACAATACACTGAAAACTAATCAAAGCATTTGCCTAATCCACATGTTTACATGTAGTTGCACAATAACACTTGAACAAAACATGATCAAAAGAGTACAAGTGAAGGAGGCTGACTCCTGTCTTCAGGATTCAAAGCAGCCCGGGGTTGCTAGATACTGCAATGCTTGACCAGAACCACCACGATGTACAGGAAAGTCTTTTTCTTTGCCCTGATGAAGAAGTAAGGCCAAGAACAAAACTGAGCTACGGAAGGACTGCTTCACATCATAACAGCAGGTACCTCTATTTTTCCACTTTGATTTGCTCTTTTTTTTTTCTGCCTGCTGGTGTGAAGGCATGTCCAAAGGAAAAAAGGTAATTCAGAAGCAACTATCATTTTAGTATCTGTATGAATCAGAGAAGTTTGCAGTGTCTGGGTAGTATGCACACTCTGATTGGGGTTTTACATTAACAGGGAAATTTGTACTAAGTTTATACTATATATCATCCAGTAATATTCTATATACCCATTCCTTTGCTATCCCAGCTTAACCTTCCCCAACACTCACAGCCCATACACTGCACCACTGCAGAAATTTGCAAGCAGAGCTCCAGCAAAGCCAGGACGTGGAAGTATTCCTCAGAATATTCTCAGGGCAGAACCATGTGTTACAGAAAACTAGTTAACAGCCCCCAGGTCACAACTCTTGCTGCTATACTACTTTGCTATCAAGTCAGCCCGAGAGCTTTGTGTGTAGCACTGCATTCCCTGCAAGCTGAGAAGCAAGACTGCTCAGGCAGCTTTCGATAGTTGGTCAAACCTCCACAAACCAAACATGACTACAGGTCAGTCAGCCCTAGTTCGACATGGAGATGAGATTTTACTATCCCTTAACTTGGACTGTGCCTTAGGTCAGATCAGCGATTAAAACTACCAGTGTTCAGAACAATGAGCCAGTGGTCCTGTGCTTTTTGATCCCACCCATCAGCTCGTGACAGTGGCAAGTGCCAGGACTTTCCCCAGAGGTGCCACTACTGCCTTTCATTCTTAGAATCCTAAATCTTTGCTCCTTTCAAATGGCACTGGACTGTTTGGTGGCAGTCTCCTTTACTTTTATAAATACATGAGCACTTAGATCTGAGTGTGATTGAGCAGCTCAAAATTGGCTCCCCATGCAAAACTGAACACAGAAAGTCTGGAATAACTTTCTATCGGCGAGGCTTACTTGTGCTTGAACCTTGTTGCATGAGGGCTGGTAAGAGCGTTGAACACTGAACTAGTCTGTTCCCTATGTATGAAGGGAGGAGGGTCACTAAATCACAGTTCACAGAAGATCTCATTTTCACACTGAGAAGCAAGCACCAGTTGGGCAACTCTCATCTACCTCAAGTTCCCAAGCCTCTACAATCCAGCAAAACCAGTCGTAAGGGTAAGCAACTGGAACTACAAGGTTGCACTGCTAATTAAAGGAAAAAAAAAATCACTACACATACTAATTAGCAACAACGTTAGTGTGTTTTTTGAATAGCAGTAGTCAAACTGGGATGAGAAAACTGTTTAAGACTACCAGAAATTCTGTAGTTCACTCACGTGGCAGCACGCATCCATCTTCTGCAAAATCTTATACCTTCTATTTAAGAAGTATGATATAAAGAATTAAAAGTCGATCTGCCGTCACTTATGCATTGTATAATTTCTAGCTAACTCAACTGAATGTAGTTTTTCTTGGAGTTTTATTTGGCTCAGAGTGCTGGCTGTTAGATATTCAAGTAACATTTAACATTTTTAACAGTTGGCCTAGGAAGAATAAATATTAAGTTAAAAAATACAGAATTTTGAATATGAAATTTAAGTATCATACTAGAGTGGGAAACTGCATTAATTCATCAAGACTTAAAACTCTGTTTTGCCTAGGGGTAGGGGCAGAGGTAGAAAGGCAGACTATATATCTATGGTTGTTTCTTATAAAGAAGCCTTATTATAAAGCCTTATTATGAAGCCTTCTTACAAACAGCCTTAAATGTACTTAACGAGGCCTTTTTATTGCTGAATTCTCAACTGCTTAGATACATCAGTTTCTTACCAGTTTAGTATGGAATCTCCTCAAAGGTCTGTTTATTTCGCTTTCTTAGGTAGCTACAGATTAATGGTTCGTTCACCTTCAGTCTGTTCTAGAAGAGCTGCAAGTCAAACATTTTCTGCACAAACACAGAAATGCTACACTACTATAATATGTCATTTGGCATAAAGTCACAGTTCCACTTCCAGTAAGTGTTTATAAAGGCAGACAGAAACTTAGCTATGAAATGAAAGCATGCTGGGAAGCAAGCTAATAAGTTTACCTCACCACACTATACCCCAATTCTAACACACAGCACTGCAGTTCTTTGAATTTCACTACTATGGCAGTCTCAGTCAAATCCTGAATAAAGGATCTTGATTCCCACCTGAAGATAGCAGCAGCAGAAAGCACCTGGATTTTTTAATTTTGATTTTGTTACCTCTTCATACACCTCTCTGACAGCTGCTCCCCCTGGCTCCTCTTCTGGTTCCATTCCTCCGCCCGGTACAATCCACTGATCTGGGTATCGGCTACTGCTTACCAACAGCACCTATAAATAATTGCAAATTACTATTAAAATATAGTTCAGAAGTCAGGAATCTTGGTGCTACCTGCTTTTTCAGCAATGCACTTATTCACGTAGCCAGACAGATTACAGACTTTAGAAATGAAACATAATACGCAACTAGGAGTTGTAAGAAGTAAAAAAAGAAAAAAATTAACATCCGCTCTTTTAAATACAACTAAGTCAAGACAATGTCATTGTAATCTTCTTGCACAAACACTTTCATCAGATGCTTAGACACAATGTAAAAAATACACAACACAATACGCACAAGAATGAAGATGTACAACAAAAAATCTAGTAACAATATTCTCCAATACTGAGTAAGTCTTAGGGTCATATAGATGGCAAAGCATGAAAATTAAGACGTTTTCATCACACAGAAGTTAAAGTCTTCTGAAATGACACCTTTTGGCTAAAAAACTAGACTTCTGAAAATATTCTGAATTTGAAATGACAAGCTTCATTTCAGTAATTGAAGTGCTATGCTAGCATGGCATGCTTATAATATTGCATAACTAAATTATAACCAGAGTCCTTCATTGGCCCTTGTCCAATTTGGTTTCTTCTCATGTTTCTGTAAGAGGAAAAACTGCAATGTATTGAATTTTAAATGATTTCTAAACATAATAACATTTCTTCCAAGACACTTTAATTTCACTTAATTCGACTCTGTAACCTGGTCATATCATTAGATATATACAAATCAAAAAACCACTGTCTGTAGGACCTGCCCTTAATATTCAGAGCTTAGAAGATTTCAGCAACCTGTCCAACAAACTAGGATACCTCATATCTAGAGTAATTTGCCATAGGAGATGAAAATAAGACCTTGATTCAGAACCACACGGAAATAAACAGTTTAACTTGTATTTGAGACGTGTCCCGATTAGTAAGACATACTCAACCATCTGTGTAGTAATACACTTCATATTCTAGGCAATACTTGCATAAGCCCTACTCTGAAGTCAAAAACAACTGTGGGGAGCAAAGGGACAGGGTCAGTGCTTGAATCTTTAAAAGCAATTAAAAGACTAGTAACAAGAATCTCAGTCTAAAGGTTAAAGTATTGATGGGTACCAGATGACTGAAGTGACAGTCCAGTCCTCACCAGCTACCTTTATGGTCTTTAAACTCATTTGCTGTTGGATTAAGTACGAAAACGACTCCCTGGCGAGGGCAACAGAGAAATGCTTATACTACATCCCTTTGGCACTCATGGAAATACAGCATAATTACAGGAGCATGATTAATATGACAGCATATGTTTAGGAATGCAACAATGCGTGTGCATACTGAGATGCACCTAGAAGAGCCTTATCTGACGGGTATTTTCCAGTTGTAATGTTTATTTTATTTACAGTCAAGATTTGTCCTACTCTGAAGGATTCTCGATTCTCCACTGCACCAGTTTCCCCCCAATTTTTCCTATGCTAAATAAAGAACACAGAAGAGACCTCATTTAGAACAGAATCATTCTTAGCATCTGATCTAAACGGTTGCATTTTCAGTCAACTCAAATATTTTATTCAGCTATGTAAAAACCTAGAAATGGTCAGCAAAGGCAACAAGGTTAGACACAAATGCATCTCAACTTGATCATTGCAACCAAAGGTTTTAGTTTCCTAGCATCCTTTGATATTAACAGAAGATCCCCAGAGGTTACACAGCTCTACTAAATGTAGTTTTAGAAAAAGTTTTTGAACTCATAGGTGGACCTTCTGTTATCACTACAAGGAACCACCATATTGGCAATGCAGTTGTAAAAATCAAGTTATGTATTCACTTGTGGGATCCCAGACATAAGCATTACATGTTATTTTCTGCCGATCAAACTAGCACTCACTGCAGTCATGTGGAAGCTAGCAACAACAATGAACAAATAGATGATTGTATCACATTAAATCATTCCCAGCTTGTTAGAATGATTTTAATCAGCACTCATTGTTTAGTTAAAGCTAAACATAAAATTCTTAATTACTACACTAAGGGATAAAAATCAGGTTGCTGGTTCTGGCAGCGCAGCATAAAGCCATGAATTTTTTATGCTTTACATATAACAGTTGACTACCACTAACCTGATCAATAGTCTATTGAGCCAGGTTTGTATATCTATTAGTTTTAAATTACCCTTTTAAAAAGCAGAAACAAATCCATCCAGCAAGTAATCAACATTAAAATACATCAGCTCTGGCAGACAGGCTTTACAGCTACACATAAAATAAACTCCCAAGCATTACAGCCTGCGAGTTCATTTTGGCAACTATCCAAGTCTCCGCTAGCCCTGGAACTGAAGCATTTTCTCAAGCATCTTTCCCCCTCTATGCTTTATTCTTCTGTGATCTTACCAACCACACCACAGTACATCCCTGGGACCTTCAGATGCACAATTTTTTCCTCCTAATAACATTAACAGTTGAAGCCACTAAGGGCACAAGACGTCCATCCTAGGGTATGCTAGCAAAAACGTACTCAGAGGTAATGAATTTCTACAAAACCTGAGAGGCGACAGCCAGCAATTAAAAGAATGTGTGGTAAGGCTGAAAAGCACTCCAGTCAGATTTTTCCGTTATGGTAGCACGCAATCGTGCACTCACTTTCACATTTTTGGTTTTCGTGGTTTTAATTCCATGTGGTGGATGTAGTTTTCAGATATTTCCATCTGCAAGTGGCCACAAACACATCCCACAGTACCTGAATAACTACGCCGTAAATATACAGATTACTTAAAAAGAAAAACACCAAAAAGCTGTGGTTCGTTGAGAACGCACTCACATGCCAGAAGAGGTGCAAAATCAGCAGCAAAAAGCCAGCAATTCATCTTCCCTTAATATAAGATAAGCACACCAGGAGAATAGAGATCTAGGTCACCCAGACATCCAGTCTTTCCTGAGGAGGTTCATGTCCATGCAATTACAGAGTCTACTGAAAAACAAGACTGCAGAATCTCACCCCCCTACACTTTCCGGCCTATGCACACCAAGTGTTATATTGTAACCTCATTAAGCTAAGAAGAAAATGGAAGTACTTCCTATGCAGAGAAATCTGTATCCTGTATCTCTCAATGTAGAGAAAGGACTGAGATTTCTTGTGTTCTGTTACTTGCTAGTGATCACTGCCTTTCCCATGTCTCAGAAAAAGCCTTACTGTTGATGACTCTTGTTCAAAAGATTTCCAAACTACAGAGTAATGGCATCAAATCTCCTTACCTAGTTATACTGTTAAGTTCATCTTACTCCAAAGACTAAGGTGGAGCTATTATTTTTCATAATCCTGCAGAGCAAGGAAGTAAAGATACAAAATTCAGCTAAGAGGAAAAAAAAAGAAAAATTCTTCCGCTAAGTCCTACCAGCCAAGTTTTTACCTTGTTTTCAAGTCTAGGAATAGCAATGACCTTTGAGTGCAGTGAGGAAAAGAAACTGCTAGCCAGCCTACTTGTAATAAGCACCTATCGATATGCTTAACCAAGACATGGTTAACCAAAAACCCAAAGGCAATTACAGAGCATATGTCACCATGGGACTTGCTCACTATAAATGTCTGCCTGCAGACAAACAACTAAAGATTTCTCGAGAAAGATGCCAAACTTTTGGCCTGTTTAGCATTCTCAACTCAAAATAAACTTGTGAAACAGTTACCAGCTATATATTCCAGAAGATTAAAACGGCAACAACTCGGAGTAATACATATTACAACTAAAAGCTATACCTCTCTGTATTTTTTTCATATCAAGCACTCAAAAGAGGTAGAAAATAAGGTTATAGAAAGTATCATTGCTTTCTACCTTCCTTAACTACATGACATTGTATCTTACAAAAATAATTGTATTAAGAATCAGCTTACATTAAACAAAGAGCAAAGTTAAGGTTGTAACTTGCTAGACAGAACAAACCCCCCACAGCTGGATTCTTTTGACTTCGGAGCACTCATCCATAACTTGAAGTAACAAAGCAACAGCAGCAGAAACCACTATCAGCCAACTGCAAGATGGGAATTTTTTCATAGCCCATGTATTATTTGCAATGAAAAATGTACTTACAGTTGCAAAGGTACTACACCAGTTTTACAGAAATTGTTTGTCATTAGATGTCTTTGTAAACTCTCTCCTCCCAGCCTAATTATGTCCATTCCTCTGCTCCCCACTGCACACTCCATTTTCTCCCCTATCGTCACTCCCATCAACCCACTATGTCCAGCTAGCTGTTTGAATTACCTGATGGAGATAGCCAAGTCTGCCTTTTTTTAAAAGTAAAGCTGGCAGTTAAAAGGAACAACTTTTAAGAGGAAGGGCATCAACACCTTGCCCCCAAAAGACTGCTGAGCACGTGTGGCGCAGTTGCAGAGAACACCGCATTGCTCAGGTGTACAACTAGACACTGTGCAAAGAAGGAAAGGATAAGGCAGGTGCGTGGAAGACAAAGGATTCAGCTCCCACACTCTATGAAGCTGAACACGTGTGAATGTGTCTTCAGAATTTTTCAGAAGATTTAAATTTAAATAAAAAAAATTTTTCAGAAGCTTTAAACTGGCCAAAGTATCGGAAAAATTGTAAGGGTAGCAAGAGGTACCTCTCAGGTACAAAACAAAGTGTCAAAATGCTACTAGAGAGAACAGATGAACTGTACGTTCTTACAGGCATTGGACATATTATAAGGCAAAAAAAAATATCCAACCTTATTCTGACAAAACAACAGGACACAGTGTGATGGAAATTAATATAATCTAACCTAGCACACTCAACATGGAGAACTTCAGCCTACATGGTTGGTTTGCCAAAGTTACAAGCACCTTTAAGAGCCATGAAGATGGTTCAATCCAAATTCAGCCAAAACGGTCAGTCAAGCCCTATGATTTGTCTGAAAACAGCCATGAGCAGATGCTCAGGGAAGAATGTGTGCAGGAAATATTTCGTTATTCCCTAACACTTCCAACTTCCAATTGGTTTCAGCTCCGGAGCTTCCTTAAAAGTACTAGAAAACTACTTTGAATGCCACAACACAGGAACATTACCGAGAAGCAAGGAAAAACATCTCTTACAAACCCTATGAAACTGTTAAACTAGCCAACTCGACCATATTTGCAGGATTCACTGCATGAATTTTTAGGCAAAAGCACACATTTCAAATTAGAGAGCATATTTCAACCTGCTACTGTAGTTAGAGACTTCCTTATCTAATAACTTTTGCTCTTTTAAGAATCCGTGCCTCATTTCAGAAGTTCTGAAACAGTTTCTCAGTTCCCCTATAGATTACTGTGGTACCCTTGTCCTAGAACGCCATCATCTCTTTTTGGACTCCAGAAAGTTAAAAATGGCAACGGAGTGTTACAACTTGCCACAGTAATGCCATACAGGTAGCATTTAGTAAGGAACATCGTTTTGCCTTCCTGAAAATATTCACAGCAGAGTGCCTGCTTATAGTCCTCATTCTTCACCGCAATCATTTTCAAAATGACTTTTCTTAACCTGGAGATGTAATGTGCATAAAGTTATTGTAGAGTAGTAAAAAAACCTTGGGATCAGACTTGATAGCATTTTAAAAGCTAATTAAAGTAAAGGCTCCAACATCTTTACTCTCTCCCTTACACTAGCACAATGAGTCCAGGAACATAACCTCACCAAAAACTGGCTTGTACTAGTAAAGCTTAGTCTTCAGCCTGCACACGCTCGACACCTATCAGTACACAGCCATGCAAGGGTCTGCAGCACCGTGCAAACTGGGACAGAAAGGCATGACTGTAGCTACCCAATTTCAGATCAGCCTAAGCCAGTTCAACAGCTTCTAGCAAAGTACTTTACAGACAACAGACTGAAAAGCAGTCCCCAGCTATGTTGGAGGTTAAAAAGAAGATTTAGTCTCAATGAACAGGAGCAGGCAGAGCAGCAGAGCAATGGTGTAACAACTAGCAGTACATTAATCCTAATGCTCATAAACTTAGAGCACAGCATCTTGAAAGCAATCTGGAAAACTGGTCTCTGTCTATACTGTATATTAAATAAAGTATGAAATATCCTCCCAAGTTTAAGTAAAGATCACTTTTCAAAGCAGCAGCATGACACCTGGACGTCAATCAGTGCCACTCTACCAGCATTCTGAAGATGAATGATAAAGAAATATATGCTTATATTTTTATAATACTTCAAAATCAGATCTCAAATGATTTTTCCTTTGATGTCTTCTGATTTTATGGCTATAGGGAGAAAAACATCAACTTTTTTCAGAAGAAGTTTTGCTTTAAATTGCAACTAAAATTCTATTAGTCTATAAATTTCATGTCACAGAAATTCACATATTTGGCTAACGTTGTTACAGCGATTCAGAATTTGTGTACCTTCCTCTGGTTATTTAAAGTACTTTGTTTTGTTCTTCGGCTGAAGTGTTCGTATCGGGAACAGACAGCGCTATACTACTATGGTACGTCAGTCAGAACACATTTCCTCATGTCAACAAGCGCTCAAGTCACCTGTAACATTAGATCTCCCCCTAAGCTTTGGTATGCATCAGAGAATCAGATGTGACAGGTCTCATGGTGCGGTGAAGGGTGTGGATCTTGCACCCAGCCGTATGGCAAAAGGAGATTCCTGGCTGCAAAAAAGCCCTGCAAACAAACAAGACACCCCCCCCCAAGTGTCTAGAAAAGATTTTATTTCTCACGCCCAGTCAGTTCCCCAATACACTTTACAGTACGTCCTTCTTCCCTTATGCTTGCCAGTACAGACCGAGGGAGCAAGCACATAACATAGAAGGGGAAGAGCTAAAACTCATATTGCTGCCCATTTCTTTGCAACTTGAAACCACAGCTTAATCTTGAGCAGGAGAACTGAGTTTTACCAGTTACTCAGCAACATAATCTGTTTGACTAAGGGATCAGCTTCCAAGCACTTGTCAGGAACAAGAGCTCCAAGTCTTTGAGAACCATTCAGCTGCAGGTAAGGACATGACAAGGTTACTTCTTGACAAGTACCAACTACCTTTTAGCCTCTTTTGTCTTTGAGATACTTGGAAAAAACCCACACATTTTTGAAAACGTTTCTAGGACTGGTTCCACTGAAGTGCTTAAGCACCAAGTCAGACTGTAGTGTTTTCTGAAATCAGTGGCTGGGCGAAGCCAAACACATCTTTCTTCAAGTTGGAACAACCGGTGAAAGCCATCTCATTAAAATAAGCTTTTAAAGTGTTCTACAAACAAGGCTGGAATAAAACACACATCAACCTGTGGTCTGTGAACTCACATATCTACAAAGATGTTTAAGAATACATGGCTACAAATCCTAGCTAGAGATATATATGAATATGTATCTCTAGCTAGGATTTGTATGTATTTCTGAAGAAGTCTGCCACTCTGCTATTTCACATAAACTGGTAACTTGGAAGTTTAGAGCACCACTGAGTTAACTGGGGCAATTTAAACAGAAACTTAGCCACCAGTTTAAATCCTCAAAGTAAGCTTAGGATGGTGCAAGTAAGCTATAAAGGATATTTTCTCAAGAATCTAAACACTCACAAATACTACTAGTTCAAAAAGACAGCATCTTCTAAACAGGGCAAAACATAAAATGTGTTTTGTTGCAGGACACCTTAGCCTGATGTTAGACAGGTACGGCCATGTTTCCTTCCCCCCTCAGCCCATTCTGAGCAACTGTCCACCGCATTAAACACATTCGTATAGCATAGACAAGTAATACCATAGGTACTGGAAAAAAATAATCAAGGTTTCGCAATAAAAAACAGCTCACGGTTGACTGATTTCAGTATCCGAAAAGGCATGAACGAAGACTGAAGCTTCCTGCTGTGGTGGACAGCTGAATTCCTACAGCTTCGCTGAACTTGCAGGCTTCTACTGCTGGCAAGCAGTTGCAGCTTGGCAGAAAAGATCCTAACATGAAGGCAAGGTGCATATGCAATGCCTGCTGAAAGCTGTTTTTCTGTGGAAGTAGGAATAACAAGGCACTTGTGTTTCATAAGTTGGTTACCTGATATAAATCCTACCAGAGCAACCTAGCATTCAGTTATTTTTATTCAACATTAGCACAAGCTTAAACCACTGCAGAACCCCATAGGAGCCTGCAGGGAGACACCATAAGCAGACACTGTCTCTGTAGACACATCATAAAGAGCCATTTTGGAAACTATTTATAAGTTTTGATTTTTCAAGCTATAACCCTTCCTACACCACACAGATGATGTCCAAATATCAAGAAAATGCTGAGAAAAAACAAAGGTAGCAACCATCCTATGTCCTCCTGTATGTTAGCAGGCCAGGGACCTGACACAGAACAAGTAAAAACCACAGTGCGCCTCAAGCGCATATTGAAACGTGTATTCTCTGGTATTGTAAAATATGCCTATATTATATTAGGCAATCATAGAGCAAGCTAGGTAACCTGTATCAGCACATACGCTGCTTTGGAGAGCGTGCCAGCCTTAAACTTGGTGCCATGGTCATTCTCTAAGTTGTATTTCAAAGCACATGTTATCTGCGCGTTTACACCTGGGAGCTTACGCTGAAGGATAAAGAAACCAAATGAAAAAATTATGAGTCAAGTATGGAAGATCTTTCATCACTGTTCAAGTTTATTTACAGTAATTCCTAGAACACCCCATTTTGCCAGGGTACCCAGGTGACACCAGGGCCCAGATAAGGTTACATTACAACAAGTCTTTCTGGTTTTCAGATTATTTAGACTAATGCAAATAAAAGTAACATTTTACTTTTTCTTTTCTTATGCTTTAATAAAACCATTACTAATATGAAGCAAAAGCTGTAAGAAACTGAAGAGTACTACTGTTTTTTAAAATAATAAAACAGTGACCACCAGAACAAGGTAGATTAAACAAAGGTTTCTTAAATCTTTACATTCTACAGCCCAGGCAATAGAATTCTCTAAATCCGACCAAAAAAGAAAGATACAATACTAGGAGCCTAGTAAGGCCTAAGAGGCAATAACTGACATGCAAGTGTATGCGTTGCTATGGGGGAAGGAAAAAAAAAAAATCTACATTTCCCATAAGTGTGTGACACTACAATTATCATCACTACTGTCTCAACAGTAACAGGAAATCCTTCCCATCTATTTTCATCTCTTGTACAAGGCTGAACAACAAAAATGGCAAAACTAAAATAAAAGCCTGAAGATTTTTTTTGCATATGAAACTATTTTTTAGATCTGCCACTAGCGACTGCTGGCTGAAGACTGAAGTAGGGCTTTCAGTACTATATTCAGTTGCATGTAGCAGCATTAGAAATGCCAAAATAATTAGAATGCACTCAAGTTTTACATTCAAGGTATTTAAAAATAACTGCTCATTTATTTGTATAATACGTGGTTGATGGAAGAAAAATTAAATCAGCTTTTAAAATTTACTTATCCAAATGACTAGAAAAAATATGCTTATTACAATTTGCTCTTGCCACTTTAAAGGTCTGCCTCATTCTCTGCTTTGAGAGGTAAGAATTTCCTTGCCTACCCTCCACCCAGACCCTAAGACAACAGCATTTTATGTAAAACCAGTGTTTGCAGAGTACTGAATGCATAAGCAATTCCAATCCATGGAAAGCCATCGGTCCTCACAGTACTGAGTGGTTCTCCTGCAGGCTTATCCTAAAGCTGCCATACACATCTCCAACTTGCTCAAGAGAGACTCACATTTCCTCATACACAAATCCGCCAGCCCATCCCAGTCTGCTGAATACCATCAGCTTTTTGCACACACCTAACAGCTTCTCGCATGTTCAAAGCAAAAAGCCTGCAGTCCCCACGCATTTCATGCCCACATAGCCTTGTTTCATTTTTCATGGGATTTCTCCTGCTTCGTTTCCAGCAATTTTTTTTTCTTTCAAAGGGCAGACAGCGCCTGCAAATACTGCTTCATTTCCATTAAGAACGACAGGAGCAGACAGCACTTAAGCTCATATCCAGCCATCTTACTCTCTCTTCAGCCCAAATGACAGCACTGACAGACCAAAAGAGGCAACACTTTAATCACAGTAGTCTAAGAGATCTTCTTCTAAAACACTCAAAAAAAAAAAATCCAAAGCTACTGGCCACATTACTTGGTTATTTGGACTTCCTCCGGATTTTTTTTTTTTTAAATCATACAGTATCATAGCATGCAGGCTACAAATCTAAACCAAAATGTGCCATATATCACTAAATTGGCATCTTCACTTGACAATGAAGAAACAAACATGAAGGGAGGATTTTTGCAGTGGTGCAACCATCAGTCATCTCACAAGTACATGCTTTCAGCTGCAATACCAGCTCTCAAGACAACGCAGAAGCTTTTGACAGGCTGCAAGACTGTGGGCAAGCCCAGTTTCCAGACTGTAACACCCAAGAGAACTGACTCAACAATTTTCCGTCTGGCAGCAAAGACTTTTGGTAACTCTAACTGGACACGGTGCTGTAGCTGGGGAGTGGGAGGAGTTCAGCAGCTGTATTTCAAACTGTTTGCAGGGACCACCCCACTGAATTTTGCCTCAATGGTATTCTAGAGCCCATCTACGTTTCAAATTAAGAAATAAAAAAGTGAACAGAAAGTGAATGGAAATACAGTACAGCCTTACCAAAAGTATTCTTTGTTACCACAGTCTTTTTCAATTGACACGTTGCTTCACTGTCCACAAAACTCAGCTTCATGGGCTTCAACAAGGCAACAAAAGTAGCGTAAGTGCAATAGGGATAGGAAACAGACGAAGAAGGCGTAACAAGTAGATTTTGCTAGATGATGGTTAACAATAGAGATATTAAATGTCTTAGTCACTGGCCCAATTTTCATTCGTGATGATCACAAAAATCTGTTATTGAAATTTCTGTCTCCCAATTGAGAGGCAGTGTCCCTAAGTCATGGTATCAGCTGGTGATCTCACGCTGAAGTTGCAGAAGAATGACCACATTTGGTTAAGAACATATCGTGGCTCTAATGCGCAGGACAGTAAGAATTTCTGGTACAAGTTGAGAGTTCACAAGGTGGGAACAGGCTAGAGACTTAGATACCACCACTAACCACAAGATCACTACACCATAGCTTTACAATCATGATAAAGACAGGTCCTATCACAATGCGTTTTTTTCTGGTATAGCTAGAGAAGTATTAGTAACCTTTTACACAACACAACGAGATTCCATCTAAAGCAACCACAACTGCTGCCCACATTCAACAAATATGGCTGTCAAACTGAAAGAGATGAAAGAGCTACCATGATGACCAGAAAAAGAAAAAACTGATTTCAGGAGACGAGACTGTAAGACTTTAAGTCCATCAAAAAGTGCTAAGAAAGGAATGACTGCTGACTACAGATACATCAGAAAGCCAAGTGCAAGGAAGACGGAAAATAGCTAAAGCATGAGCGCAACCGGATATGGACTGGTCTTTCAGAAAGTCAGAATGAAGCAGGAAAACAGGTTAATCCTAAGATTTGTATCAGAAGATTGCTGCGGATACTCCAGATGGGAACTAATCAGCTGAAAGGTGAAACGTGATCTATTGAGAGAGTCTAGCATACAGTATCTACAGTAAAAAAAAAAGTTGAGATTTTGATTTCTTATTTTAAGACTCCTAAGAAGAAACGTATTTCTAAAGACTGCCTTCAGTTGTCTGTTCTACTGTCTCTCCTCCAATGTAAAGCAACTCTTTGCTTATGGGGTAGTAACCATGTAGGTTAAAATAACTGTGAAAATGATTTTTTTTTTCACCCCAATAGCTTCTACAGGAGTCTGCTTTTCCCCTCTTCTCCCTCCAGTCACCCAGGTACTGCCTTTGTGCGCCTTCGCAGCAGAGGTTACCCCACACTTAAAGACCCCTGGAGATGTAAGTCAGCTGAAAACCAATGGTACAATCTCTAGAGAACTGGAAAGGAAGCACTGAAGACATTCATGTGGGCTCTGAAGCAGACCTATGTGAAAACATATTAAGACAACAGTGTTCAAGTACAACAGAAGCAAGCCTCATCCAGCCAATGTGGGAAACGTGGCCGGTGATACAAGTTAATCACCAACTGCAGTCAGGCATCAAACTTCTAAGGAACAGGTTCTGTACTGATACAGATGGAGCTGGCACTTGGGAAACAGCTAAGCAAGTTCAAGAAGTTGCCAGTGCTTTTCTGGAAATAACTTACCAGAAAGTGATCTGAACTGTTTCTGCACTCTTGAACTATGCCCCAAATCTGACTTGGTGTTATCCCATTCATTTCATCCTCAAGTGTGTCTACTTGCACAACAACAAAGCCCAGCCTCACAGCAACCATCCAGGTGCTCCGTCCACAATACGCCAAAGCGCTCCAGGTCAACAAGCGTCAGCATCCACCCTTCTTACACAGTCTAGCAAAGCTGCTACTACCACCCTTAGCCTCAGAGGATCTTCTCACGCACAAACAATTTTCTGAAGCAGCCAGTGGTCTCATTTGAATGCAAGACTGAAAGAGAGTATAAGAAGTTGCAGCAGGAAATGAAGAATGAATGGAAACTACTGACAAAGGTGACCCCAACCACAAATTTCAAACTACAATGGGTGCAAGAAAGCTGTAACAGTGGCTCAGGTGCTTGAACTCCAAACCAGTCTGACCTGGAGTAGCATCCAAAAATAAATACCAAAGACACATAAACGGGGAAGCACACTGGAGTATCAGAGGTGCAGCTGAAACTACAGAAAAGCTAGCTCAATAGCAAGAACTAGCAAGATTTCTGCTGGGCACCTTTCTCCTTTGTAATATTAGGAAAAGCTGATCAGCATGATCCCAGAGCTGTATTTATACCACACAGGGAATGACATATACTAGAACACCACGCAAAATTTTTGCTTGAACTCAAGGGTCAGTATTTTGAGATCAGGCCTCTCCCTACTGCATTACATTCCTTATTAGATGTTTAAAAATAAGCAAGGAATTTGCCATATTGGCAGCTTAGACAGGACACCACCTTCTTCCAGCATATAGATAAAGGGGGGGGGGGGGGACACAAAAAAA
>VZSC01015647.1:152984-276370 GCA_013398225.1 Steatornis caripensis
GCCCGGCCGCGGGCTGCCCCTCCGGGCCCGCAGGGCTACCGCAGGCGCCGCTCCAGCGGCGCTGGGCGTTCGTCCAGCGCGGCTCTCTGAGCGCGGAAGGGATGCGGTGTCTGCCGGCAGCCTCCGTGGCAGGGAGCCCGGCGTAGGTGTGCGAGGCAGGGCGGCTTTCGCGGCTGCGAGGCTCGGTATGTGGAGGGAGCACGTGGCTCGAGTACCGTAGTAAGAGGGTAGCTTTGCCAGCGTAAGTTAATCCGTTTTTGAAATCACTTATTTTTAGAGGAAAGCGGTGTATGCAGGCTGGGAAAGCAGGCAGGCTATACTGTGTTTTTTATTTTCTTTGTGTAATGATGTTATTTAGGAGCTAAAGATGGACAAAACCCCTTCCCGATACTGGTGACAGGCCAGAAAAAGCTCTACCATCCATGTACCTTTATTATGATCTAGTAGGTTGAAAGCCCAGGTGTTTTCATTAGCGTAAAAAATTCCTGCAAAACCCATCCCAAAAGCAAAACGTGGAAATGCTTTTTTCCCCATGCACCTGGAAGCTGTTGATTGCAAGTAGTTCTCAAAGCACTTACTGCTTGTGCATGAAAGATTGCTTAGCCGTGTTCGCACAGGGAACGTAGCCTGCACTTACATACTTGTAGGAAATCACCCATTTGTAAACTTTTGTAAACTTCCTCCTTCATCTGAGTCTTGCTGATGTTGGGTAGGCGCCTTTGTGCTTTTGGAGCAGACCAACATGGTTTGAACTTCTACTTGCTTGTTGTTCCTGAACACCTATTTTTTTCATTCTGATATTTGGGGGGTTTTTAACAATTTTGTTGATCTGCAACAATCTTTTTATATGTTTTTTGTGTCATGCATCAACAGGAGGTTGGTTTGTCATCACTGGTAACTCTGGTTCTTAGTGAAATTTAGACCTTCTGTTCTTCAGAGCATGAACTAAGTGCAATGAGTGTGCAATATCACACTTGAAAACCATGGAAGCTAAAGGAAGGAAAGCACAATTGTATTGAATTATATTATTTTGTTAAAGTTATAATAAGCTTTCAAGTCAAACACCCAAAGATTAAGAAACTCCAAATTTAATTTGCTTTTACAAACTGATTACTTGTATGAGCATATTTTTCTTTAGAAGGCCCCTGCCACTTTTGGCACTTAGCAGATGGAGTGGCAGATTAAATGACTTCTTTTCTCCTCATTCAGTGCAGGTCTGGGTCTCATTTATTACTACCTGTCAGCAGTCAGGCCTCAGGCTGCATACAATTTTAGTAGGTATTTAATGGATCCCTTGCCAAAATAAATTCTTTTTTGTGAGGTGAGGGACCAATATCCAATTAGTATCTGAAATTTTGAGTTCGAAGTTTAAAGGACTGAGATCTGAAACCTTTGAGAATGCCGAAGGATGAAAACGTGTTTTTGATGCTTGTATTCATAAACTTGTCCATGATACAGAAAATGGAGTGTGGCACAGTGTAATGAAACGTAAGCACTACAAATTAAGATTGCACAGTTAGTCATTGTACCAACACTTCTTAGATTTTACATGTTTGACTGCGCCACCTTTGCGATATTCCTGTGTAACTTAAAAGTTACATCTTTACAAACAGCATAGATGTGCATTCATGTAATGCGTATAGCGAAAAAAATCTTGCCATTGGTCTGCTTTTTATAATAAACCGTTATGATACAACTCATTTTGGTTTGGGGTGTTCTGTGAGCTACTGTTTCAGGGTTTGCCATTTAAAACAAACACATTTTTTAATTCTTCAATATGGCTCTTTCCGAATTACCTGGTTTTTGTTTTGTTTGGGAGGCTTCACCTCTCACGCAATTGGAGGAAGTTCAAAAGTAGGATTTATACTTAACGAGAACAGTGTCCAAAGATCAGATGAGCTTAGGCCAGATTTTCCCCTTTTGTACAACTCACCCCTCCCACCCCCAAAAAACAAACAAAGCATTTGACTGCCAAATCAGAACGCAACACACAAATCCTATCTCTGTTGTGAAACTCGATGGTTTCTTTGTCACGTATCACAGAGAGCTGGGTGAGATGGGCCAGTCAGTAGGCTGGCTGTAGTTACATTTTCTAGTCCATGTATCCTCAAACACAGTAACAGCTCCAATGATTTGTAAATTCATTGGGGCTCTTCTTGTTTTCATGAAAGCCCCAACTTCTGCCTGTACATAATGAGGCTTTTATTTTACAAACAAGAAGAAACTCAACTGTGTGAATATGGAAAAACATTAAAAAAAAAAAAAGACAGATGAATGCTAAAAAGTGAAGTGGAAGGACATTTTGTTTTTTTTGACATTGAGTGAATTTGTTTTGAGGTGGTGGGTTTTTTTTTTTCAGAATGATGGAGATTCATTGTGCTAGGAATTAAGTGGCTGAAATGATATTTTTTGTTTGGAGATGCGATTCTTAAATGGCCCTCGGTTTTTAGACTCGTCAAGAGGCTTGAATCTTCAAGGTTTTTGTATTTTAAAGTTTTTGATCACAAAAGTATGAGTTATGTGGTCTGCCTATACACAGAAGCCAGCAACAACTGTATGTGAATCAGTCAAATCATCAGTAAATAATTAACATTTACAATGCTATCACATATTCATATTTTCAGTAGTTCTGTAATGATGCATTGCTTCTTATTTTGTTAATGCAGTGTATGAATACTGGGTATCGAATTATGATTGCATGAGATATGTTACTGAAAGGAACTGCTACAGTGTGGTACCAAAGGTCTGTTTTATTCAGAGGTGGGGTTTTTTGTTTGTTTTTGTGAAGAGTGTCTCTGGATTTTGCACTACAGCAGTAGTAATTGTGACGTAACTGATAATACCTTGAGTACAAGCGTGAACCAGAGCTGAGTAAACAATGCAGGATGCAAAGACACTTTAAGGGAAGTTCAAAACCCTCTACATTGAAAAATAACTTTACACCTAGCGATAGTTGCACTTTGAGTGAAGTCTGCTTAAATGCAAGGGAACAGTTTTCTTTTACTTGAGAAGAAAGAAACAGGCTTAAAAATTTACAAAGTAATTAGATTTTCCAGTTCCCTTGACCTACATTTATTGCCAAGATTAGAAACTGCAGTGTTCAATAACTGTGTTCTGGCAAGTTTTAGGTAACTTTCTTTTCCATTCTTAGTTTATTATGCTTAATAAAAATGAAATATTTGCTTTGGAGGAACTTTCAGTCCTCTACATAACATTTGCTCTGAAGAGAAATACTTAGATTTTTTTTTTTCCTCACCTCTGCAATTAGCACATCAAAAGAATTGCCTTATGTTAGGGAAACCAATGTCTGCTTGTCATCATTCTAGATTGTCATTTATTCTGCCATAGTTATAACATTCCTTTGGTATTCAACAGTTCAACCAGCACAAAAATCCAAAAGTTCAGGAGCAAACAGTGTATTGAGAATGCATCCCTCTAGTGCTGCATTGTCTGGGCTTTTGGAACAGTAAATCCTCATTCAGCTGCGTTGTAGCCTGCTGAAAGGCTGCTTGCAGCTCTAGGCCCAGTCATCCTTTCAGCAGAACTTGCAGTAACTGTAGTGGTGAGGTTGCCAAGGTTAACCGGACAACCAGACTGGTTAGCACCTTTTCCAAACCTAGAGAAAAAAAAATTGTAAACATATTTGCGTATGAGAAGTTTTGATATATGGAAAGGGTAAGTATTCATCAAGTTAGTTCTTATTTAAGGTGAATTACTCCCCTAGGATGCAACGGGCAGGAGCAGTGATTCCTTGCGAGATTTTATGCTACTCTGTGGTTAGCTATAAGGAAGCAAACGACAACAGTGCCAAGCTAACTTCCTTGCAAACTTAACACGTCATCTTTCTAATGCTTTAGCAGTTATGAGAATGCCAGCATTAGTCTTAAAATACTTTTTAAGTGCCAAAAAATATGCAAAAAGCTTGCCAGATCATACACACACTCTCTTCTGGTAAACACTGAACAGAGACAATTTTAAAAAACGGAACACTTATTTATTTCTAAATTATGCTTCTGCATAAAGCACCTTTTATATAGTAAGTCCTACATTATCTTTTCCCTTAGCACCAGATCTTCAGCTGAATCTGTTGTGAAATGCAGTTTAAAGAGAATACACGTACATGCTCACTATGGTAAGTCTTGCATTCCCCATCTATAGGGCTCCCTTAGTTTCAGGTGAATCTAGAGCACCACTACAGCTGCCAACAAATATCTTTTCCTATGGTTTGTTGTCGTTGAACAACTTGTGCATACTGTATGCAATTACACTATTACTGTCTGCCAATCTGGCTTTATAATCTTGCCTTTTATGAAAAAGTACAGTTAACATTGCTTTGATGCCTGGTAAGAGTGACCCTCCCAGTAAGGTAGGGTTTTGCATGAAATGCTTACAAATGGGGATAAATAGTAGTCACCAGTGAATGAAAAGCGGGAGGTCAATCAAATACAGCTATGTTTATTTGAGTGTAGACATCTGAGCATGTATATTTTTATATATTAAGAGTACTGTATGCTTTTATTGGTTCAGTGAATTGTGATTGGTTTGGATTTGCTTAAAATTGAACTAGTTTTAGCAAAGAAAAAGTATTTTACAGAGCTGTTTAGCATCTTTTATCGGGCTTCTAGACTAAAGCTAGACTGATGATACTCAGCTTTGGTAAAATTTGCTGAAGGTTTTTTTTTTTAACTGATGCAAAATTCTTTTATCATAGAGACAACCTAAAACCCCAAGGATTTGGCCAGAATTCATGAAATAAGTAAGTATGAATTAAGATCATTGTTGTGTATTTCCAATTCTCTATGAGGTTATGTAATGTTAAACTTGAGTTTAAGCTCCTTAGCTTGTAGGCCTTTGTTAGTGGGATGTCCTGTTGTTTAGTTTTATGTTCATAAATACTCTTCCCATGAACAATGCGTTTCACAATTGGGTCTTTAGTATTTTCTTCTTCTTAGTTACGAATTCATTGCCATAATACTCTTGTTATTCAAGTTTTGAGTTAATTCTGGTAGTAGACTGTTTTCGGTGTAAGTGGATGTAGTTTGGAGAGACTATGTGAGTTACTAGGCTCATTCAGTGATAATTGTGCCTCCCAGTGATTGTAGTGAAATCCTGCTTTACCTGCAAACATTTGAAATTTGAATGGGAATGTGAACTGGCTTACCAAGAGATGGGCACATGTTCTGTTTGGCTAAGTCTGATGTGGAGTATGTTTTCCAGCAATGGGGTGAGGGAAAGAGTTGGTAGTAGGATTACCTCAAAACGATGTAGTTCTTTCTGGCAGAACCTATCTCTTAGAAGCCAGGTTAATAATAAAATGGTAGTTGCATTGTATTATTAGCACATGCATCAGAAACGGAAGGATAGACTGCCATTTAAGCAATCTTCCGTGCTCATTGAATAGAAGTCTGCTTGGCTAGACTTGGCACCCAAGTCCCACAGAACACATCATTTATTTATTTTGTTGATTTTGGTATGTTTGTGTAGCCAGGTTACTGACAGAGCTTGTCTATTTCTGATATGACACTATATAAATCTAGTAGAAGAGCTTGTCTGATAATGCACATCATTTTTCACTGTGTAGAAGAAGATAGTAATTTGTGGCAGAAAAACATTGGAAGCTTGGCCAAGCTGTGCTTTATGAGGAACTGTGCTAAATAGGAGTGGAAGCTGTTTTGTGTAGCTATGAGTTCAAGAAATACTTGAGCTAATTACTAAAGATAATTCCATGTGAGCAATAGTGATTAAATTTTACTCTTATGTCTGGTTGAATTTCAAAGGTGAATCTTGGTAGTAGAGCACAGTGATTTCTTAAATATCTGAACAATATTTTGAGTGCTGTTACATTGCAGGCTTCAACCAGCTTACTGGAAAAAGTGCTTACTGCAAAGGTGTGGTGTCAGAGAAAGCAATGAAAACCCTGAATGTTCCTTCCACTGTTTTCATCTGAAGGCTTCATTCCAAAATGTTGGCTTTTGACCCTGATATGTTTAGTCAGGCTTAGCCTTTCTTGTATGAAGCAACCTTTAAAAAAGATCAGATCTACAGGTCACTATGGGTGGAGTAGACTCATAATAGGTACCTTACCAATTTTTAATCATAGTTAGTCATTATCATCTTTATGACCCAAGTGTAAGATTGATTATGGGTACTTGAAAACACCTGGACATGCAAGCTGATCATTGCTCTGTTTTTAAAGAGGGTATATGATGACTGAACATGTTACCGGTTTTGGAGCCAAATGACAGTGGGGCCTGGTGCTATCACTTTTATTTTGGTGCTTTTGTTTCAGACTGTGGTTTAGCTACTGTTACTAAATATATGATTCAGAGTTGTTTGCATTTTAACAGTTGAACCTCATAGTGTTAAGAGGTCCAGCAGAAGGTAGTGTTTAAGCTGTGCTTAAGGGCTCTGCTGGAGTCAGAGGCACAGATGTGTGCCTGTTCTGGTTTTGCACATAGAGAATTGTGCAAGGACGGTTTGTGGGCAATCAGAAGATTTGCATGTAAACATGCATGTTGAAAGCAGTAGGAAACCACTACGGTGGCTCTGGATTTTAGCCTAGTGATTTCCATATGCTTGGGGTTCTCTTTGCTCAGCTTCTGAGCAGGTGGAGAATGTTTTCTGTGTACGGTTACAATAAAATGGCATTGATATGGGGGATGGAGTCAAACAAAAATGTTATTAAAGCTAGTTAGGATTCCTTTAAGTTCTTTTTTTCCCCTCAAAAAGGAGGTTTTACTGAGGAGCTGTATTTATTTTGAAAAACTGTCTCTGGAAAACTTTCCAGGTCCTGTGAGATAGCATTTGTACTTGAGAAAGATCATCAGAATGGACAGATGGTTGGAACATTGAGACCCAGTGAGCTTCAAATTAGGAAGAGCCAGGAAGGGGACTCCTAGTTATTTCTCTGACCAGTGCTCTGAATGAACTTTTTTGTTTATGGCACAATCCATATTTATTATTCAAATATTTAAATGTATTTAAATTATTTAAATTGCATGTTTTGATAAGTATCTGTTGAAACTTGTCTATCTTTTTGTGAAGATTTAGGTTTTTTTCCCCTCTTACAATTAGTATAAGAGAAGCCCAGTATATGTATACAGGTAGTCTTGAGAATGCCTTCACTAGCGCTATAGTTTTTCTTAATAGATAATAAACATCTCTCCCAAATGTTAGGAAGATAAATGAAAAAATGCAGTTGTACAGAAAACACCCGAGTTTTCCTCCTGGTGTTCCTCCCAAAGTTAGTAAATCAGGCATTAGTTACTGCATTATCATAACTGCTGCTTGTTCCCAATAGAAGCTGAGTGAATGGTTACTGAACTATGTCCTGAGAGACAACATATGCGGGCAATTTCAAATCAAAGCCTGAAGGTGTTTGATTCTGAAGTGCGACTTCTTATTGAGATGTGTGTTAACAGCTTCACATCTTTCAGTGTAATGAGGCTCTGGGTTTACTATTCTCATGATGACAACTGTTAAAATATTGATGGGAGTAGTGTTTAGTGTAAGTATGCTGTAAATTAATACCTTTTGCATTGTTACTGCTTGTCAAGTTGAACCACAGTAAGAGTTAGTTTGTCCATTGCTTTATTAAAGTTTGCTGTTTCCTGAATTTGGGAAGAAATTCATCTCTTTTGGACTCTCAGGAAAAAAAAAAAGTTCTCTAGTGCAGTGATTAAGCCTTTCTCAGGAAGAAGAGGAAAGTCTTGTTATCGGTTCTAGGGTTTTTCTGGTCTGTGTGTTGCTACTATTGATAGACTAACTATGTCTCTTTAGCTGGTGGCTGTGTCATTGTGTTGTAATTGTCTCTTTGGTCATCTGAAGGCTGCTTTTTTTTTTTACTTTTGCTATATTACTTCATTTATTATCTTATTAAATTAAATAATTAATGCAACAAATTCCAAACCTCCACTGTGCTTGTGCAAGCTTTATAACTTTACCTCACTGATCACATTAGATACAACTGTTCATGTAATCTTAGTTGACTTATGTTATGACATTGTAGCTCTATATTTATCATAAGATTTCCTAAAATATTGTTTTCAGCTTTATCTCAAGGCTTCTTTATTTGTGTGAGCGTGCGTGTGAATTTTCAGGGATGGTGCTTAGTCCGTCTCATTCTCAACAGATCAAGTGGGAGTGTAGAGAACTTACAAAGTTTCAACAGTTATGCATACTAAAATTTGGTTTTAAAAGCTTCATTTTCCATTTAATATAGATTTTAATATTGCTTTACTGGAGTAAATGAGTAATAAACGAGTAACACTTCTGATTAAATTAAAATTGATTCTTCTGAATGAATGCTTAATATTTTCACTGTGGGCAAAGAGTAGGTGAAAAAAACAGTAAAATTTCTTAAAAGACAGTGTATCTTGGTCCTTGAGCTACATTTACGTAAATTACATACTAAAGTACAACTCTGGGACAACAGTTTAGGGAGCACCTTGTTTCTTATTTTTTGTAGCCAGTTTTAACGTTCCTCACAGGGTGTAAAAGGCCAAAACTGTAAAAGGGTGAGGTTTCTTTTGGTTTTTGTATTATTTCCTGAGCCTTACTGTTGCTATTTTTAGAGTTTAGATAAAGCATCTTTATATATATATAAGAAAGAAATTTCTGACAATAGTGGTGCATTACTGGAAACATAAAACATGTCCCAAACAACCTTGGTTTTTTTTTTTTCCTGAGAGCAATTATCGACCTGATTTCTGTGGTTCATTGTTTGTCACACCTCCCTTCTGCCTGAATAATGACGACTCATCCTAGGGGGAGACTAAGGATCCCATAGATTAAATATATCCCATGGGTTGCTAGTATTAGCCATAAACTTGTAAGAATGACCCACCAAGGGCAGTGCTTTACTACAGATCTTGTCATTTTGAGTTTTAGAAGAAATGAAGATATTATGGTCTGAATTAAGTTTGGAATAGGGTTTAGAATTTGACCAAGGATGAATGAAGTTTAGATGGTTAGAAGCTATAGGCCTCACAATTCATGTCCTTATTATGGAAATGCTAAAAGATCAGTTGTATTTGCAAGTGCAAATTTGTCGCTATTCAAAGTGGTGACATGTCTTTTGAAATAGTCTATTAGAGTCAAGATACTTGCCTTGGAATGTGGCTGGAACCAGATTTTGCAATTGGATACTCGGACTTTGCAGTTGGGTAACAGTTTTCTCCTGACAGTAGGACCAAAATTGTTGACGTAAGTGCAGATAATTTCTAGAGATGCATTGTAAGTGGCACGAAACAGAGTCCAGTAAAATAAATGAAAACTGAACACATGAATTGAAATTCTGTAATACAAACGCTGAGGGTGTGCTTTTTAGCCTTTACCCCTCCTTGCTTTTCTGATTTTCTCCGCTTATCCCAATGACTTTTCCTTTTATCTTTTATCTTTTTTTTCCTTGGGAAGCATTATCCCCTTTGTATCAGTTTTGTGTCATATTCGTGTCTAGGCTGCTGTTGGATGGGCTTTCACAAAGGTCTGCTAAAGTCTTTTGGGCCTTCATGTACGAGAAAGTGACCTGAATAGATCTAATTGTAGCATTGGGATTATGCTCCCAATTGTAGAATTGGGATTATGCTTGGTGAGAGTGCTGTGAGTTTGATCTTTAAGCATTGCCCCAGTATTAGAGATCATAAGGCCATTTCATTCTGGGACACTGCAAAATGGCCTGCTAATTGTATTATGTGAACTCCAGTTGTACCCTTTTCTGATTCAGTAACAGTGGAGCAGTCCTATTTAACTACGGAGTAATGTCTGCCATTCAGTTTGTCCTCAGTTGAACTCAATGTTCAGGCCTCATATAATATAGTCTGAAATACAAAGAATGAACGTGTAGTACAAGTGCTTTACTATACAAATTTAAAATTCATGCTGCCACTACCCATTCTAAACAGTTTTTCAATATAATGTGCGTGCATTATACAGAGATGTTAGTTTATTTTAAGGTAGGATTAGTCATTTTACCAACTTCCCTGTTAGGATGATTTTGATTCATGCAGAGAAACTGCTTGAATAGACTCATTTCTAAAAGTACTGTAAAAATTGTGCTTATGTTAGGAAGGGTCTGCTTCTACAGATGAAACCATAATATTGTTCTCTTGGCAGATATTTGAAGAGATCTTTCACATCTATAGCTATTGAGCATTTGTCACCTTATGAGCTTTAACTTGATGTACAGTATGTGAACTCGTATTTCTGAGCGAATAGACTTAAAATACTAAAGGCAATTTCAGATGTAAAATAATATAAAGAAACTGTCTTTTCAGGTACTTTCTTTGAGTAATGCTTCATGAAATAAATATTTAGGGGAAAAGTGAATTGACTCAACAACAAAAAAAAGGCTGACATATCTTTACATTCTTTTATGTGAACTAGGAAATAAACTCCTAAACTCATTTCATTTGAAGATACAAACTGGATGAGCATCCAACAACTTAGATAATTTTATTTCATTGTAAGAACACTGTGCAACACCTGTTAAATGTGGGTATAATATAAACTCAAACAGGATGTTGTTTCATATTTGTCTTTTCCTGTGAACCACTGCATGATTCTACGTCATAGACCGCTCGCTAGTACACACTCCACTTTACCTTTTCTTTCTGCAGCCACAAGATAGCTTCTTAACACGTTGAACTTTCACATTTTTACATGGTAACATTCACATCTACTAAAACTTTGAAACGCCAGCCTTGAGAGTACTGTATTTGTGCTTTTAGATGTTGAACAGTACTAGAGGAAGAAGAGGGTGTGATTGAGTGAATGTGGGGAAAAGAATGTGCTCAGAAATAGTCCAGAGATTGGAAGTAGGATCTACTTTCTGCCTTCATCTCTTATTCTATGTATTGATGAACTTTATAATTTAATGACCATGCTGTACTTATCCTTTATTGGTGCTGGATAAAATATTTATTTGATAGTATTGTGCCAATACGTGCAGTAGTATTTTCTGTATGCGTTTTTAAGGGAATAGAAAACTTCTAAGTACAAAATTAAATGGATGTAGATAGAAACGTGGTGTAAACATAATCTGTGTCTTGCTGCACCTAAAAATGTTCAATATTTGTTAACACCTTTCCCCTCCCCACCTCCTACTACAAAACAGATCAGTCCTATTCCTGTACTTTTCACTGTCATAATTGAAAACCTGGAGGATTAGACTCATGGTGGTTTTCTTACATTTTTGTACTGTTTTGTATTACCCAAATTGTTTCTGTATCTGTATTTTGGAAGAGCTTTTACTTAGTAAATATGAGTATCTTATAAAAGTTCAAGTAGAATTAAGTTTTGTATTCTCAACATTCTCACGTCTGTCTTCGATAATGTGTCTTGCTGTGTGGATGTAGATGAAGAAACCTGGAATAACTGAAATCAAGTCTGCGAATTCAATGTAAAAATCAGAATATTCTCTGTAATTTAAAAGAAGATTCCCACATGGACAGACACTTCTAGAACTTGTCACTTCAGGGCTTCTTATAAACCTCCTTTGAAGGACTTTTTTACAAGTGCTCATGGAAACAACAGGATTAGTGGCTGATCTAGTAGCATTATTTCTATTACTTTAATGGTAGTCTTCTAGAGAAATGAGCCACAAAATGACTTAAGTAGATCATGTAGGCTCACAGTAGCCATGATACTGATTTTACTGGTAAGGGATATTTTCAGACAGTAACCCAGGCCAGACTGGCCTGTGTAAATCTTAAACAATTGTTTTGCAATGGTAAAGTAAAACTAACCATTTTTACTTTGTTTTGAAATAGTATACAAACATTTTACGCTTTCCTTTAAAAAGTGCCTCCCCTCAGCTCTTCCAGCAGTGGAAACATCTCAAATTACCTGCTGCTGTGCAAAAAAAGGACTGAAATAGCTGCAAGTTAACTTTTTTTTTTTTTAAAGCTGCTGCTTCTCAACTGTTTTCTAGAACAAGATGGTGATTGTTTCAGAACAGGTAGGCAGTGAATTGTAGGCTGATCTGAAAGTAAGGTGAAGTGGAACTATAGAAAGAATTTCTGAAAACTAAAGTAACAAGAGTGAGCATCAAAAAAAAAATGGAACAGAAAGGAAAGGCATGTATGAATGGAAAAAAAAGAGAACAAAGATGCTTTTATGGTGCGTACTAGGTGCAGCTAGTAAAAGTAGTATTTCATTTGCCCACCTGAATTAAGGTTTGGTCTTTGCATCAGTGAAAGCATGTTTGCTGCTGCTGCCAGCTACCATTTTGGGAACCTCATTGCATATATGGTATTTGTGAAATTTCCTCCTTAACAAAGCCAACATTTTGTTCCTAGCGATGACTTAACAGAAGAACGCCTCTGAAAACGTGCTTAACTTTAATTTTTTTTTACGCTCTGGAGCTTTTGTTATATAGAAGTAATCTGTAGAGTTGCAGTACGAAAATATAAATCTCTTCAGAAGAGAAACAAGTTTGTTACACATTATGTACATAAACAGGCTTAAAATCACATTGTCTTCAGGAGGAACACAAAGCACCCAATTACTTAGATGACAGTTCTATCACCTGGTAGATTAAACAACATTAATTCCCTTTATTCATTGGCAAGAAAGGAATATTTGCTTACCTGCGAGCAGCTGGACATGTCAGTTTATGTATCTAATGTTATCTGTACTTTGGCACAACATTTCTAATAGATGCAGAAAATAAAGCAGGTACTTTTCTGTATTGTGTTCTCAGACAATTGTTGTTAACTCTTCTGATGTGCTTACAGTATACCGAATTGTTGTAAGCCAATGGCAAGGCTTGTGGACCTAGGCAGTCCTGTGCTCAGGAATTTTCATACTAAAAGCATCACTTTCAAGGCACAACACTATAGCTTACAATAACCTCCCACAGATCAAACCATGTAATTCAAGTGCAACTCCTAGAGTATCACTCTTCGTATTTTTTTCCCATAATTAATTTGCGAGGTGGAAACCTCTTCTGGGATGGGGAAGTTTGGTTTCATGTGTATCTTCTAGTCATCAGATATAGGCTATTCTAGATACAGCCTCAAAAAAGCCAAACTACAGTTTAAACCCCAACAGTCCTGCCTTGGAGTAGAGGAATGGACCAGGTGACATTTTTTAAGTCTTGCTTTTTCAAGTCCTTGTCCTAGAAAAGAAGTTTTTTTTCTGATTCTTTGCCCTTGGGAGCAGGGTAGTATGACCAGTAGCTGTGCCTCATTTATACGAAAGGAGATAAATTGTCAGTCAGCTGTCACTGCTGAAGATCTGTAGTGACACTGTGGCATGCAAAAATAAGTGGTGTCTATGGTGGTATGTCCATAAGCCATTTAAGACTTTAAGTATTAAAAGTAATATAAGTACTGGTTATAATTTTGCACATTTCTCTCTGTTTCTATATCAAGAAGAACTTCTATTCTGGATTAGGTTTTCTTAGGATAAAACCTGGTTTTGGAATAAATTTCTGCTAATATGCTGGAGAACAAGACTCAGCATGTGCTAGCGTTCTCAATTTTCTTTGACATTCATGATTTCTAGCACAGTCGCTTTTTTCTTTTCATTTTTTTTAATGAATATCAGATCTTCATAATGCCAGCAAAGATGTGCTGTTGGCAGGCCCAAAAAAAAAGATTAAAAAATCCCATGAGGCAATAAATGGAATTGAGGTATTTTTTTTTTCAAACTCTTTTTACTCTTACAGTAACTTGAGTAGCATGCAGGGTTTCAGAACAAGATGTTGTATGTGTTTATTTTGGTAATAGCTGCCATATGCTATTTTTCTTTTATCTTCAGTCATCTCCTCTCATAAGAGGGTTTGAACACTAACAGAACATAAATCTAGAGAGAGTCACCTTAAATACATTCCATTGTGTTATTATAAACTGATGCAATCAAACAGCTTGACAGCCAGGGTAACTATACCCAAATACATTTTGTGTATAAAATAGCTGTTAAACATAACATAAATGCAGAGCTTTAAAGCTAGTTTTCAAAGATGTCTAAAGAAAGAGGAGGAGCATAGGTATTTCCTTAATATTGGACTATGCTGTCAGAGTTTTTGGAAGAGTTATAATAATAAAGTGGTAACCAGCCAGCACTGTCACTTACTATTAAAAGCCATACATAATGATATACCTCTTTACATCTTTTTGTGCTGGCTGTGTGGTTATCTCCTTGCAAAACGAACATGAATCGTGTCTAAGACAGGCATGTATTTTTCCTCCCTTTTTCCTGAAAAAGTATTCAGGCAGAAACAGTGTGGTACAAAAGCTTCTCACTGCTGTTGGAGGGCAAAGGCAGTAAAGCTGAGACTGACAAATGCATTTGGGAGCCTGATTCCCATTGAAATCAATAGGAATTGGGTGCTTAAGGGCACTTGCAAATGTGGGTCTGACTTCTGGCTAGGCTGCATAACAATGTTATTGGGAGGAACCGCAGATGGGATGGGATCAACCAGCATGTTTTGGGTACCACTTCCATTCTCATGTTGGTCCTACCCATTGTTTCAATAGTGCTAGTCAGCCCTCGGACCACCATCAGCGATGAGTTTGCCGACAGCTTGTTCTTTGTGACAGTCAAGTTGAGCTTTCCATTGACAGTAGCCCACAGCAAAGACTTCTTAGTTTCTGTGTGTTGTCTTTCCTTATTTTGATTCCTGCATCAGCCACCGATGTCTCAGTGTGTGATGTGTGTTGTTTCTCACTTTTTAACTGAAAAAGATAGTCTTTTCTGCAACCAGTAGCATGCATTTTGCATTTGTATTTAAGAAAGGGAAGGATTCCATGCTTCGGAAAAATGCATGTTTCCTGGGTTGTTTTGTTTATCTAATGTCTGTATGCAATTAAATCTAAATGCCCACCTCTCACCTATTTAAAAAAAAAAAAAAAAGAAAAATAAAAGGTATTAATTCTGAATTTGTGTGGTAGTGTGTTCCATAGCTACAGTTGTTGCAAAGGTGAGGTGACAGGAACTGACTCTGGGTCTTCCCCGATACTTGCGTTTCATTGTCTGGATGCCCACAGTTCACATGCTCTGAAATTAAATGTAGTACATGCTCAGTGTTTATATCTACTGTCACTACATTATGCAAACATAGCCATCAATGTCTTCTGAGTTGCAGTCTGCCTTGCAGAGTTTCTTGTGGTGCTGCCCACACAAGAGATTCTGCAGATGGAAGTTTTAGCAGAAGCTCCCAGCCTTTGCCTTCGATCCTGAGGTGGAAACTGAAGATAGAATTTGCTTATTGGCAGATAAAAAAACAAAACCATTGAGAACAGTGTGGATATATTTAAAACAAATTTGTATTGTAACGGATGTGGATGTATGAAAGGTGATATGGAGGCAGTAGCTCTTCCAACAGTGCCGTTGTGCATGGGATGTGTGCTCAGGGTTAGGTGATAGGAAGGTGGCTGTGCTATTTTGTAGCTTCTTCCCTCTTCATCTGCAGCATGGCCTCTTGATTATTGCTTATAAAAGCATCAAAGCTGAAACTGAGTAGAGAATGAAAATCCCAGACATTCTAAGATATTTTTAAGTATTAGCATTTTGTTAGCCTTTGTTCTCTTCTGGATGCTTGAGTCACCAAAGTATTTTTTTGAAAACAATTTCTCAGTGGGGCTGCATGTGTATCTGATGTTATAGTTATGTTAAGTACATACCTGCACTGCAAAGTAAAATTACACATTGCTATCCTGTAGTATATTGCTCTCAGAAAAAGGGAAAATTTATCTTGGCAGAGTAATAGAAGTTTCTCATAGCTTGACTGCTTCCCCTAAAATTTCAGTATAATTTGAGTTTATAAAAGCATTAGGTTAGGCAATCAAAATGTGGTATCGTGAATGTCTAGCATCTCTTTATTTTGAAATAGCAGTCTTCAGGGTGTCTTGGAAGTTTGGCACAGTTTACACTGAGATAGATATAATTCCTGGGATGCTTCTATGCTTTTTCATGTTATTTACTCCTTTGCAATGTCCTTCCAACTGTGATCCATAGTTTCCAATGAAACCTAGCCTACTCGCAAAAATTTAGTGTCTCAAATAGTTGAGAAGGCAAATTGCCAATTTTGGTGTCTATGTGAGTTCAGGGCACTAATGACAACAACCTGTGGCTGTATCTACATTACAGTTAAAGGTGTAACAGCAACATGTGTAGATATTTCTTTGCAAATACTGATCTAGCTAGCCTAGGCAACAGCATTGAAGTTACAAGAGCACTGAATTTGGCTTCTGCTGTACAAATCTGGGCAGTATCCTGATACTATGTGGTAACCGAAGCCTCTGCTATGCTACTTCACTGATAGTAGTGAGTTGTGGCTTAAGTCAGCTTCAGTCCTACCTTTGACTGCAACTTACAAGTAGCCTGAAACTCATTCTGAAGCAAGAGGACATACTAATACTAATGAAAGGGATTAATCTGAAGAAACAAAACAGTCAAGATGAAAGAGGTGATGTTGCATCTTATGACTGTATGCAATTAAATCTAAATGCCCACCTCTCACCTATTTAAAAAAAAAAAAAAGAAAAAGAAAAGGTATTAATTCTGAATTTGTGTGGTAGTGTGTTCCATAGCTACAGTTGTTGCAAAGGTGAGGTGACAGGAACTGACTCTGGGTCTTCCCCGATACTTGCGTTTCATTGTCTGGATGCCCACAGTTCACATGCTCTGAAATTAAATGTAGTACATGCTCAGTGTTTATATCTACTGTCACTACATTATGCAAACATAGCCATCAATGTCTTCTGAGTTGCAGTCTGCCTTGCAGAGTTTCTTGTGGTGCACAGGGAAGCACTAACGTTGCAGCATCAGCAGCCAGGCCATGTCTGTATGGCTTTTGGTCTCAGCTTGACCAAGAAGCTGTGTTTATATGCCATTTGTATAGACAATCCAACTATTTTCTTTGTCTTTTTCATCTCCACACTATACTAGTTTCAACATGCTTTGTGTCAGCTATTGTTGTTGTTGGACTTACTATTGTCATTCATGCCACATATATGAAACAGGTTCCGGGAGCTCATGAGATTTAGAAAAAGTCCACATGACCTGACTTCTGTTTGCTTTCCAAGGTTCTGACTCACTGGAGGTTCACATTTTTAAACTTTTGTTTAGAAGCAATAAGCATGAACTCCATTATAGATCCCTTGTAAAGAGGCCAATGCCCTCATACTTCCAAGAACAAGTAAGCATCTGGTTTTGAATCCCCTCAGCTGAGTAGTCTCTTACTACCTCCCTTTAGACAGCCATGTAAGAGGTAGTGCTTTGCTAGTGCATCTAAGTGAAAGTGTCTGTTATTCCCATTGTTTTAATCTGATCTTGGTGTGGCACTTGTACGACAAGCTTATGTGTTGGGTTAATCAGCAGACAAAGCACAGGCCTGATAGCTTGTGATTAGTAGGCGTGAGATAGGCCCTTGAAATGCTCAGCTAAACCAAGATCTTGGCGTGCAGGGTAGTAGAATGTCCAGCACTTGGCTAACTTCACTGGTGAGAGTTAAAGCACCAATGACTTTTCAGGTGCCAGAGCTTTGAAAGCAGATTTAAATGTGTAACAAATGTTACTCAGCAGACCCAGCTGGTATGAGATAACAAGTTACCAGGTCTATATGCTCTGTGCTCTTAATATGTGGCAGGCACAAGTAATTTGAGTAAGTGTGCTCCATAGTGAAGGCAGCTGAGCTGCTGTGAGTTACATTGCATTTTTTTTGTTGACTTGCACAGCCAATTACTGTAGGTCAGCTGAGGTGTGATACTCGATTAGGTTCCAGCAATTCATTTGAACCTTTGAGCCTTCAGACACCTAAAAATCTCTGTGGTTGTGGCACTAATGATGCAGAAGCAACTTATCTGAAAGTTCTTTCATCTACTAGTTGATCAGGGAAGACGCTTAAGCCTGTGTTTGTATGAGAGCAGAGCAGCTGGCAGGGCATTTTTCCACGCTGCTTTGGAACTTGCACTTCCCCCGATACCAAAATAGTTCTGGGACATGCTGCAGTGGCCCACTTGTTTTTCTTAGCAGTAAGAGGTTGGGAGGATTCTGGTGGAAGATTGTAAATATATCTTTTCAGCTGTTGGTCTATGTTTATTATCAAGTAAAAGGGAGCTACTGCTTTAGTATATCTTTATAACTGACACTCTAAAAATATAATCTCTAGCAAAGGGTAAGTATCCCTTTCTTTAGAGTGACTGTATTCATATGGAGTACCAATGACAAATCATACATGAGAAAGAAGGCAAATCCGTTTTGCTGAGAACTAGCAGAATGTGTAGCAGTGTGTATATATCAAGGTACTGAGGATAATTTGCTAATGAATTGAGGGTAGGTTCTCAGTGAACTGACATTTACTTTGTAATTTTAGCTACAGTAAGTCTACCTAATATTGGATTGCCATTTGCTTCCTTCCTGTGAATATACATAATCACTCTAAGTAGCAAAATATTTGAGGGTGGAATTGTGGTTACAAAAGACAGAAAATGGGAATTATTTTATCAGCTTATTTTAGTTCTATAGCCTTCATTACTTTCAAACAAAAAATACCACCTCCCACCACTATTCACATTGTATATTCACTAAAATAAATGGAAGACAGGAGGAATGGTAGTGATAGCAGTTTGAAAATGGGCTTTCACATATTAATGGCTGTAATGGCATGATAAATGTCAGAACAGAAACAAAGTCTTACTGAAAACAATGTAACTGCAAACAGGAGCCAAGAGCACAAAACTGCCAGTGGATTGCTCAGTGTGAGAGAGTAATTTCTCCGACTTTGTTGTATAACTCTCTTACCCCACTCTCCTTGAAAATTTTAGGGAGAATGGGCAGAAAAATGTAATATTACAAGGCTGTCCTAACTCTATATAGAGGATGATGAGCTTGTATCTCATGAACAAATATATCCCAAGCTTCAAGATGCCATGGGATCGTATTTCATTTACATCATAAGTTATAAGTGTTCTCTGCATTAGCTTTCCCCTTCCTTCCATCACCTTCTAGCTTCCAAAGTTCTTCTAAATAGATTATGTCTCTTTAGAGTTATATTTGCTTTGCTGATGGCTATTTTTGGCTAATCAAATGGCCCACTCTACGGCTGAAGCTCTGTTTCAGTGTCTTCTCTAGTTTAGAAACTTGCTTAGAATGGAAATTTTAAAGTCCCAAAGTCTCATTTTCATAAGTGACTGATAAGCCTAAGTCGCTTCTGCTACTTTTCAAAATTTTAAGCCAGATTTTTTTTTATGTATTTACAGAGAACTAGGTACTGGCAGATAACAAGTTTGAAAAAATTTCTCATAGGCATGATTTAAAATGCAAGTTTACTGTTTGTTTAAAGAAAGCCAAACTCACTCTCTGCGGAGTAGTTTGGTATGTTCTGGACTACCTTGAATCAGATTCTTTCATGACTAAGGTCTTTCTACTTCTTAGGACATCTTACAGAGGCTGCGGAAGATTTCCTGAGAAAGGCAGTCTGCAGCATCAGAGAATGTGTATGGGTGAAAATACAACCATAATAAAAAGACTTCAGTTGATTTTTGCCTGGAAGCAAGTTGTTAATGAAATGACGCAGCCAGCATGTCATAGCCCTATGATTGTGATGAGGATGCAGAAAGGTGTCTCGCATCTGTTACCCACAGTAGTGTGGACCGTAAGCACCCAATTCTTCTATTATATTAATTTCTCTCATTTAGTCTGGTAGGATTAATCAAATGATGTTACCTACAAAGATTGAGGAAAATGTTTACAATAGAACAGAGAGGAAAGCATTAATATAATTTTTCTGAGGAATGATGTGTGCTATTCTGCTCTTCTGTGTTCATGAAGGATGAACTAAAACTGGAACAGGTGCAGGGAAAGGCTATGAGGATGATCACAGGAATGGACAGCATATTATAGGAGCCCATAAAAGCTTTGTTTTCATGTGCTAAATAAGGCCACATATCTATAAATATGAGAGAGCAAAATATACTTAGACTGAAAAACAATGTGGGGATAAGAACATGTGGGTGTAAAGTAGGCTAAAATAAATTAGAGTAAGGTTTTTAAAACCACCTAACCTTCAAGTAGGAGGTGTGAGAATGGGAGCCCTAACTTCGTGTAGGACTGATTAGTTTAAGAAAGTAACACTTTAACATTGAGAAGATGACAACCTGGAATTTGAGGTGATTCTTTTCCATCCTGTTCCCGTGCAGCTTTTACAAGGAGAAATGGTAATGAAAATGTTAGCAGCATGTCTGTTTTAGAATTCACAGAATGGTTGAGGTTGGAAGGAACCTCTGGGAATTGTCTAGTCCAACCCCTGCTCAAGCAGGGCCAGCTAGAGCAGGCTGCTTAGGGCTGTGTCCAGCTGTGTTCTGAACGTGTCCAAGGATGGAGACTCCACAACCTCTCCTGGCAACCTGGTCCGTGGTTTGATCACTCTCACAGAGTGAAAAAATGGTGTTGTGTTCAGATGGAATTTCATGTGTTTTAATTTGTGCCCATTGCTTCTTACCCTGTCACTGGGCACTACTGAGAAGAGTCTGGCTCCCTCTTCTTCATTCCCTCCTATCCGGTATTTATACACATGGATAGAATCCCCCCGAGCCTTTTCTTCTCCAGGCTGAACACTTGCTGCTCTCTCAGCCTCTCATGTCAGATCCTCCAGCCCCTTAGTCATCTAAGTTGCTCTTTTCTGGACTCACTCCAGTAAGTCCTTGTCTTGCACTGGGGAGCCTAGCAGTGGACCCAGCACTCCAGCTGTGTAATACCAGGGCTGAATAGAGGGGAAGGATCACCTGCCTTGACTTGTTGGCAGTGCTGTTCCTAATGCAGCCCTGGAGGCTCTTGGCCTTCCTTGCTACAAGGACACATTGCTGGCTCATGGTCAACAAGTTGGTTGGAAAAACCCCAAGGTCCTTCTCTGCAGAGCTGCTTTCTGGCCGGTTGGCCCCCAGCCTGTCCTGGAGCCTGGGATTATTCATATCCAGGTGCAGGACTTTGTATTTCCCTTTGTTGAACATCATGAGGTTTTTCTCTGCACATTTCTTCTTCCTGTTGTGGACCCTGCGGAAAGCAGTGCAGTCATCTGGTCTATCAGCCACTCCATCCAGTTTTGTATTACCTGTGAACTTGCTGAGGGTGCACTCCGTCCCTTCATGCAAGTCGTTAATGAGAGTGTTAGTACTAGCCCCAGTATTGATCCCTGGGGTACACCACCAGTGACTTGCCTCCAGCTGGACTTTGTGCCACTGTTCACAACCCTCTCGGCCTGGCCATATTTGTTTTCAATCTATCTCACTGTACACTGATCTCACTCATACATTGTCAGCTTGTCTATGAGGATGTTGCACGGAAACAGTGTCAAAGGCCTTACTAAAGTTAAGATTGCAAAGACTTTCAATAGGTTGCCAAGAAATGACTGTTAATAGCACTTGGACAAAGGGAAATAACATATGGAAGGTAATGAGGGTAGGAGAGATGTGGCAACCAGAAATAAAACTCTAGTAAAGATAAAAGTAAAGATCCTTACATTTTTCAGAGCAAGAACTGAACAGACTGATTCCACAAATTATGTAGTGTGCTTTGCACAACAGCTTGTACACCAACAGCTGTTGCCTTTAAAGTTGTTGATATAGAAATATATAGAATAGAATTCATTAATAAAATGATGTATTACAATTACAACAAATTACTTTTAGGATATACAAAAAGTTGGTCATTGGTATTAGGCTGTTTCCAGCAGTTGAGTGTGGTGAAAAATAAAGAAAATCAATGCCTTTTTTCCAGCTATTTTTTGCGTGTTGTTAATGCTGCCATTTGCACCACAAAAGAATGCTCTGTCTGTCAAGTGGATAAAGCTGACTTTTGGAAACGGGATTCCTGGATATTTAAATTACAGGAAGAGAAATCACATGGTAAGAGGGAATGATTGTGGTGAGGTCAAAGGGAGTAGACCAATAATGCAGGTATGTTTGATTCTGCAGGCAGTTTAGAAACAGCCTTAGGGTATGACTGTCCTGTACGCCGGTATTAACTGTGATCTACTGATGACACGAAAGTCAGATTTTTGAGGTTTAAGTGTTTAAGCATACATTTATGCCTGTATGAAGAAGCAATATTGATGGTATTCTAAGAGAACATCAAATAAAGCAGTATCTTAATTAAAGAGAATGTAATTATTCTACAATAAGTATATTTCATCCGTTTCTGTCAGAAATGATGCGGATCAAAGTTAGTAGATGATCCAAACTTTTTAAGTTTTACCAAAGCTTTTTAATTAAAAAGAAAAACAGAGTTTGGCTTTTTGGAGAACCTAGTGCTGCCAGTTTCAAATGCCATACTACAAGGCATGAACAAGCGTTAACGACACTGTTCATCTTTCCAAAGCAAAATTAAAGTAGCACAGCTGTATGCAGTATGCCGTTTTAAAACAGGCTTTCTGTATAATTTGAACAATCTTTCAAGCTTACTCCGTTATATTTTAAGAAGAACAGCTTCTCAAATGACTTGTAAGTGTTTTTTAACACATACAGTTTTAGCGAAGTTTACATAGACACTCTTTTTAAAGCTAGAAAACAATTTTAGTAGTTCTCAGATGTACAGACTATTCTTCAGTAAAAATAGGTCCTTCCAGCTGAGGTGCTTAATGCTGGAAGAAAAGTCAGTCTTGTATGCTCCTTCTAAGAACAGGAAACGATTGCTTACAAATCCAGATCAGGCTGTTCATAAGCTCAAATTATGTCGTCCTGAGCTTGATGTCTTGAGGCCTAAACAAGCTTTTAGTTGACAGCAGTGCAGATATGTATTCTGACATGCCAGTTCCCTGAAAAGCTTAAAACAAGAGGGTAAGCCTGTAGACTCAGGGAACTTGCAGTCCACACTCACAGAATAGCGCATAAAACATTCATTAAACCAGAGTTAGCCCTTAGCCTGCTTCAGTCGTCAGAGGCATAAATGAGAAGTGATAGCACACCATCACTATCCCAGAAATGCCTCTATTTAAGAGGGGAAAAAAAGAGAACATATAATTATCTGAAAGATAAGCTTAACTTTGGTTATCGCAGTTCATATAACAAGAGCTGTCTGCTCAAGACAATGCTACTAGGACTTACAGTTTCTGTATGTACTATTCAGCAAGGAAACATCCACCAAGATTTACCAAAGCCATCACTGTACTCCCACCCCCAGGCCCACAAACATGCTGAAGGAATACCACACTAGTTCTCTCAATCTCATCTTAACCCGCACCTGCTTGGTTTGTACTCTAAATAGTATTTCAGAGGAGGTGGAGCTTTAAAGTGACATTAACCCCAAGAAGTCTCCAAAATATCCTTCTCCCATCCATAATACATTTGATATTTGGAGTTTACTAAGGCCATAATGGGGAAACTACTTCCTGGAGCCAAAAGAACAGCCAAAAGCTTCAATTTAATATACTAGTCATTGCTAAGATCTAAGTGGTAAAATGTTTCGGTTTTGTGTGTTATGTACTACAGGAATGCCATTTTTTTAATTGATCTGAGTTAATTGTACAGTGCTGATGGATTCTGTTAATTCTTTAGTTTGAACGACCTGTTTTAAAGCAAGAAACTCAACAAACAAAAGATGTGAATTCATAGTTGTACTCACGTGTTCCCAGCTAGCCTATAGCGAAACCTGGCTGGAGCGTGATCTTAGCATTTATCCTAAAATCTGAGAAGGTGTCCTAGAAATACTGGATAGAGTGGTGATTTTCAGAACTGACCTGTTGATGTGGTGTAGGTAAAACCTTGAACAGCAAGCATTGCGAAAAGATTTGTATATAACAGTTATCTGAAAATGTCTTTTGGAGTACTGAAATTTAAAAGGACTGTATACCCCATTCTTTCTGTCATAGGTGGGTATCAGAAATACCTCCTCACAACAGTGTTAAAGTGGGAAGAATATCCACCTCTATTGATCTAAACAACACTAAACTTGAATAGCTACATTTTTTAACCAGAACTCAAAGATTTAGCCCAAAGATTTAAAGATTCAGAGGGCTGGCTTATACTGATGGTATTTTTGTGTGCTCCGTATGACTGTGTGGTAACTGCTTTTTGAAGCAAACTTATTTCAATGGAGGTGCAAGTATTACTGAGTATGTGTGCGACTCTAACGAATACCTTAAAAGATGGGTATCTTAACTCACGTCAGGATGAGACAATCCTGAAAACATTAAAGTCAAAGGCAAAACTCTCACTAACTTGTGAAATGAGTTGGTTAAAGAGGATTTCTGAAAGGCTTTAAATGATAAACATGATTCAATTTACATTTTAAGTATAATATTTCCATAAACATATTTGCTAATTGCCTAGGGCTTTTGCAAGTGTTTGCCTAATAATCTATGCAAACATTTAGAAGAAGGACATTGAATTATAGGAATATAGAACTTTCTTGAAAATGCTGGTTTGTTACAAGTTGAAACTTGGAGAAAAGCTTGAAGTGTTTTTTTTTATGCTGATGCCTCTAAAAGAGCTAAGACCTGCAGAAGGCAAATAGTATTTGGTGTATTTCCTTATTAAGTTTGAATTATCCCTTTAAAAATTATAATACATTTTCCAGGAATTACTTCATCTCTCAGGGCTGTAGAATATATTGTTACCTTCAGAAATTTAATATGTGTAAATGGTCTCTCTAGGCAGTTTGGTGATGGGAACCTCGTGTTTCCTCACTAGTTATTGAATGGCTTCAAGGAAATCATGAGGTTCACCCTAGTTTTTGACAAGCTTGCTGCTCTTGGAAATCCATCTCATTTTTAGCCTCAGCCAATGCACCCTGGAAATATGTTCTTTCAGATTTTCTCCTAAAATGAGCAGAATATCTTTTGCCACATTATGAAAATGAATTCCTGAAACATCTTGCTTCCTTAGAGGTGGTAGTTTCTCTAAGTCAGTGTTCTGGTTTGAACTAGAATCAATTCTCTTTTCAGTAATTTTAACTTTCAGTTAAGTCTCTTCTAAGTGACTGCACTTTCTGAAGTTAATGACATATTTTGCAGACAGTGTCTACTTCTAGAATTGATATCACTCGATCTTTATAGTTATTACTAAGGTAACAGTATGAATGGTATGCAGAAAGGCTCTTGCTTATACTAGAAACCAAGGTCACTGCTAAATTTCTTACGTGCCATAAGTGAAAAGGTGTAAAAGGCTCGCACCTGTGGGGAGGAGCGGGCCGGACAGGTGACCCAAACTTGACCAAAAGGAGTATTCCATCCCACACGCGTCATACCCAGTATAAAGCTGAGGGATCACGAGGGTCAAGCTCTCTTCTTCTATGGCTGGCGTCCAAGGAGGGCTCTGTCTGACTCTTCTGCCTTCGATCCCGATTCATGCGTTCCTAACTCCAGTCTTCATCTGCTGCTGAGTCCAGTCTTGGGCCTTCCCAGGGCCGGCCCTGCAGTGCCCTTGGTGACCTGATCGTCATCGGGGAAGCTCGATACTGGTTTTGTATATATTTGTATATATTTCATTATTTCCCATTAATATTATTATACTTATTTTTTACATTGCTATTGTTTCACTAAAGCTGTTTTATTTTTTTGCCAGCCAGTAAGTCTCCCTTTTCTTAATAGAAATAGAGAGCATCTGCCATCCATTTAATAGCCAGCCCAGCCTTCAACATGTGACATTCAGCAGTTGTTTTCATGTCCCTTTTCTCTCCTAATGATCTTGGTCAACTTGATTTAGTTACTCATGGGATCTAAATCAGAACAGATTTGGGAAGGTGAGCGCTTTCCTAGTTTTAGGATCCTGAACAGAGAACGTTTAAGTCGAGTTCATTGCAGTGGGGATCATTAACTGTAACTCAGCTGGATGAAACCATTTCGCTATTGAATATTTCTGTACAGTATCAATTTTTCAGAATACCTGTAGTTCTCATAAGTCTGTATTAATGCTAATTGTAAATACTGTATAGTGTTTACCACAGAGAACAAATGATTCACTTTGCTGATGTGGCTTGCAAGGTCAAATTTTCTATGGCATTGTTACAATATTTCTAGTTGGTGTCATGGAAATTTTTGCATTTTTGCGTGTGTCCTAATATAGGCGTAAGAAATGGGATCGATAATTGATTAGTTTCTTATTTCTCTTTGCATATAAACCCCATTGCTACCTTAAGGCAGGCATTCACTCTTCTTTTACTTCAACAGAGCCCACGTTTTAGTCTATATGTATCATCCCAGTATATGAGTGCTGTCCTGTAGTCCTTTGGGTAATCTGCCTACACAGCTTTCCTGTACTTGATCTCTCTCATCCTCTCCTGAGGGGGTGAAGATGATCTGCTAGAGTCTTTCATTTGACAGAAGGTTTGGTTTGTTTGTTTTGCTGTAGATGTCTTGCTATGAATATGTTAAAGAAGATGTGGCCAAAATTGTTACAGGTTCGTCAACGTACTATAGTTTCTGTAGTGAGGATTCTAGGGTAACTGTAGCTTCCTTGTGCTAATTCGTTGGTTTGACGGCAATTACATCTTCTTCTCTCCTGTACCTTTTAATTAATAAAGTCACTCTAAATAAACAAAAAATTTAAAGTACTTTCTAATGATTAGCTTTTCTCTTGAAGATAGATAAAGCCGAAGACACAAAACATTCCTGGTAAATTAAATGTTGAACATTAAATGTTGTGGGAAAATAGCAAATCAGATGCCTCATCTGAATCTTTTATGTGGTTCAGCACCAGATTGTGCTTAGGTTGTTCTTTTTCTTTTTCTCTGGATAGACTTTCAAACTCTCCAAAAAAGTTAAATCAGAATCAGTACGTTCCCACAAATTTCCTTATTTATTGGATTAGTAAACAGCATCAAGAACATGTTTTCAGAGAACTTCCAAACACCCTGAATAGCCACTTAGTTTTCCAGCAAGGTAGTTTTATTGTTGGAACTGCAAAAGGCAAAATCCTAGTGTGAAACATAAGCAATGACTTGCCATTTTTGGTAGCACATTATATCTGTCCTTTTGATTTGTACTAATGCACAGCCTGTAAAGCTACTTCAGGATGGTGTCTGCTGGGTGTACGTGCTGGAGTAGTACCCCTGTAATGTCTGTAGCAGCATGTGAAACCTCATAGACTTCTCAAGTAAGTCTGCTTTTATGGAGTTTAACATTATCTCAGTAGGCACTCCCAGATATTTGCAGCCTTGTGTTTACATGGTTCAGTACGGGTGATGGTGTAAATTGACATGTTGACTAGTATTGACTAGTGACTAAAAACAGTTATGAAGATAATCGGTGTCAACTTGTTGGTTGCAAAATGTTAATCCATCCATTTAATACTGGAATCTGACAGAGAGTCTGAAAGATAGTGGAAATCCGTGGCCTTTTCTGCATGAGGAGATCTAGCTGGCAAACAGCCTGTTGGCATAGTGCAGCTAGCAAGTTCTTTTGGCAGAATGCATCCACATTTGGCTGCTTCTGTTGGCAATATATTTCTTCATGGCTTCAGACCGTATTGGCAAAATATATGTAGCATGTAAGAGGATCTTGGTAACTGTGTCTGTGATGCTGTGCAGTACTCATCTTGAAGCCAGATGCTCCAACTATTCATTCTGTACTTGTTATGGCATTGTTATTGCTGAATCTGGGGACACATGAAAACAGCTGATTCTCCAGCAGGAAAAATATTGGGTAGTGGTGGAGTTTTAAAGCCCATTCAAGAGTGTCCTTACTGCTATGTGGATATACTGTGTGCCGGGCTAATTCAGTTGTCTGTGCAGATAAGATGGTTCCTTATCCTTAGGGCAGCTGTGAAGGGTGATGGGGTTTGTGTGTCTATGGGTAGAGCCAACTGTATTAACGTGCCGTTATTTGGCATGCAACTAGGTGAGGCTGCTTTTGAATATTGAATACTGAGTGAGTATCCTTCAAGAACTGAGGGAGCTGTGCATAAAAGCCACAGAAACTGCTTCTTCAAGGCTGTATTTAGTATTCTCCGCACCTTTTCCCATTCCCATCGTAGAATTATAAAATTATTTAGGTTAGAAGGGACCTCTGGAAGGTCACCTAGTCCAATCCCTTGCACAAAGCAGGTTCAACAGGATTGGATTTCTCAGGGCCCTGTCTGCTTGAGTCTTGACCGCCTTCAAGGACATAGATTCTACAACCTTTCTGGGCAACCAGTTTTTTGACTACTTTCTTCTATCTACTTGGAATTTTCCCTGTTCAGCTGGTGTCTATTGCCTCTTGTTCTGTTGCTGTGCATTTCTGAGATGAGTCTGGCCTCATCTTCCTGTATCCTCAGATGAGGTAGTTGTAGACAGCAATAAGGTCTCCTCTAAGTCTTCTCTTCTAAAGAATGGACAAACCCAGTTCTTCCATCCTCTCTATGTACATCATGTGCTTCAGCTTGCAATCAACTTGGTAGCCTTCTGCTGGACTCACTCTAGCACATCAATGTCTTGTGATGGCGAGCCCCAAACTGAACATGGTGCTTAAAGCCATCTATAAAATAGCAAAGCAGTACTGATAAGTGGTGTGATTCTGTCTGTTGTAGGCTGGGCAAGACTTTGCTCTATAAGCAGAGCCAAGATGCCCAGAATGAGTGAATGCCAAAGAGTGACAATGTCTAATGAGGTCTGGTTTTTTACAGGTGAAATGTTTCTGATGGTGAATACCATGTGTTGTATACTACATAGCTTCTGCAACTATCATGTCCCTTGTGGGCTTGTTCAGGTAGAGAAATAAGGTGTTTCTACTAACTGTTGAAGTCAGAGATAGGCCAGTTCCATCTGCCATGTATACCAATTGTTTGAGGGAGCATGAAAGAGATCATTGTGATGGTATGCACTAACTAGACAATGATTGTTTTTGTTATCACACATGCATAAATTGTTTTAGCAATCAATATTGGGGAATTTCCATCTAATACAAAATAACATAAAGCTGGATTTTCAGAAAATAGACCTTTATTAAGCTTAGCTTACAACATGGGCAGTGCAGAGTGCTGGCCTTGGCATCTATAGCTGCTTCTGAGTAGAAAGATTCATAGCAGATCTCCTCTGTTTATGTTCAATGCTGCTGTAAAATGGAGTGAGGAAGATGATGTAGGTCTTCGACTAAAGGGTATTATTTTTCATGCTGTGTTGTGGATTCCAAGTTGTTAGTATTTCGATTTTCTGATGAAGAATGCAGCTTAGTATCCTTTTTTTTCCTTTGAAAATTGTAGCATACATTCAAGCAGTTTTCAGTCTTTCAGTTTTTGTTACAAGACTCAGCAATGGGACAGATTTTATGTTCCCAATTTAGAAAAGTGAGCTTCGCTGATCTATTTGTTTCCCATTTACCATGTAGAGTATTCTACATACAGAGTATTCTACATGATAAGGTGTACCCTCTAGACCCATGTCAGTCCACACAGTAAGATCTGATAGCTTAGAAACCCTAGAATAGGTTTGAATATCTGTGATTCTGCTGTCCAGCTAGAGCTCATTGTGGACAGTAGTCTGGAAATGATGGAAACTGTAAGAGCTATAATAAAAGTTCTCTGAGAGGAGTGAATGTATGCCACAGGCTACTGGGTGGGATTCATCTTACCGAATACAGACAATTCCTCGTCTGGACTTCATTTATTGTGTATGGAGGGAAATAGGCATTTCTAAGCCTTATTTTTTTCATTTTGCAGCACAGTTTATCTCATCCCAATGTCACTGTCTAAAATAAACCAGATGAATCACTCGTTAAGTGCCTGTTTTCTCCATTGATTTTAAAGGAGGCCTGAGATGACTCCTTCAGCTCTAAAAGTCTGTACCGTAGCTGGCTAAAGCTGGTTGTAATAGGTTGCCTTTTACTGTAATGGCAGCAGTCCAAGAGAGAACGTGGGGGGACTGTTTTAACTTTCCGAGCTTTTTGCCCCTGATGTTCTCAGGGGGACTGGAAGTGGAGCAGGAATGCACACAGACTTGTGCTGGCTGAAAGTTATTTTTCCTGGCTAAGAGTTCTTTATTGTCTAATGAATGTTCCAGAATAAAGTTTAAAATTCATCCATGCCTAAAGTTTTCAGCGTTTCAACCTGTCTTCCTGGGCTGAGTTTTTTGAGCTTATTAGGAAAGTAGACTTCGCATTGTCAGATGCACAGTGGGTATTTTTGGAAAAGATGCTACTGGGTGATCATCTCTGTTTCCAGGATTTGAACAGCTGGACTGTGCCCTGGTTAGTTTCTGAAGCATTGGATTTCACTTCTTGAGGACATCTTGTGTGTTTTCTTCTATTTTCTTAGATAAGTGCTGATAGCTGTTCACTTCTGAGGTTTTGGAAACAGTGGGTTGGACGAGTGAAAGTAGATGCCTGAAAATCAACTTTTGGGGTCTGTTTACCTTGTTGTGCAGGGTGAGGATACGGGAAGCCGGATAAATGGGATGGACAGGATTCAGGAGGAGAAAAAATGTAGCTATGAAGGAGACGAACATCAGAAAAGGAAGAAACAAACCTCCCATGTTCTTCCCCCAAGATGTACCTCCTGAATTTATTTTCTTTGAGTCTGTGTGAGCACCCACAATAGTGTACCCTGTGTTGTTTGTGGATATCAGCACTTTACAAGAAGTGACCATTAACTGTGAAATGTGGAAGTTGAGGCACTGAGTTGAAGAGTGTCACATAAAGTCACTGGCCAAGGAAAAGCTGAGAATAGGACCTGAGTGAGGCCTGGTCAATAAATACGTAGGGTAGATTACTGCTATACAGTGATCACTGGTGATATATGCTGTTGGTACTGAGATTACAATTGCGCACCCTGCAATGATCATTAATCACAATATGGCTGCAGTGTCAGTGCCACCTGTGATAGTTGTTTTGAAAACAGAGAAGAAACCCCACAACTACAATATACTGTTGAACAAGGAGGAGGGATCAAGAACATAATTAATGTTCCATGTCCTTGCAACAGCAAATAGTTTTTAAGATAAAATTCCTAGATAACTTAAAAATGTAAACTACATCGTATGTTATGAGATTGTTCTCCACAGAAACTCAACAGTATCTGCTGGATTGAGCTTGAGAAGCTTTCATCCTGGTCTCAAATTCTGGCAAGACCAAGCCTACTGACCAGCTCTGTTGTAGCCAAACGTCCGATACATAAAGGAAAGTGAAAGGAGGAGAGCAAACCAGAGCAAACCATCTGATACACCGGGTAAAAACATTTCTTCACGGTTCTTTCAAGTGCACCACTTAATGTGTAAGGTACATGTGGGTGCAAGAAAACTCGTTCAACGGTGATCAAGACTACTTCCAAATGTGCTTTGGAAACAGCAGCAAAGTGAAACAAACCAAAGAACTGTGTCACAAGCATAAATTAATTTTGCAAATGTATACTGTGCTCCTCCTTAAAACACTTTATGTGTTTGGGCCAAGTAGTACCCTGTAGTAGAGCCTTGTCTTGATTGTCCAGAAAAGGTGTCTTTTCAGTTCAGTAGCTTACTTGTTAATTGTGCTGCTGCAAATACCTTGTCTCTGTGTCAGTTTTACCATGGAATACATAAAGCAAAGTCATCTTGAGGCAAGGATGTAAAATGTTTTTGGGAATGCTCTGGCAAATACCACCTTGTAAAAGCCTATTTTTCATTGAATCAGAAGGTGTCTGACTCAGTATTTTCAGGTACAGGATGACATTTCAATTATAGAGTAGTGGCTGTGGAACTTATGTAGGATTTTAAAGTCCTGTCTTCATCTACTCACTGGCTCCTCTGTATCACAGGAAGTTCTGCTTAGCCTTTAGGCTGTTATTAGTTACTGTGAAGTGGGTCTCATCTGCATGCAATATAAGAACAAATGACAAACCGTGATGTTGTGTCTAAACCAGAATTGTTCTGTGGCCTTAAGTCATGAAGATAAAGCCTTTGTTAAAGTTTGTCCAGTACTCAGAAAAGTGGATCTCTATTTTCAGTTGGACTGATGACGTCTGTAAGATTGTTGTATGTATCGTTGTTGCTTGTATCTACACCTGAGCAAGCTTTCAACTCTTTAGATGAAGTACCAAGGGTAGGGTAACTTTGATGCTTTTTCAGTTACCTCACTCGTCAGTTCTCCAGTGGATTCAAAGAGCATCAGTGAGTACTCCTGCAGAAGATGTGTGCAGAGACTTAGTGTCACAGAGCTTAGGAGAGGAAGGGACATCTTCCAGTTGCTGGCAGAAAGGTATGAGGCTCTCTGGTACTCAGCAGGATATTGCGTACTTGAAATCTTAAACGTCCTCATCAGGTTTGGTACAATTGCAGAGCAGACATTGTAAGACTCCTCTGTCAAGATTAATTCATATGCATTTTTGTGGTTTCAGTTGGCTATGTAGTGTATGAAAGACATCATTCTACCAACACATTTCTGTTGCAGTGACTGGCTAGACTTGGAAAGAAACCTGTTTGATGGTAGTAGAGGCAGAGAAGTTCCCCTCAGGAAGAAGATGCAGTGATGACAATTGTAATAATGTGCATTATGCCAAATCTCAGACTACTATGTGTGTTTGTAAAGCCTTGGCTCCTGGACTTGGATATTAGATCCCGTATGTAAGATGGAAAGTTTCAAGCACTGTAATTACAGAAAGCACAAACCTGAAAGATCGAACCAGAAGACAACAAAGCTGTAAATATATTTTAAAAAGCTCCCAACTTCTCTAGCAATCTTGGGATTTTGGGGTAAATTCATTGTTTTGGAATGTTAATCTTAACAGTATCACTGTCTTTTGTGCTGTTTCTTTTCCTTTCCACTGCCATTGAGGACTTCAAATGACAAAATAACTTAAAAGCACCCAGTATTTATTTTGAAATTATGTAATTTCATCATCTGGTGTTAGATTACTTCAAAAGTTTCAGAGAGGGAGTTAACAGAGCTGCTTCATTTATGGCTGAGCCTTATTACAGCTGATTTTTAGGGACTTTGAACCTGTTCCAGTTCCAAGCAGAAGTCAGTGGGAATTAGGGCTATGGCAACAGGGGCAAGTTTGAAACCTTAATGACCAAGTAATGCCTTTTCTTCCCCGATACCCTACTGAGTTACTGTGGCAATACAAGGAAGCGTCTACAAGCAGATTCTATAATAGACTTTCAAGGACTTTGCTGTGTGCATTTTGAAAACAGTATCTAAGTATGAGCTCATGGGTTTGACCTCCCTTGTATGGAAAGTTTACATCTAGTTTCTAGACCTAAACATTAAAATTGTATGTTTAGACATTAAATACCACATTTTCACTATATAAGACTTGTCCAAGAGTTTGTCATACCCTTTAGAGCCAAGTAACCAGTGTAGAGTCTCACTAGTAATTAGGATACTGGTTTTGCTACATACTTGTTTGAAATCCTCTATACGCCTGGTAAATTAATTTGATATACTTCTGCTTGCCCTTCCTGGGTTCCTCCATCAACAGAATAGCATTGGATATACACATGAAAGTGTATTATCAACTTGTTTTTGTGAAGAAGGGACTAATTCGAAAGGACATTTCCTGACTGTACTGAAGAAAGAGTGTGACTTTTTCAAATCTTAAAACTCGGAAAATTCAGATTTGTATGTGCTAGATTTAGCCAACCTACTGTTAAATCAAAACATTATATAACATGACTTTCTGATCTTTTCCCGTTGTTCTCTTTTACTTGCTCTTCCTTCTGAGTTCTGTTTGTGAACTTCCTATTGAAATAGTTCTTTTTAATCATTCCTTTAAAAATGTTTTCAGTTTTACTTTTCCATGGTTCCTGTTTCAAATATAGGGTGTTAGTATTTCAGCTGTAGAGTCTGATGACAGTGTTGGTGGTTGTCACTTTTTGAGTCAGTTGAAAGGCTTGACAAATAATCAAGAAGCAAAAGAGTCTCAAAAGTCGCATTTTTAAATTGACTGTGTATTCACAAGTTGTCATCTTTGTTTTCTTTTTCAGTCACCAGATTGAGCTGAATAACTAACCACTGTTATTGATGTTAACTGTATCAGAAGATTCTGTTTGGAAAGAAGAAATTCAGAGGACTGTATAATAGCAGCAGTATAACAGAGACTTCTCGTATATTTTTGAACCTAGTAGTTAGCTATTGCTTAATGCCACCATTTTCTGATGCTGAAGGTCTGATGTCATCTTCCAAGTGACTTATGCAATCAGCAGTGCAGGTGTGTGAGGGGAGCTGTAAATGGCAGCAGACAGAGAAGATTAGTAGGTGGAAGTTTTAGAAAAATAACTCTTTTAGGTACTGCTTCTCTTTTGTAGCCCATAAAGTGAGTTGGTGATATGGTAATTATCCATCATTGATACTATTGCCACCCTTGCTTCTGCTAACTTTTGAGTTGCTGTTATTGTTGTTTTTCAGATTGAGGAAATGAGAGGGTGAATTTGGGAAGCGACGTTGACAGGAATTTGACACTGTGCTGATAAAGGAAAGTAAGGTATGTTGGGCTGTCTTAACCACAGATGCCACTTCTGAAATATGTAGAGAATGAAGTTTCAAATTTTCTGCTTTTGTACCCATTCACTGTAGTTCATGCCAGGCAGTTTGTATCAGTAGGTGGATGCCATTTTTAGCAGGAAATTAAGGAAGCCATCTGGCTTCACTGTGTCCCCATTCTCTCCCATTCTCTCCCCCATGACATTACCTTTCTTTAATTCTGACAACCACAAGAGAGTACCATATCTTACTACAAAGATATTTACGTAGCAATCACATTATGACTCCATCTAACATAGAAATACTTAAATTAGCCATAAGTTAATTAACGTCAGTCAAGTAATTGCTATCAGTACAGATTCAGCAGCAAAGAATTCAACACATTAACTTTCTGAATTTGCTTTTCAGGCAGGCTTTGCAGTCTGTGCCAAGTTTTTCAGTAGCTTCAGTGCTACACTGCTTGCAGTCTACATGTTTAAGTATACCTTCATACGATACAGTCATGCCTTTTTTATGTAAGCTTGCCCTATTAGACTAGCACCAAGCAGAATGGGCTTCTTTCGTAGTTACAGTATTTTACTATAACTTTGAACTACTTAATATAGCTGACATATTTTGTGTTTATTTGTGTCTGGAATTTTATGAAAGCAAGTCCAGGTTCCAATGCATAAAACTAGATGAACACTGAAATTAAGTTTTGAATGTATCAGCAAAGCAATACTACTAACATTAATGATTAGAAACAGTAAAGTTTTGAGGTACATGTATAGGACTGGCGACTGCTGCAAAATAAATAAGCTATTAACTGTAAGACTATGGCATTCATTGAATTTCTTGCCATTAGCAATGTACTTTCTAAAGAGATCTGGTATTATATATTTGTTGCCCTGGAATAGCAAAAATACTTGTGTTCAGTAAGGAAGGACCAAATGAACAGTACTGAAAAGCTATCAAAAGCTTAATAGTTGCTGAAAGCAGACGACTAATAGTCTGAACTAACTGGCTAAGATGACGTCTTGAAATTGGAAAGTCTCTTGCTGACTTCTGCACTTAACCCTGTTTTCTGAACTGAGTGCCGTGAGATAACTGAGGAGTTTTTGAGAATACCCCCAAGCACTGTTGAGGTTTTCTCAGTGAACACTGACACAATGAACTAAAAATACCCATGTGTCATGATAAGGCACAAGATGCAAAAGCTATTGTGTGCCATGAGTTTATGAGCCAGAACATTTATGAGTTGCTGTTGCAAAGGAAACTATTTGCAACTTAACAGTGTTAGAACTATTTTTCTTAGACATGTTAATAATGCACTCGTTTTCATGGCCTTACTTGGATCCATGAGTTACTTGAATCCAGTAGTTAATGAGATTAGTCACAACAACATTTGCTTAGAAAATATTTTCTAAAAGAATTGTAGGGGAAAAGGCCCTGGATCATCTGTGCTCTAAACGTAAAGGCTTACGATTGGATACTAGTGTAAGGAAGTGGGCTGAATTGCCCTTCAACGGTGTCATTCCGCTCAGAAGCCTATTTTAGGATAGGAGGAATTATCCCATTGAAGTCTCAGAACTTCTTCTCTTAGTACAGAGTCCCTGTACAGCGGATGAGAATGGACACCTAACGTCCATCTGGCTAGGCGGATTCATCAGGACAGATGGATCCCACCCGTAGTAGTTAAAGTAGTTAAAGCAGTATTTATTTACAGTAAGAAATCATAAGTAGTAACCACTGTAGGAATTTCAATGTCCTCTCAAAAAAGGGAGAGATCCTATTTCTTAGGGCAAGATTTTACAATTTGAACAAATACAGGTGTTTTTAATATATCTACAGGAAATATGCAGTGGGAAATGTAAGCCTTTACATTGGGCATAATGTGTGGAATATAAATGGGGAGGGGTCCAATTTTCCATTCCATATAAGTTTCATCCAATTTAAAGGATGCACTGTATTCTGCCCATTAAACCAGTTCCCTAGGGATTTTTTCCTAAGGGAATGGGCCAGATTATTGGAGAAATTTATACTTTTACTTCTACCAAATTCTGGTCCCAATTTAATAATATATTCCCATTTGTTGGCCTGCCAGCACTTAGGGGCTTCCATACAGATGGGAGGAATGATAACCACTATCTGTTTCACTGAGCTACTCAAAACCAAACATGCAAAGTTAAGTTTTGGTCCCACTGAATGCAGTAGGAAAACTGCCGTGGATTTTAGTGGTATTAAGATACCACCTCTGGTATGTTTATGGCCACTCTGAACTTCCTTTTCTCTGCATTTCTGCCCTGCTGTGGGGTTTTTTTGAGAACAGAGGTAGTCGCTACCCCTTTGTTTAAGCCAATAAATCTGAAGCGGGTTTTGTTGTGACTAGAGTTAAAGCACTGCTTGAGGTCACTGCTGTGTATGTAATAATATGGTCTAACAAAGTACCAGCCTACGATTATTTACTGTACTATGTTTCACACATGTGACAGGAATCTAGAGGCAATAGACAGTTGTTCTGACAGGTGATTTGACATCAAACAATTAAAACTGTCATTCTGGCCTGCCCAGACCAGAGAACTAATTAAGCAGATCCTCTTTTACTTGCCATTAGTTCACTAAAACTGTGAACACTCTTGGAAACTCATCTGAAGTTTGGAGGACCATTGTCAACTTCAGTCATGCTTCTATCAGAGTATTTTATTTGCCACTGTAACTGACTAGTGGTGGCTTTACTGGAGGAATTAAAAGAGCAGTAAATCCCACTCCCCTTCCCTGCCGTTAGCACTGCCCAGTGTGGTGTGCGCTCCTCATTGCATGATGAGACGCTACCATGTGGCTGTGTGAAGCATGTCAATATGTGAAGCATGTGTATCCAGTGCCGATTGTGGCTGGAAACTAAAATGACTGATTGAGACTTTGGGGTTGGAGTGTGTGGGCAAACGTGAAGGGAGAAAGGAAAATAAAACCCAGTTGTTACGTTGTTTAGGCGTTTAATAGTGTTTTCATTATGAACAGGAAAAGGTGAAGAATTAATTATACAAAATGAAGCCTCATGTTTGGAAGCTGTGCTCTGCAGGCAGAGCTCTGTTGACTTAACCAGATGAAATTCCTGCAGAAAGCCTTCTCCTTTGCCAATTGGGTAAGTCTAATAGCCTTTCAGGCTAAAACAAACTTTTAAGGATTTGTAACAACAACTTGCTATGGTACCACAGAGACAACAACATGTCCATAAATTGAAACTAGTCATCTGACAGTGCCCATTTGTCTGACCTACTTTCTACTTGCACTCCGTAAGGAGCCACAATGAGCAGATTTGGGGATGACAGAGGAAGGGGCAGTCAGAGGGGTGGACAGGAGAGGCAGAATGTTAAGTAGCTTACACATGCGTTGTATCTCATTGTTTATAACCAAAAGAAAATGAGTGAGTGGGAGTGATGAAAGAATACTAGTGTCCAATGAAATTTAAGCCCAGAAGAGTGATTTCTTGCTCTTGGCTTTCACCAGTGGCTGATGTGGGGGTGGCTATCTCTGAAGAGTCATTGTAAGGTTCTCGCTGCTTTTTATCTTCCTGAGGTGGATGGAAAAAATAGTCGGTGTTCTGAGAAAAGTTTCTTTCTCAGTTGTTCGTTTTCCCCGTGCCAAGTGTTGCTATCCCCAAATCCAGGATGGCAGAATGTGTGTCAGCATGCCAGTCATCCCAGTCAACAGTCTGGTTCACAAGGTGGGTTTTGTTTATCTGCCGGATGGTGAGGTGGAGCAGCTAAGGCATACTTCGTTACATTGCTATGTGCAGCTGAGTGTTGCCTTTTTGGTCTCATTGATCCTGTAGCTGATGCTTGAACCTATGTAGTGTGAGCTACTCAGCCACATTCTACAACTAGCAGCTGTAACAAAATCTTACTGGATGCTGGTTTGAAGCATTTGGGATATAAAACGTGCTGATCAGTGGATTGTTGAAATCCTTGCTCCTTCCTTCTAAGGCAGACTATCTGTTTTACTTGGAAGCTGAAAGCTAAAAGAAAGCACTGGATGCTTTATTTTTCTGTTGAATTGAAAAGTTCAAGCCACTTTTTTTCTTAAGAATTATGTTTTTTTCCTGTGCTTTGCAATTACTTACAGCAAATATCCATGGGTACTTGTTAACCTGCTACAAAAACTATTAGAAGTCTTACTGAAGCTAGGAAGTTTACTATTAATACTAAAGCACCCTAGTTTGCAGCTCTGCCAACACAATGCACATCCTGATCTGCCCTGGCTTTTGACATTCAGGAAAATGATTAACTTGTAAACTTGTATGGTTTTCCTCATGAATGAATTCTGCAAGAGATACATGTGTAAGTACAATTTCAATGCATAGACAACGCAAGTATGCAAACATTCAAAAGCACCATTATGTTCTCCAGAATATTTACAGGTAGGTAAACAAAGTTATGAGAAACATAGATTTCAACAGACCTATGCGTGAAGGGAGCCCTTGAAGTCAGTGAGGGCTGTGCGCTTGGATCTGGCACAGTACATAGCCCTCAGTTATCAAATAATTGGGAAGTAATACACAGTGACCATGTGAACACAGTAATTAATACACTCAGCAGTGCTTATGTGATGACCGACCTCTTGCCAGAGCTAAAAGGGAGAGCTGTGCCAGTCAGCTGAGTAGCAGAAGTTCTAGAGCAGGGAGCAGGAATAGCTCATGTTTTCTCAGGATTTCCCGAGGGGAAAAGGTGTTTGCACACTGGGATGACTAGAGTGCCACTCAGCTTCCTTTTCCATGAGGGCTGCTATGCACTGCCCTGTTTCCACCATTCCTTCCTCTTCCTTCCTCATCTACCCAGTGGACACACTAACTTTGTTGGGAAACGTGGAGGCACTACAGTGCTCAGCAGCTGTTCCTAAAGTAATATAAAGCCTGGCTTATTGTAAGTCAAGCTTTGACGAACAACATTTTTCTTTAAAGCATTCTCTTCCTTTGCTATTTGCACTGCTATTGCACCTTGGGTGTATGAGGCATGATAACCACAGCTTTGCTAGCTTTCACAGCTTTATCAGTGAAGTACTTGATAATATGGCAGCTTTTGTGAAATCTTTAAAAATGTGAACTTGAGGCTAGGCTGTAGAAAGCCTAAATAGGGAAGAAAGAGCAGTAAGACAGGGCAAGCTGGGAGAGATAGAGCTTCCACCTTCTGGAACATCTAAAAGCTGGGTTAATCTGAAGCCATTAGCATTTAATGGTTTTTATAGGGCCTTTCTATAATTAGTTGTTGCTTTTAGACTAGCCTACATCTGGCATGCTGTAAACAGGGCTGATGGGCTAATTAGTAGTCTCAGAGGCCAGAGAACGTCTGGATGTGGGGCAAACTCTTTCTCTAGTGACTAGACGTTCTCCAGGGCCGGCAGTGTGGCAAGGTTGAAGCATTTGAGTGGAACAGGCAGTGCCATATTCTGTACTGTAACTTTTCTGTGTGGGTCAAGATAAGTTGCTTTCATTAGATGACATCTCTTTGTTTTCTCTTTCAATTCAGATTAGGCTGATGTAAAACATGGACTGAAGTTTTACATACTAGTTGCACTTTTTGAAGTCGCTAATGCTACCTTACACAGCTAATGGTAGTACGAGCACTTTTTCTTCTGCAGTGAGAAAGAAGGCAGAGTCAGGCAGAGGAGGCTGGTTCTGCTTGTTTTGCATCTAGCAGTTAAATGTCTTTTGCACAGCAGATCCTACACATCCTTTTTCATGATGTTAACTCTGCACTGCCCACATTGAATCTCTGCTGTAAATGACTAGGGCAATGTCTGCAAGATGTTCTGTTGATGCTTGGGTTAACAAACTGTAACGGTCTGATCCTGCCTCTGCACTTTTCCTAGCTAGAACCACAGCAATCTATACCCACATTTTGCTGGCTTACATGATGAACAAATTGTAAGAAACAGATGCATTAGATTTGTAGCAATGTTGTGGCCCTGGACTTGTACAAGAAACACTGATGTTCTTAGTTTGTATTCATATTCTTGTGCTTTAAGTTCATCCTAGAGCCTTGATTCAATACAGTAAGCTCTTACTGGCATATTGTTGATTTCTGAACTAGCAGCATCACACTGACCTGCAGAGTTTTATTAGCAAAAATGGAACACTGACAGATCAGGATGCTCCCTCTTCTTTCCTAACAGAAGACAAGTGTCTCCTTATTAATGTATGAAAAATGTCCTTTAAAAACTGAAACTAAAACAGACCAAGGACTCAGGTTTTGACAGAAATGACCTGAAAAACAATGAAAAAGAGGAGGATCCCCTCCCGTGCTAAAGCATAGGGTCAGTCACTTACAGGCAACCTCTGTGGTAGTAATGGGAAGGTTTTATAGGCGTGAGTGGAAGTGATGGGAGCCAGGCTATGAAACTTTTGGGCATCGGTCTTTCCATTAACTGGTGATGTGTGAGAAACATCTGGCAAAATCCTAACAGGGAGAGCTCATAGCCTCTTTTCACTTATCCTTTTTCTCCTTTCTCATGTAGGATCAAGTGAGGAAGATCCAATTTCTGATTCCGGCCTGCTTTTCCCTTGGTGGGAGGAAAGCAATCAACAGTAGCTACCTAAAGGAACAGTGTTCTATTATTCTTTCTAATCCAAGCTTGCAGATTAGTCTAACTCAAGCCACAAAAGAAAACAAAGCTATACTGCCTGATAAAAAATTACCAATATTGACTTATATATATATCATATCTATACAGGTATTTCCCTGTGTTTGCTGATTCATACAAATGCTACTTCACAGCACAGAGACCTCAAGCAATACCACTAACATGTTAAGCAAGCTAGCAGCAGCTTGCCAGCTAACCCTGCTGAAGTCTCGTGCTAATCATCGGGGGTTGGCTGCTAGCATGTCATTTGCACCGCTCCTTAGCGAAGGTACTGAAGATCATAATTTTGTGCAAACCTTAGTGTTGGCAGACAGGCAAAATAATACTAGGAGCTGGCCTTTGCAAACTAAGATGGGCCTCCAGAAACACCTTTTGATAAGGCACATCTAATGTGTATGGACTCTCTGTCATCAGTGGGATATTCAGGATGAACATTTTGATGAGGGTCTGAAACAAAATTGTCTATAATGGACTCTTTTTTAAAAGTGTATCTTTGGGCCCACAGGAAGCCCAGCTGTTGATACTAGTGTCCAGAAACTGCTGCCAAGGTTTTGTGGGTCTAATCTAAGAAAAAGGAGCATTAGGTCAAATGCTTGTGTTACAGCACTGTAGAAAAAATATTTATGAAGGCTTTAAGTAGGAGGTTTAGTCTACAGTTGCTTATTTTTTTAAATAATAGAATTTAAAATAATTCAAAACTTTTCTATAAATATTGTAAGAAAATATAGTATATATTTAAAAAAAAATTACTACTTCACAGAGATAGGAGAATACCTAGGCATGTGACAACATTTAAGTTCAGAGTCTTGTACTTTACGATGCTCTTGATTCAGAAACTGTTCCTCAGCCATAGGAAACACATGCTGACTGTGGTACAACCTAATGACAAAGGCTGTCCCTTCAAACTTTATTCCTGTTGCAGCATATGCAGTCTTGGGCATCCTGACAGTGAGTGAGTGGCTTAATCTGCATCGGTTGAAATGATTCACTGTAAAAAATTCTTTCACACTTAAACACTCTTTCATTTTATAAATTCTATGCTGGCTTTTATGTCAGTAAGTTAAGCCATATGATGATTTAACCCTGTATCCTATTAGTAGATTCTAAAGCAGGCGTAGAGCGTAGGTACTTCACTACTTCACAGCAAGCAGCGTTATGATTAAACTGGCTGCCTGCAATGCTAGTGGCCAGGGAAGGAACAGCAAAAGCCTATCAGTAAACAAACTTTATTAATAGAAATCTTATCACAAATGTCAACATATAAAAGCAAATGTGACATTAAAATGCATGTGTTAATTCACAAGGATTAATTAAAACTTTTTATAGTTCAAACAGTATCAAATTTTGAGAAACAGCAACAAGCAGTAAGTCTGCTTAGCTGTCATTTCCAACTACTTAATACATGTTTCTGAAACAAAGTGAGTTCCATGGTTGCTGCACAGACTGAGTTTGGTGCCTGAATGACATGTACAAGCACCTGCACTATGCAGAAGTTTCTCCTTGGATCATGATGATCTCAGCTTTACTGGTATCTTCTGAATGTACAGCACTCCCAGTGCCATTGCTGACAGTTCCACATGTGCTGGAGAAGGATGGACTGGTCGGGCAGAAGACTAATGTGAGATGTAGGGGGCCTCCTGCAGATTTCCTTCTTTCACTCTGAGTTGGTCATTTAGGCACTGAACCTTCACTGACTGGTGTCGGTGTGGGTTGTGTCACTGACTTATGCAGAGTGGGAAGTCTCCATGTCTGTGCCTATGCTGTGCCCAAGCAGGCTGCACTACTGAGAAACCTAACGCTGGTTTGATCCCTCACGCATTTCTGTGAAGCCATGTTGTTACCCACTAGATACCATTTGCTAAGTGTGTGTGGGTCTCCTAGGCTGTCTAAAAATCCCATCATCTTCTTTTGCAATGTATGGTGTCTGCACTCTCTTAAGAAAAGCTTAGCAGCTTTCTTGCAAGAAGGACAGATGGGATAAATGTTGATGGCCAGCTAAGTGCAGCATGGTGCCCCCGCCCCTATGGTCCATACATGTGTGCACTTGGACCCTTGTTAAGGGGAATGTAGGTCTGAGGTTTTTTCCCTCAGTCTTTCCTGTATTTACCTCACGTATGTGACCGAATTTGAAAGTTAAACCAAAGCATAGTTTTGAGCTCATAAGATTCTGTAGGTGTAATATCTGTACTTCAGATCCCTATCTTCAAAAAAGGATGTTGCTGCTATTTCAGTCTTAATGACGGTACCGCCATGTATTAAAATGAAAGACTGAAGTACTCGAACACTACAGTGACTGGGGTCATAAAAGTATCATACATGATTGTATAGTAGTTATGCTTCTTGTTTCTATAGTAACATTCAGCCAAGAACCTCAAGGCTCTTTACTTTTTATAAGTATTCATGAATTAAACCTCTAAGGTGAGTGATGGTGATTATTCTTGTTTACAAATAAGGAGATGCAGAGGTTAAACTACTTGATCAAGGTCACACAACAAATTTGTATCGAAGCCAAGAACAAAAGCTGACTCTGTGGTCTGTGCTTCAGTCACCAGGCTGATGTTCTCTGTTGGAAGGGCTGCGCAGACCTGAGAGGAAAGCCTTGTACAAAGTCTAGAGATTTGTTCATTCAAAATGTACATTCCAGCTCAGATTGCCTCACTGAAGTGACCTTATATTTTTATCTCTTTGTCTATCTAAACTTTGCCCTTGTGAAAACATCATTATATCCGGTCAAAGCAGGAGTAATGTGATTTTGACAAGAGTTTCGCAAATATCTGACAAAGCAAAACTGAAGCCTATGCTAAAAAAGTATGACAATCTTTGCGTGTATGATTGCTAATCCTTCAATGGCAATTAGATAACAGATCCAGTACATGCCTAGTTCATTTCAGTGGCTATGTAAACCAAAGAAAACAAACATATTTACATGAAGAACAACTATTAATTTTCTCTGGAGTTACCACAGAGATATTGTGTTATATGATGAGTAAAAGGGGTTTGTTGATAGGCAACCACAAAAGAACCGCAACGCTCTCCTGTGTTTCTTTTTAAATCGCAGGAAGGGAAAAACTGTAAACTCTTACACTTTTTTGGTATCCAGCCTTTGCTATTCCCTCTGTACATCATGCTTGCCAGCCTGAGAATATTGTAAAGGGAGGTGTTAGAGGAGAGCAACAGCCACACCTTTTTAGCTTCGTCGCCCTACTGAATGCTGTTTGTAGAATGAAGGAGTACAAAATAGCAAATATGCTCTTGGGGACGTTCTTTGCTAGTCTGGGCTAAATAGTATAAAATGCTTTCTTGCTTCCTGATCTGTTAAGCATATAGATAACTGACCTAAGGTATGCTTCTTTTCTTTCGTCTGGAATCCATGCCTTACAATTATTACATGGATGTTGGTCTGCTTGTTAGCTATATCCTTGTGGTCATGCTCTTTTTTTGTGTGCATGGCTGCGTCTGAGAATTTTGCACTGCTTGGAGGAACGGCTTGCTGCTGTTTTCTCAAGATCACTGGCTGCTATGGCTGCATTACTGTTATGCTGAAGAGCAAGTCAGCTGGCTGAATGACAGTAATTTAGTGAGGAAATGTCTTGTGAGAGCTGAGGATCATGTTTAGCAGCGTTTGCAAGTCTGATTAAAAAGTTCACAGAAGCGCTTAGCAGAATGGAAGCTTATTGAACTGGCTTTATTGCTTAAAGGGAACAAAGCAGGGATGGGATAAATATAGGAATGGGGACGATCAGCACTGCCCCCCTGAAAGATAAAGCAGTCCTGGAAGCATATATATCCCAGTTTGAATCCAGTAATTTTCTCAGCTTCTCAGAAATCCCACATACATAAGAATTAAAATCAGTGAAACACTGAAAGGATAAAGTGTGAGTGTCACATAAGGTCAGATAGTCAATCTGCATTTTGATCAGTGTCGAGTGACAGCTGCACCTCAGCTGCCCCTGTGCCCTCTGAGCTGGGCAGTCAGAGATGGGGATGACTGGAGGTCTTCCTCAGTCTCAGTGTGCAGTGCTACTTCTCAATTTTTTCAGTTTATTTCTCAAACTTTTTACTAGCCTTTTTCTGAAATTTTTGTAGCAGTCAGACTTGCTTGAGAATTTGTATGTAGTCAAACCAATCAGTATTGCCAGTCCTCAGCTTGGATTACAAAGGATCACTTGAATGTGCAGTGTCTCTGTTAGATAGGTACTGGGCCAGACTTGTCAGCTGATTTAGACTAGCTGTGGCTTCAAATATACTTATGTTTTACAGGTCAGAGAAAATCAAATGGGAGATATGTAGCAATAGAACCTAGATGATAGTTTGACTCTCTACTTGCCAGTCTCAGGCTCAGGCCATTAGTTCTTCTTTTCAAAAGCTACATCCACATTAATCTCACATAGATCTTTACAGTTGTGGCAATAAACATTTAAGTGGGAATACTTCAAAGAAATGAAATTACTGGCTTTGTATTAAAAAGATCTAGTGATCTTAGTGCATTGAGGTTCTTGAGAGAAGATGGCTTCTTCTGTGTATATCTAGTTGTGGTGGGCTAATCTTGGTTTCAGTCCCTGGGAAATGCAAGTGTTCAGTGTTTCCCAGACTAACCTGAAATTCCTGCGAACATTGGACAAGGTTTATTGATAAAGTAAAATGCACCAAAGAACCTCTTTGTTGCATTTGGAAACAGGCAAATAAATGTCACAGACGGGACTCGAATATTTAACTACATGTCAGTGTAAAGTTATCATCTTCTTTGTCTAGCCAGCCCACAAGGTTGATAAATCTAGCGGAGAGAAAGGTTTTGCAGAATGTACAGCTGGGGTCCTGGTGGCTGGTCTTTGAGGCATTTTCCTAAATGTCAGTTCAGTGGCCACCCAAACTCAACTGTACTTTGACTCAAGCGTCTTCTTCTGAACTTCTGTAGTTACAGAAGATCCTGGTCAGGTAAATGTATCCCTCTTATTTTTCTGCAGTCTTGATGATCAACCAAATTAAGGTATTAAACTTATCTTGCTACTTGTGAAACGCAGTCTTTCACTATATAACTTTCTGATAGTTGAAAGTGCTTTTCTGAAATGTATCCCTGAAACTAAGTAGCTCTTAAACAAGTATAGGAGCCAGCTTATTGATAAATTAGGTCCTTCCTTGCTGTTCAGATTTGCCTTATTCCGGAACGCTTTGTGGGATAAACTCTGAGTTGTCATAGCAGCTTTAGTGCAAGTCTTTTACATCTGTAGAGAGTAGCTGTGGAAATTTATTAGTGATAACAAGGAATGTGGGCTTATCTCTCGTTTATGTAGAGACTAAACCTAATAAGTAAGGAGATGAACAGCAGAGCAGTGGTGGCTGTGGAATATAGCACAGCTGCCCATCATACATAATGTTATTTTTCGTGTTCTCGTAGAATGCGGTGGACTAACAGAACCTTGATAAAAGCTGGATGCACCAGATTTTCATTTCTCATGCCTGGTAACACCTCCATGCATGGTCTTATTTAAATGAACTTAATAGATATGTCTGAAGCAAAATACTGCTCAGACAACATGTGGCCTTTGGAGAGAAGCTAACTGAAGAAATTCTACACTCAGGCTGTCACTCACTCAGTTGTTGACACAACTGTTCAGGGATTGCGAACTGGATCAGGGAACCAGATAAGGTTAAAAATAATGCAAACAAAAAGGGGGCAGGAGAAGGTACCAGCTTACTTCTGTGGAAGGGGGGGAGGTTTTGCACTTCTTCCCTGATCTGAGCCGTGCTTTGCACTGTCTCTCTCCCCATCCTGGACAACGGCTTCAGTATTTGTGAGACCCTTCTGAGAGCTGATTTAGCTCACTACATAGAGCAGCAGAAAACTATCCAACCCTGTTTTTTTTACCCTACTGTGCTAGCACATCAAATTAGCTCAGAGGAGGGTCTGCTGAGTACCAGAGCTAGCAGGAGATAAACAGCAGAAGCGTGACCTCGTGCTCATACTTTCAGGGAGCTATTAGTTTAGCTTAGTGCACCTCTGGAAACGCTCTGCAAATAATTGTGTCATTGCATGTGGAGTAAGAGAGAGCTTCAGTACTGAGCAAAACAAGTGACTGGCAAAGAGGGTAGAGAAGAATTCCATTGCCAAAATCCTCTGTATCACAAAACTGAGGTGTCAGCATGAGACAGAAGGGCAGCCCTTGTCTTTCTGTATCAGAGTGTAAAAATAAGGAGATAAAGGGTTTGAGGAAGACTTAGTGCTTAGAACCTGAAGTGCGGTATTTGGAGCTCGCTGTAGGACTTTCAAAGAAATGTAGAGCTGAATATGAAATAAGAAATGGAGATTTCAAAGTAAATGGAGATTTTTCCCCTTTAAAAACAAAGACAATGAGTGGAAAGATAAAATTTGTATTTGCTTATAGAGTGATTCCCTATCTTATCGTTGCCTAGAAAATAATTCATTTCTGATTTCAGTAGCAAATTCTAGATAACATCACAGACTGGTGGCTGGACAGCCCTTGCTGGATTTCAACTTAACACATTCTGCAGGTAGATCTTGTCCTTCTTGCTCCGATGATCTGTCTTCGCCCCCTAGGGACCATCACCAACAGACCAGCTGCATGATTTAAATTCGTAGTACTTCAGCAAACTTAATTTCTTTCCCATTACAGTGATGGCTGTTTAATTAAGGGAAGCAAACTACCCACAGTGCACTGAACTGAATTAGGAGTGTGCAGATGTAACTAGGACTTTTTCAGTCCTGGAGACATAGCAGATTGTCAGTAAGATGAAAGCATTAATCTCTGAGGTTAACAAAGAACAGTTTAAGCTGATAACTAAAATGCCATGGCTAGCTTATGTTCACTTGGTGCTGTTCAAAGTGAACATGTAGCTTTAATCTGGTTCTCAAGGACAGAGTCTAAATAAGCTCACTACCACTTCTGACGTAACCACAGCCCGTTTATGGTCAGTGTTTGTACAGGTGATTTCATGAAGAAGCTAAAAGACTGGACGTGTCTACAGGAGACATGAGACTTCTTTTGTGGACAGAGGATGTCATTCCTCAGTTGGCTATGTTTACTGTAACATTAATTTCTGATTATTTGCAATGCACGTTAAAGACAAAAACTCTGAAATGTGACCAGCCACGATTTGCATAAAAGTACTTTGATTCTCAGAAATTCACCACGAGGACGTGATTTGATGAGACAGGGATGCTGATGGAAACACAGCTTTGTGGGAGTGCCCAGCCTTCCTGGTGGTGCTAAAACCCCTGCCAGAGTGAAGGCATGACTCCTGATGCAGACCCGCTCTTTGATCTGCTGCTCAGTGTAACCCCACAAAGAGTTTCACTGGCACAACAGAAGACGGGCAGGAGGGAAAAGCTGTATTTACTCAGTTGTGCCACTGAAGCTCTTTTGTCATCAGCCTACAGCCAGAGAACTAGAAAAATAACTTCTTGATCTACCTTCAGCTCTCATCTAAATGGGGAACCACTTGTTCCTGTTCTTGTGCTGCCATTCACTCTTTTTTTCAAATGTGCTGTCGGAGTCTTTGTGAGGCGGACTTTAAATTGATCAATGAAATGGTTCAGGTTGAAAAGCTATTCCCATTCCTTATTTTAAGTTCTGACAGTTCAATCGATATTGTAGTAAACAACAGTCCTAGATAGGTAGCTGCACAGCACAAATAACAAGAAAAACAGTTGGCCAAGGATAAAGGAAACTCTTCTATTGCTTTGGTCGTGGGTGAAAAATGTAAATAAAACTACCCTTTAAATGAAAGGTGCAGTTTAAAACCAGCTTCATTTATTAAAACAGTACAGTTTTGTGGGAAGGGCAACCCTGCGTTTTACATCTTCCTCTGTGAAGCAGGTTTGAATCACTCGCTGATATTCATGGAGAGTGGCTGGCACCGGTTTGCCTGTGTGTGTTTAAAACTGGTGCTCTGGTCATACTGATTGTTCAAATTGTTTTTCCTTGCTTAAAAACATTTATAGTCTTTCTCCTAATAACCCTTTTGTAGCCCTGAAGAGGATGCTGCTTTGTGATTACCTTGTTGTAGATCAGGTTCTCTTTTCTTTTGAATTGATAGGACTCTGATATGGCGCGCAACTTTCATTAATTATATATAGGAAGAAGCAGCTGTGGTGGTGTGGTTTTAATAGTTACCTAAGATCCAAATGCAAGGCAAACTCAGGGTGACACATCCTTGGAAAGATTCCTAGTGAAAAGTGTCCTGGAGAGAGCATATCCAGTGAACAAAATTACCCAGGGCAAGGCTTGTCGGTTACTGCAAACTGAGAAGAGGCAGCTCGGAAAAACAAATTGAACTTTGCTGTAGGAAGGAAATCATGCCAGTGTGTTCTGTGAGAGACTGAGCACATGATGAGCGTGAGGACTCTCTCAGAGATGCCCTCCTCAGTGACACTTGAATGGGTCACTGAGGACAGAAGAATTAAAAAAGTCATGATTAGTACTTGGTGTCTGTGACATGTCTCGCAGCAATAGAACATTCAAATCCTTTGCAGTGCTCTCATTGTTAATTATAGGTCCCTTCAATCATTAACATTGGAGAGATCACAGAGTCCACATCTCTTTGCAATTTCAAGATATCTTCTTTACCTCATGTTTTTTTTTCCCATCTAGTCTAATTTTAAAACTCCTAGTTAACATGACAGCTGGTACCAACAGCATACCAATTACTGAGCTTCCTGTAGTGTGAGAGGAAAAAAACACACCCTTTTTTGAGAGGATCTGAAACTTCTGTGTGCTGAGTATGGATGGGTGCAGCCTCCCATTGTCTGCATAATAATTACTGAAATCTTGTACTTTTGTGTAACAATTGAAATACAAATCCGTAGTGCAGCTGAAGAAATAGCCTAGATGAATTCTTTCTCACAAAGCAGGTAAAAATGCAGCCTCAAATTGAAAGTTATGATATTTTACTTAAAACTGACTGTTGTTTATTAGCCACTGAAGAGGCTTTTCTCCTAAAGGATAATACACTGTGTTAACTTCAGCAAGGAACAAGAGCAGTTCTTAAGTAATCCTGATGTTACGTTCCCATAGCTTGAGCACATGGGCTGCACCAAACTCCCAGCACTGTAGACGTTATGCTGCAAAGCAATCCAAACTCCTTGACAACAGAGCTGGAGGGTTTTCCCATATACTTCTTTTCCCCAAAGAATAAGACAAACAATTTCAAGTTTATGGGTACTCCTGCACTATTTCGTGCCATAGTTTCATTGATTGCTATGCATGTATTATATTTTTATTTAAGTGAAGAAGCTATGTAAAGGATGGTTAGTAAAACTTTGCTAAAAATTTCACTGAGCGATCCCTAACTCATTATCAGCTGTTAACAAAAGCATACTCCATAACATTTCCTAATAGTATATTCATTCTTTTCTTCTTTTGGGATAGGTGTGAAGAAATAATACACACATGGTATTTTTTTCCTACTGTATCAGATATTATTGTGTTTGAGTGAAAAGTTAAGGCAGCTGTGTTCATTTTCCTGGGTGCTAAGATATGCTGTGATGATCTTGTGTATGGGATGTTGGCTTATAGGCTGAAGGTGGAAAGATGAGATAGCATGGCTGTAATTCTATCTACTTGAAAAATTTCTAAGTTTTTTAAAAAGTGAACATTAATTTGAAATGTTCTGTCTTCTGAAGAGATGTGACTTTTTTTAAGTATATGGTAGAAAAATAATATATTGCATCTGCTTTTGGTGTTTGCTTGGGGGGTGGGAGGTTCACAGGAAAGAAGTTTAACTACAGAAGTACTTGGGATTTATGCTTTGTTAATGTTTACAAGGGTTTTATTTTGCATTGACCAAGTACAACTTCGTGTTGACGATGTTGTTTTTCCAGTGGCTCCCCTACGTGTTAACAAACTAAGATACTTTTCTGACCATCATATCACTTGGATTATTATGGGCCTTAACCCAAATGTAGTATCTAATGGATTTGGAAATTTACAGCTCTTGGAGATGCTTAAATATGGAACCTCTTCAAGTATTTAGCTGTCGGACTGTCCATTTGCCTATTGGAAAGTCAACAATAGCCACCACAGGACTGTACTAAAATAATCAAAATCTCCTCTTTAAACATATTGAGTCACATAAAGAAACAGATTATGTATCTTGCAAAATATGTCATTAGTGTTTATTCTTAACATGGTTCTTAGATATTGAAAACACTGAACATATTGTCCGTTGTGCATAAACATTTGTGCAATTAGTACTGCAAACAAGCACAAGCAATGTTCTTAACAAAGACTATTCAATTATTTCTGCAGCATTCCATGAAAGCCTACCTGAATTAACCTAGCATACTAAAACAGTATATTTTCCCAATACAAGAGATCCTCTGTGTACTTGAAAGATCAGCTCATATGAACTTGGCAGCCTGAACTGGAACCCACGTGTTGTCATGCCAGTGAGCCAACATTGTTCTGGAGTCTTGCTGAGGGCATCCATACTTGATTTTTTTCCCCCATGAAAATCTGCACTGAAGTTACTATCCTTAAGTAAAGGGCACATGTGAGTGACTGGTCTCGCCGTTAGTCTTGCTCACTTTTAGTCTATGGGCCTGTCTCTGGCCAGGAGTCAGAAACAGGAGACCAGGCACGAGCCTCTGCAGGTCTGCTGAAGGGTGGTAATCACAGATGTGCCTATTTGTTTCGACAAACACAAGGTAATTGACTAATTTTAGCATGCAGTGAATCATGTTGTTTGACTAAAGGCTAAGAGTATATTGGTTTTGTGGCTTAGCTGATAAACTCTTGACTGATGTGTTTGGGCCTTAATTAATCTCTTTCCAGTTATGCTGGATTGCTTAATACAAGATCACAATTTGAAAGAAAATCTCCCAAACCCACTCACTGCAAGGCACCAAGTAACTCCCATCTCACCACAGCCTCACCAAACGCATAATCAGAAACAACATTGCCACAAACCCCATGTATCACTAGCGGAACAAACTGCGTCAGAACAACAAATGCAAAACTAATACACACATTTCTACAACCACCACAGGAAATGCTCCCTACTTTGACAAAGGCATCGCTTGTCTTTTATCTCTCCCCACTCTGGCCTATCACCACTCCTCTGGCCATATTCCCCATCTAATCTGCTTTTTTCCATTACTTTTCTCTCTGATACTATCAAATAGGTTGATGTAACTGAGAAAAATTCATAGGGATTGTCTCCGAAATGTAGTTAGCTTAAGTTTGCTACTTCTGCTTTGGACCTGTAGAAAGATTTGTGTCCTGCAACAGTTGTATCGATACAACTGATGGGATGTGAGTTGCAGTGCAGGAACAGCATTTGGTAGCTGGGAGAAACGATGGGCACTTGTTAAGGCAGCTGCTCCATCTCATTTAGCTACGCCTCTCAGTGTTAACCGGGAAGCTTTCTTATGCACCTACCACCTTTAAATACAAATGCTCTAATTTTACAGCCAGAGTATGTTTGTAAATGTCGATACCCCAATTTGTTTGCCTAAAGAGACATGAATATTAAGAAAGTTTCGTAAGCAGTATCATGATACTCCAGAGTTTTGAATGCTTCTAGGAAACAATTATTATCTTCTGAGTCATAGTGTGAACGTGAAACTGATTACTATTTTTTGTGAATAGCAAAACTGCCCAAAACCACAGTTTTAGGAGCAGTGAAACTAATAATTGTTAGGTCATATAATCAAAGATTTTTTCATAAAAAAGGGAAAAACATGGAAAGTCATCATATTTCATTTTGTAATTAGTAAGTTTAAAATTTGGTTTTTGAAATGGCATTTTCGTTTGGAAATTGTCCTCTTTTTTATGATTTTAATAGAAAGTCTGTCAACCTAGAGATGAAATGAAATACTGTTTTTTAGCTTAAGTAAAATGTTCTGGGTGAACTTGAAAGGAAATTTTTGTTTATTTAGTGTTAGCCACAACTTGTCCAGTTCTGTAAACACAAGGTATACAAATGCGAAACTGCTCATAGGTGCCTGTGATTTTAAATTAATTATAATTAAATATTCTGTATTGAAGTTTTCTCGGCCTTTAAATAGATGTATTGTATGCATATGCAGAGCTGCGTTTTGCGCTCAGAGCAATTTTGAGTAGCAAAACTGTTGCAGAAGAAGCCAGAAGTTGATCGTCTTTTGTTGGAACAGCAAATGACAATTTTACTTTTGGTCTAAACAATAGATTTCTTGTGATAGGGATATTATGCATTCTTTTTATTTGCTAGGCTAGACCTTTGGGAAATATGTACTCTGTAGGGCTTTTTGAACAGGGTGGTGACAAAACTGAATGCTGCTATTAATTGATTCAAGCAGTGTCAGTTACTCTAGTATGTTTATCGCATTTCTTTAATATTGCCCTATTTTCAGCTCTATGGCCCACATGTAAGATGAGTAGCTGGCTTGGTCTTTCTGGTTGTGCTATTCTCACCCCCTTCATGGAGCTAGATTTTTTTTAATGATATGAACATCATTTTATGCTAAACCAGTAGCTCTTCTAATTGATTTCACGCCATTGTGTCTGTTGAGCTCAATCCTTTTGATAGTGGTTTTCTGTGTGATCATATGGACAAGAATGAATGGTACCCTCAGGAGAGTATTATGATCCCCATCATGTACTCGGGAGAGTTGAAAGCTACGCAGACTGTGACTTCTTGAAGTCACCTAGAACTGAACCTTCTTCCCACGAACATTGGCCTACACCTTTACATCAAGAAGACTCAGAAAAGCTTTCGATGGCTGAAGAATCAGCCATAGAAATGTGTTTATACAGAACAGAATGAGCTCTGAATAAAAGTGGGAAAATGTTTTTGTTCGTAGCATTTAAAATTCCAGTTCATAAACATTTGTATTTGATTAACTTCATCCTCAATTATAGCTCTGACTAAGCTTGCAATCCATAATTCTGAGACTACGCATAAGAATTTCAGCAAAAATACAGAATATCAGAGTTGACATTCTGGAAATGTGTAAAGGAAAGGATAAACAAATAAAACCAGCTCCCACATTTTGCGAAGGAACGTTCTGTGCACTGGAAATACTGTCATCAAGTACAGTCATGGGAATCGCATGCCATGGCAAGGAAGAGCAAGCAGTATCAATTACTGAATGTACTTTTTGTTTTTTAAAAATGTTGTATAATCTTTGTGCATGAAAAAAAGAATGAAGAGGATGTCTCTTTGAGGAAAAGCGAATGTCACATTTGAAGGAAAAAATTAATAAAGATCATGAAGCATCCATATGTGATGCAATCTAACCCGAGGGCTGCTGGAGCTCTGTTAAGTGGAACACAGTAGTCTCCCAAGGCTCTCTGCATCCACAGTTAACTCCACAATCAATACCTTCTTCCAAAATGTGATTAAATATGGCTAAGGTAAGACACTGCTCTAAATTGCCCCCAGAATAGTTCTTCTTTTTCATCAGCCAGATATCAGAATATTACTGCCAGATAGTATACAGAATATATCTACCTCTCTGCTTTCACCATATAAAGCAGGAATGAAAATTCTGGTGAAGCTTTTGGAGAACTAAGGACACACTACTGAATGACATCTAGGTGTTGGTTTTATTGAAATTGCATATATGCCAGCTTAGGTATATATGGTGTTAAAGAGTCTATACTAGACTATAAAAAAATTACAGGATGAATTCTGAAAAAGATTTAGGGACTTAAATCCTATTTCCAAAATTGAGTTGAAAGAGGCATATATTTAATGAAGTGTTGATACTTAGAAATGAGCTACCTCTGAATTCAGGGAAGAGGAGTGGATACTTTGTATGGTGTTTTGTTTCATCCTAAAGGTGACATCCAAAACAGGTCGAGTGTGTCTTCACTGACCAGCTCAGGTCTTTTCTTCAGACGTCTAATCCAGCATGATGAATTCTGCTCATGGCCATGTAGGGCTTTTTCAGAAGGTTTAAATTATACCTGCAGCTGTCAATCAGTTATTTCTTGTGGCACCTCTCAAAGCTTAGATTTGTCCAGAAGCAAGTATTATGCAAAGGAGTTAGGGAATGTTTAAATAATCTGGCCTGTAACCTAAGGCCTAAGTCTCCTTGAAAGTCCAAAGGATTAGGGTCCTAAGTCACTCTGGCCCTTTCAGAATGTTTATTTTCAGTGCTGTTGGAAAAGACACTGCTTTACGCATTAAAACAGCACTTCAGTTTTGTGAAATACAAGTCTTTATCACATTGACAGTACACATTGCTGAGCTTTTGTCACATGATTCTGGGCCATCTTTTCACATCTACTGATCAACCATTAAGCAAAAAAAAAAAAAAAACAAGGCAGGAGAATTCAGTTCTGTCTGCAGGATTCACATCTCTCTTTTTTTTTTTCATTGGATGGAAAAGGTGAGTGAACTAAAAGTCTTTTTTTGGCGATGCTGTTAGGAGGTCCAGAAGAATTTCTGCAAATAGAAAATGTAAAACAAATCATAAATGTAAATCAAAAGAACATCCTGTTCTTGTTTATCTTGCAGCTGAAACTAGAAATTCACAAACCGTTATGCACAGTTGAAAGTGGGTTTAAGGCAACCTGTTGTCTGCCTACGATCTGAACAGCTGTTTGTAGGAAAATTTTCCACATAGGTCACTGCAGAAAAAGAGTAAGGCGTTGACAGGCTGACAGATTAGTTTGGCTGGCATGGTGCCCATCCAGTTGTACAGCTAACACTTTCATGTACAGTAAGTATCGCACACATTCAGATTGCCTGTAATATAGTAACACATCTTCTAAAGTTATAAACTGAAAACAGAAGATCACCCGAGTTCCTGAAGAGCAAGCTACTCTTCTCCTAAATGCTCTATCAATAAAAAGAGTAGTGAAAGTTCAAATTAAACTTATGAAAATCTCTTTATGTGAAACATTGCAGCTGTTAATACATGGAAAAGATCATGCTGCTGTGTGCATAGAGCTAAAAGATAAGCAAAGGTCCCATTGCTACGTAGAACTGCTCCCTGTTTGCTAGCCAGGAGCAGCACTTCTTGTCTTTCGGAATATTGATGGCCCTTATGTAAGCAAAATTTTGGTGAACGGTCAGCCAGGCATGGACACGCTCACAGAGTCTCATCACTGTTTCAATTAGTTGGCATTGACTGGTATCTAAAAACCCAGAAATACCATCCTTTTGCTTTGTGCATGAAACTTAGTGTTGCTGCAATACAAATAAAAAAGTCTTCAAGCCAAGTGCCGCGTGCTGGCAATTTCACAGTCAGCTGGTGTGTTGGCCACTATGTTACCGAACTGTCCAGTTAATTAGGGTGTTGCGGTAGGGGTACGGTAGGGAGGGTGTATTTCTCTACAGAAGTTTCTAAGCTACTCATACAGTCAATAACTTTTATTTTAGTCCCAACCGCAGGAAAAGGAGGAGAGATGTTAACATTTAGCTTTGTGGACAATGCTTTGTTTCACTGCCCTACTTATAAAGATCCAAAATTTAAAAATATAGCAGAAAGCCTTATTTCCTGTGGAAAGAAGTAGAAAACACTGACAGTACATACTACAAAAATGATGACATAGAAAGTGTGACATGAAACTGGAGAAGAGCTTCCCAAATGCTGATTTTTAATTATAAACCCTTCCTTCTACAATATGCCGTGGCTCAGTGAATGCCCCAGAACCAAAGCCCTGGGCTTGCTAAAGCTTATACTGATTGACATCTTGAATCATTCAAATCCGAAGAAGTAATTTTTGAGTCATCCATGCCCCACCAGATTTTTTACTGGCTTGGCAAACTGTTCAAATTAAACTGATACTGTGTTCTGTGTACAGACAAATCCTGAGGTTCAAGCCAAGGTTACCAAGTCTCACATGCAGTGAGCTGAAACAAAATGTAAACTCTGAGTCAACGGGGAGCATTATGGGTTTTGAGCAAATGAGGCATGTTGCCACAATTGCTTATTAATGTGTGTCACTCTAAACTTTACCAGTGCCTACAAAAGCTGATAAAAAATGAATTAATAGTGGCTCAGCAAGGCAACTGGTGCTTTCACTGTCTGCTAATTGGAAATAAGCATACTCTTGCCGTCTCCTCACCTGCCTCCCTGCTTGGTAAAAATGTGTACAGCTTTTATCCCCAGTGGCATGGTTTTAAATTGTTTCCAAAGCGGTCTTCCTCGGTGACTCTGCCTGTGGAGAGTAGGTTTCATGTTCTCTGTTGCACTGAATCGCCACTTCAGTAAGAGTGCTGAGTGGAACCGCTTACTGGTGAATGTTTCTGGGGAGGAGGCACAGTCCTAAGTCATGCAAGTAAAGCTAAACTGGCTCACAGATGGCAACCTTAGAGCAGACAAATAGAGCCAAAACGCAGTGGATGTTGTATCAATTCTTTTTTATCAAGTCTTCCTTTTATCAAGGGAAGAAAAAATACTATTAAAAGAAGATTGCTATCCTTAACGACCTATATAGCTACATGCATAAGACATGTAAGACATTCAAAAAAAGAGAGGACAGCTTAAAGACTACTGTCTACCAAAGATCTGCAGTAGTATTTTAACTTAACTTATGTTGATTGTGCTTTTGGATTAGTTTGCAAATAAAACAGCTGCAGTGTGTATAATATAAACTAGGAGTACAGGACGATAGTATAAAGTCGGCATAGGACTGAAGAAGTAGGTGAGAGTCCATAAATACGATATGTCCTATAGTAGAGGTCGGCTATTTTATGTGTACTGAGTAATACTAACCAATCCTAAAACATGAGGAAACATCCAATTTAGATGATTTACCCCATAAGATGTCGTCACCTGTTAGGTCAGATCCTTTTGATAATGTTACACAAGAACAGATCTATTTTTACCCAGCTCTGTTCAAATATCATTCACTAGCTCTGCAAGTGCTTTGGTCCAAAGCCTGAATGAACAGGTGTAAGAACATTATCTGACCAAATATGAACTCATGTATTTTATATATTGTACATGCTCACGCTTTTATTTATAAAATGAGTTCACTGTCCCTGGCATTTTACTTGCACAGTTTCTGTCTTGTCTCTTGAAATCTGAAATGAAAGAAAGCAGCACCAGTATCTTCTAAACTTTCATGTTGAAGTAGCAGAAGTAGAACTTAAGAGAAAACTGAGAGATTTTCCCCTCCTAGCTGGTTTAGCAAAGGCGTATGAAGTTTAGTTTAGTTTTCTATTATTCCAGCAATAAACCAAAACAATTATTCACAAGTTGGTTTTGTCTGTGTTGCATCTTGGGATATTTTTTTAAGTTGTTACCTACCAAAACTACAGAGAGATATAAGAAAACTCTTTTCAATACTCTGTAATGTACTTTTTCAAGAGAAAATAGAATACAGGCAGAATTAACTCAGTTTTCATGTTTTTTAGGACGCTGTGTGGGGGTTTATATGTTTGCTTTTCAACAAAGTTTTTGGAAGGAAGTGCTTAAAACATTATGGCTATGCAGTCTGTAAGGCTCTTTGCACTTCATGCATGGTCATCGTTTAATGAAAGCCTGTGGTTTTCACATACATCTCTGTATGCATACCTTTCTTTTCCTACATGGCTCAGGGTTCCTAAAGCTACCAACAATTAATTGAAGATTCCTGGTAAGATACAAAGAAATTACATACAGACATAAATGCAAACCCAAGAAACAAACAATTATCATATTGGAAATGTCGGATCATATAACTTAGAGACATGATAGACTCAAATGTCTATCTTTAAATGTGTACTTTTTAAGATTTTTTTACAAGGATTTGATAGCAGAGTGGCTGAACAACATTGGCAAGCAAGCTCTGCTGCTTGTTTGCAGGTGGCTCATAACAATGACATGGATAAGGGTGGAATTTTTAGCAAGCATTTTTAGCAAAGTCTGTCTCTTAGAAGCTGAACCTGACCACCTTTTTTCTTTAAGCAGGGCCAATATTTTTCATTGAAGCAAAGTTAAAATTATTGGAGCTAATGAATATTTACTCAAATCAATAATCTAAATGAAAGCACTACACCTGTGTATAAATGAGATTCCAGGAGAGACAGATAGTACTGTATGTTGTTAAGGCTGCACAGCATGTCCTGGTGTGACTCCTTGTATTCAGTTGCTCATAACTGTGAGAAGCTTTAACAGTTTTGGTTGCGCTTTTCTGTAGCTGGTGTCTGCTTGAGGTGAAAAGCTTTGGCAAATAGCAGCCAAGTGATCGAGCCATTTCTGAAAGGAAGGTTAAGGGAAGAATATGTTGCTTTATTCTTTTAAAAATATTCTTGAAAGCTTGTCTCTGCAGTGTTTAGTTTGGCCTGGGAGCTGGGGGGAGTGGAGAAAGGAATGGGAGGCAGCTGTGTGACGGACAAGAGAGAGGCATGGAGACAGTGCAAGAAGATGGAGCGAGTGGGAGGAAGCTGGGGCTGGAGAGAAAGCAACCGATAAAGTTATAAGCTGTGACTTAGGTGGGCAAAAAGGAGGACAGGTAGCCATGGGGATGTAGAAGAGAGTTCACGTGTCAAGGTCAAGGATGGAGACTGCTTAGGAGAAACACTGAAAGAGAGGCCGGTTGGGCAGGGTCATTGAAGACAAGGCAGGAATGAGGTAACTGGTACACATCTGAGCAAGAAACTGGGAGGATGTGTCAGCCTGGGAGTTGTTGGGAGACTGACGTTGAAGCAGTGACCTTGTAGGGAAGGCAAAGAGAGAGCTGAGATTGGCTTAGCCAGGACAGTGGTGCTGATGTTAGAGGCGTGCTGGAGAAAGAGGAGGACACAGATTGATAGGCGAAAGGCATGGACTTCCGACTTGGAGCTGCTATTACGGAAACCCTTATGCATGGATAAGGACAGATAGGAAGGGCTGGGCATTGTGAATAAAATCCAAGAAGAGTGAGTGGGAGTTCTGCGTGTCAGAACACCTTCTTTGGTGATGGAACCCACTACCCCTGAATTACCTTTCTCATCGGACAATAATGATAGTAAATGTTACCTGAAAAAGTAAATGCCTTGCAACCTCTTCTGCTGGTTCACTGGCAAGAAGGCAGCTTGTCTGGCTCAGGGGCAGAGACCTGTGCTTTGGGTCCAGAAATCTTGGCTTGTGGATGCGTGGTAGGCACCTGTGCCAGACACGCAGGAGTTAGTAGTGATTTAGTGTGGCATTTCTGTTCTTGAGAAGGGTCTGGAAATTATACACAAAACGGTACTTTTAAGACTGCAAAATCAAATGCCTCAAAGTTAGTAAGTAGCTACAAGAGGCTGCTCTGAAATCAGAGTGATTAATTTCCTAATGCACTTTTTTCCCCTTGTGCATCCCTAGGGAATTTATTCCGTAATACTCCTGTGACATGATGGGGCTTTTCTATCCTCTCTTTGTTATCTGCACTAATTTATGACTGACATGCCCAGGAGCTGATGTTTCAGAGTACTCGGTATTTAGTGCTGCAGATACTCGAAGTAAAACATCCACATAAATCAAGTGCAAGCTGACTCCTCAGCTCTGCTACAAATCAGAACCCACAATCTCAAGCCACATACGGGAAGATGAGAAATATGCAACTGCTAAAAAGCAGTGAGAAGTGTGATTTGAATGGCTTGGCTGGCACTGCAGAAGAACTCCATGGCAAAAAGCCACATTCATTTGCTTTTGTTGTGATACCTTCTGTTTTCTTCAAGTTCACTTTCAATCACTTGCCAATTTTTGTAACGAATTATATAGAGGGGAAAAAAGAGTGTCCAGGAAGGGTAGCCTCCATCGCTACATTGTCTGGATTTCATCCCAGAGGAAATCCATGTAGAAAGGCTCCAAAAAATTGGTATGTAATAATGTATTTTAAGACCTTAACTCAGTGTGCATAGATAATCCTAAGCACAGCATCATGCCACAAACTCGGGTCCTTTTGGAGCTTGGCAAATGCTTGAACAAACAGGCTTAATGTTTTGGCTTCAGAGTCTTGTGATAACCAGACCATGCCCTATAACGTGTGCTGTGATGCTACTGCTGCTGGGGGATTGAAACAAAAAATAATGACATGAGTCTCTGGTTTTATTTTGCAAGTACGTTTTTAAATATAAATATACTGAGAGAAATGACTGCACCTGACATTAGTTTTCTATATTTGTAGCTGTTACTCTCATGTTAAATGTGTTCAATTTACTCAGCCTAATGACTACTGGATCTGGTTCTAATCCAGCAAGTTCAACCTGGGCCATATAAAATAAGCTATATTCTTACAGGGCCATTCCAAGCCAGGTTTTATAAGGGTGAACAAGTGCTGGTAGAGGAGGAGCGTTAGCTTTCATATTTCATAGAATCATAGAATCATAGAATGGTAGGGGTTGGAAGGGACCTCTAGAGATCATCTAGTCCAACCCCCCTGCTAAAGCAGGTTAGCCTAGAGCAGGTTGCACAGGAATGCATCCAGGCGGGTTTTGAATATCTCCAGAGAAGGAGACTCCACAACCTCTCTGGGCAGCCTGTGCCAGTGCTCTGTCACCCTCACAGTAAAGAAGTTCCTCCTCATGTTCAGGTGGAACTGCCTGTGTTCCAGTTTGTGCCCATTGCCCCTTGTCCTGTCGCTGGGCACCACTGAGAAGAGTCTGACCCCATCCTCTTGACACCCACCCTTCAGATATTTATAAGCATTAATCAGATCTCCAGATATTTGCCCCCATGTTCCTCTGAGGTTCTGGACTGTGCACACGCTGTTGTTATCTGTGACTCGTTTGACCTAATGTGCCACATGTGGCTGGGTTGGTACATGAATAGGAATGATAGTCCTGCTTAGCACCTGCAGAAAGCATGTTTTTCCTCAGCACGTTCCCAAGTCTCACTCCAGTGGGCAATAAACTCATGCCTGTGGCAAGATATTGGCTGTTAGCTTTCTCCTGGTACTTGATGCAGTGAGAGGACCAGCGACTTCTCCCTGTCTGTTCTTGTGTAGGTCCAGCCTGGCCACTGTCAGGGACTGTAAGTCCTGCAGTCAGAATTGTGGCAGTTGGCCTGTTAGTGTAGGCAGAAGACCAGTAATAAGTTTTTTCCCCTTCATCTCTTCCATTCCACCAAAAGCAACACTTTGCTAATGTCAATTAAGTTAGAAGACAACCACTGAACACCCTGGAAGCAGAGAAGCAGAGTAATCAAGTATGCATGCCATTTTATAGAGTCACTTCAGTGCCTATAATTGTGCTTTAGAAGAGTAAGACCTAAGGGAAAGTCATTAAGAAATTACAGTTATGTAGATAAATGTCATGCTTTATTCTTAAATGTAAAAATGCAACACATACCAAAGAAGTGCTAAATTGCTGTATTAGCATGGCCAACACTGTGTCTGCTCACGGCAGGAAGGTATAGAGAATTTTTTCAGTAGTTAGTGGGTAAAAGTTTTACATTTTTGAAGGAGAGGGGAGGGATTTGAATGTAGAAGCCAATTATTTTTAGGAGGCAGATCAGAGACGGGGGACTGAACCACAGGGTTAAGAGGTCCCAAGAGAGAAGGAGGAGTGAGTGTGGAGTATAAAAACTTCAGGAGAGTGAACAAGGGGAGAACTCGGGGATTGTGCTCTTCTCTGATTTATGGACGCTCTGCCTTTTTGTCTGCTGGAGGTGTGGACCCCTGGTTGGTGTTTCTGAGACTATTAACAATAGCTTGTCTTTACAGCTGCCTTCCTCAGACTCTCCAGCAATGGTCCAATAAACCTCCTGGGATCTGTAACTCTCTTCTTGAAAATTGCTGGCTTGCACGAAGAGGCTAAGTGTTTAATGTTAACAGCAGCACCTTGCTGTGGGTGGAGAAGCCTAAGCCAAGTATCAAAACAACATTCTGTCCCGAAGGAAAAAAACTGGCCTTTCTGAAGGAAAAAAAGAGCCTTTTACCTCACCTGCCTGCAGGCACCGCGTTTCAGGCCAGTGTTTGGATAGAACTTTGGAATACATGAAGCATGTAGGTTAAAACATATTGCCAAGGCATAGCTTTTCATCATAACAATGGGGAAACTTTAGAGCCAGAGCTGCTTCAATAAATCAGTACCAAATACAGAATTACCTCTGTTATCGTCCGCTGAAGTCCCTGCACTGGGAGGGGTTTGATCATTTGCCTAGAAGGTGCTTCCTCTGTAATTGTTTTCCAACCATTGAACTTTTGGGTGGGAATTTACCCTATCAACGTGTTTTTATGCCAGATGCCACATTACAGTTGTAAAACACAAACACCTGTATCCTTATCCTGGTTGCTGCTTCATTGCCCTTCCTGTCGCTGATGTGTGACCCTTGCTGTTCCTGTGTCTTTCCATGGTTTAAGAAAGACTTGTCCCCTAAGAAAGACTGTGAAGAAAGACTGAACTTTAGAAAAGCAGGTAAATAAATAAACAAGTACTCAGCGGAGGACAATGATATTTCTTTCTTTAGCTGTTACTCTAGTGTTTTCTTCTTCATTGGCAATTTTACTCCATTCTCATTTTATAAGTAGCTTGTAGGAATGAACCAAGACTTAGGATGTCCTGCAGGCATTCTGCCTATGTGAAGAATGCCTACTATCAGGCAAGTGATTGAAAATAAAAGGAAACCTTGTACTGAACCTCATTAATGTGTAATAAAATGGACTAGCTTGTTATCTTGGAGAGATACAGACCACTCTACCCTGTAATAGGGAACATCTGCAGAACAGAGAAGAAGAGAAATGATGTGCTTGCAGGAGCAGCAGTGTATTTGCCATAACCAGAATTGCTCTGAGGCAGCAGTGCCTGTGCTTTCAGCCTGGGATATAGCTTTCAGCCTTCTGATAGCTATGTGATAAGGAAAGTTGTGGCCCTTCCCTTGTCAGATAAGTGGCCGTGTATATGCCATGTTCTCCAAATCGACCTTCCCTGTTGTCTAGCTGCCACACGTCCAGGTATGTGTGAAATGAGTCATCTCACTGGAGGCTGTGTGTATGTCCTGTACGTGGCTAATGCAGGTTTACTCTGTCTTGTGACCACTGCACAGCGTGTCATACGGCCAGAGGCTGCACATCTACCCTGGCAGACATGCGTACACAGTCCTGCCTTGTGTCTTTCTTGTGGTGGTGAGACTTGCCTGTAGGCTATAGACAAGATGAAGGCAAGCAGTGGATGGACTGTGAGGCCCTTAGAAGAAATGGTTGGTGCAGGTTGCCCAAGTAATCACCTGGCTTGTAGCTTGCCGCCTGTCCACATTTCAGGGATGCTCTGGAACATGGTGTTAAGACTGGGCTGTGGCCTGGATGAACTGCTTGGCAGGCTGTATTCAGCTCATGAGCTCACCACCCCTGCACTGCAAACACTGACTCACTAGCTAGAATTTCATCCATTAGTGTAATTAAAAAGTATAAAAAAAAGAGCAAAGCTAATGAGCCTTCTTTACTAAACTCAGTGGATATCATTAAAACAAATACAGGAATCATTTAGTTTTAGAATAATTAGACTTTAATTCATTGAAGTTTCAAAAGTGACTAGGTTTTGGAAGTGTCACAAGCTGGGTTTGACCAAATTGCAAATTCCAAAGCAGAGGTTATGACTTGTTATCAAACACGTAAAGTCTCAACATTTTTTCTCATGTTAGGAGTGCAAACAGATGTTTTGAAGGAGTAATACATTCAAGTTGTTTTGTAAGCAGGAGACTGGAAAGGGAATGCCTGTCTGGTTTTGCCTTGTGTCTTCTGAGGAAGGAAAGCGGGCCAGCAAAAGGAACAATGTTCAGATTTTCCTGAAATGGGGACCGATCGTGAGTAGGAAAACCAAAGCACGTATGTTACTTTCCTAGTTTCCTTTTCTCCTATACGTTTCCCCAGGCTTCTGCTTGGATACCTAAGTAGCCTACATTTTACTGATCTAAATCTCAAATTTCACTTTGTTGTTGTGCAAAAAGGCTACAAGTGTATCAAAACCTGAAAAGCATATAGGGTTTGTGCTGATGTGTAGGTGCTGAACTCTCCTGATTTTATCTGCATCATGTTGGAAAATAATGTGTCAGAAACTGGGAAAGACATACTTACTTAGTACACTTTAACGTGAGTCTTCACCAGCAGACAGGTTCGACTGGGAAACTGAGTATCACCCAGAGTCAGGCATTGGCTAGGAACTAGCACAGCACCTGACCTGTATTCCTAGAAAAGCTTCAGCCTGTTATCCCTTCCCCCAAACTGTGGGTCCATTCAGTAGCTGAGGATGGCTCAGCTCTAGGAGCATGTCTACTGTGACAGTAACTATAATAAGGATGAAGTGCTTTAAATCGTGGAACTGCCTGCTTAAATGTGATTAGCTCTAGGAACGGTTGGACGGGTTTGCATGAAATAAAAATAGCAAGAAACTTTGTAAACGAGTCAGTTTTCTCTTTTATTACAAAGTGTACATCTCTGGAATTCCAATTTTGCTTGGGAGGAAAGGCCGAAAGGCCAGGTGTTTTTTAGGCGGTCCAGTGTTACTGGAATGGGATGCCTTACGGTGGGGATCTGCTGATTTTTTCTCTCCTGCTCCTGACTGCACGCTGCTGCTTCTTCCCTTGTGTGGACTCCAGTGCTTAGCTGCCTCTATGCTGATTCAACTCACTGAAGCAGCAGAAAAAACCCCTGCTTTTCTATTTTATTTTTTAGATTAGTTTTCTGCCTCTTTAGTAAGATGAATTGGTTCACTGAAAGGCAGCACAAGGAGAAAAAGAAGAGCAGATGACTGAGAATGGGGTATGAGAAAGCTGTGAGTCCCCTTCTCCGGTGGCCGTAAGGTGTTTGATATACTCAGGTTGCCTTGTCTTGGGAATTGCCCTTTAAGGATGATCTGTGTGAGTATAAATACCTTGTATGTTTATGTATGTGGAGAAGGTGTTTCTTATTGACTCTCCTGAAAGATACCGTGTGCCTTAATTGCACATGCGGCTCTTGCCTCAGTCCCTTGGTTCTGTGAGGGTTACCCAGGTTAGCACGAATGCTTATAATACCGTGTGTGTGAATGGAGAAGGGGATGTGGGTTGAACAGGATTATTTTGACAGATCTGAGTGCAGAGCATGTACAGCTAAGCAGACAGGAAGGAATGGGAACCTCAGCTGGGAGATAGAGAGGTGAGGGCAGGAATATTTCAACCAGAGCATTAGCTTTGATCGGAGCTCAAGTATTTGTGAACAGACAAAGGTGATGTAATATTCCCAGAAGATGGAAATTACTTCACCTTAAACACTCCTCTGAGTTTGACTTGCAGAGAAAATGACTTCAAGTGAAATATATTAGGGGGTGGATTTGGATTTTATCACTTCTTTTATTTAAAAGCCATAAATACAAAGCTTATTTCTGGCACTCCACAGAATCAGTTGGCTTCCATAATGTCACAGAAGCGGAGCTGGATATCTGTTCATTAGAAATAAGCATTAACATTAGGTATTAAAAATCATGGTCCCTGTTCCTAAAAGGCCCAATTTAAGAGCTTGATAAGTATTGCTATGTGATGGCTTCAAGGCACCACCATCATAAAAGGCAAAGAATCCTTGTATCAGCTGAACCTGGGGACAGAGGGCTGGCCCAACTAACTAGGTACTCAGTGCTCTCCCCTTGCTGAGAAACAGGCACAAGAAGTACTGCAGAAGCAGAGCAGTCTGTGGCAGCATGCCCTGGCAGGCAGGTTGTGTCTTGTAAGGATGCTGCTCCCTAACTCAACAGGATGATGGCCATCAGTGGCTAATGCTGGACATCAAGTGGCAGAGAAACCTGATGCTCATCTGAACATTCACGCAAGATGGGGGATAATAAGTGATTTATTTGTATTTCTGCCCATTTAAAGTAGTGTGTAAGTATGTCAAACAGCTAAGAAGTTGAACTTTATCAATAATAAACTCTCCTCTAGCATGGATACTTCTTCAGCTCTTTCTTTGGAAGTGGGAAGTAGGGCTGATGAGTGCAATCAGGGCTGAGGCTATAACCCTGAGCTGCGGAGTGTTTCAGAGGAAAGCAATGGAGCTGGCTGCAGCGCTGAGAAATTAATTTCCATCCTCTGGAAAGAATCACTGACTTCCCCTCTGTGTCTTTGGGCCAGCAAGAAGTACCCAAAACAATGAGATTAGAAACAGATGAAACCACTGTTATGTTAGGAGTTGGAAATCCTGTTTTTTCAGAGTTTTAGGGAGAGGAATCAAACAGTTTTCACTTCCATTGCAAAAGCAAGGTTGCAGTGCTATGTACAGCTGATGCATGTAAACCTTTCCCAAATTCTGTAGACATTAACAACAGCTCTCCGGTAACTGAAAGAGGATACAACTTTAGCAAGAATGTCAAGCATCTGTAGGAGCAGATAGTTTGAAAACACAACGGCTTTGCCTCACCAGGTGGCTAAGTTTGCTTGATTGCGTTGACAGGAGAGTAAATGCACTGCATAGTTTGTTCCAGTTACCAGATAAGACTGGTTGGTACTGGCTGAACAGACTAGGCTGCTATTGCAGCTTTTCTCTCACCAAGTTTGATCTTCATTCATACCATTTTCCCTTTCTTTACAAATTGCAAGAACAGCTCCATTAAACAGCTCCTTTTTACCTCTGACTGTGCTCTGAAATACTGTGATCTTGCAATGACTATGAAGCTGCTGTATTACAGGGCAAGCACTAGCGTCTGTCAATAAAATCAGAAGAGCAGAGCAGCAAGAACCTAACAGCAGGGACAAGACGTGCAGGTGAGGCTTAGAAAAACTGTACGGCAGGAAGTGGAACAAGGGCTACAAATCTGAGAGCTTGAAGGGAAAGAGGAGCAGGGCCGTCTGACGTAGGGAGGCACTGTTAATTGCAGTGGACTTGCTAACAGTGGAAACGGCCTCTGCACTTTGGTAGAGTGAGGAACAAAAAGGTGTCAGAGAACAGTCAAAGCAGATGTGGCCATTTTCCTGTCTGCACCTCACTTACCTCTTTTGGCCTGACTGTTGTGTACGCAGAAGTCTGCACAGCTTCCTTCCTTTATTGAAGCTGCCTAGGAGAGCAATGGAGGGCCTGTGCCATTCTCCAGAACACTCCGTGTCATGTTCAGAATAGGCAGTTCAATTGCTTTTGGGGGGCAAAACCTTTCTTGCCATCATGCGTATCAGCCGGGCCCTTGTACATCCTCTGACTTTGCATAGTTCTTGAATGCAAGTCACAAAACATGTAGGACACTGCTGCTGAGTCTGTGGGCTCAGAGAGAGATCAAATGGGGAGATGAACAGAAACAGCAATGACTAGTGCACCAAAATAATCTCAGAAGAGTGGAGCAGCAAGCATCTGTTAAAATGATTGTGGAAGTATCCACCCACCACAGAGGAACTGGAGGAGAAAGAGGAACGGCAGAAAAAAGTGTGAAGAGTGCTCGTCAAACGCAGTGGCTGCCAAAGTGGGTCCTGATGTCCAAGTTTTTTTCTGGGCTGTATCTTCCACAATCTAATACTGGCTGAGTGTCAGTGGGGAATAGGTATTAATATTATGACTTCTTTTCAGCTTCTGGTAATCTCAGTATCTTCTCGGTATTGGTACATGTTGCACACATTGTCTAGGAGAGTGCTTAACAGCCAAGATCTTTCTTCATCTATACTAGCTTTTTACTAATATAAGGTGATGATCTTTTTATGGTGTGCCAGCCCTCCTCAGCATATTACTGACTGATGCCACTGAACTGGGCCTTCTGCAGTAATGATTGGATTGGGCTTGATTCCTGTTTCTTTTAAAAAGAGCCTTTTTAAAAATTTTGTTTTCAGATTAATTGCAGAAAGTGCCTGCCGATTTGTCCTTGCACTCTGAATACAGTGAGCTGAGGCTCAGTGATAGCGGTGAAAGAGGAATCAAACCCATTGTTTGTCTCTCTTGGGAGAAAGACAAAGTGGAGGTATGTATGTGTGAGTGGAGAGGGATAATGAGGGGGAAGGGACAAAACAGCAGTTTATGTAGTGTGTGCTGACTTCAGATTGTTGGAAAGATCCCGCTCAGGGGGCATATACATTTGATGAGGTCTGTGCTTGCAAATGCTGTAACTACCTGTGCATATCAACTCAGTGTAATCTTTTGTGGAGTTAATAGCAGTAAATGATCAACTTAGATTTTCCAGATTGTCTGGAGGTTAAATTTCTTTAAATCCCTTTTGGTGGAGGTAAAGCAAGTGCATAGTTTGGGCTGTGTTCTGTGACCTGTAACAGGATCTTGCTGGAACACACTAGCATGGGTGGCCTTCAGGAAGGAAGGCAGATGTTTATTGATATGAGGGGAGTGCAAGGGGGAGTAGAGGGAAGTTTAAAAATTAACAGAAAAAACCCTCAGCTTTATAATTCCAAATAAGACCTTTCAGCTGTGACTATCAGTAAGAAAAGGAAGAGCAGACCTGCCACAAACCATGTGAAAAGCATATGAAGAGTAGTGACACTGGAGCATCCTGAAGTCTGAGCAAAACAAGTTTGCATGCCCTAAATTGCAATACACTTATACTACTAATATGTATGAGGTGGGAGTAGCACAGCAGTTGTGCAACCCTCCAACAAAGGTGGGTGCTTGCAGGCACCTCTCAGGTGGGCATGGTGGTGGCCCTGGGAACAGTGAGTCTGGCAGCCACAGATGAGGCGGCAGTTGGATACAGATCATCTGGTGTTGCTTATTAAGTGCTGACAGAAGACAAAGGAGTGGAGACCGGAGGCTGCCAAGGGCATATCATCATTAGGGAAGTTTTGCTAAATGGAGAGTAACATTAATATGTAAGAAACTGGAAGAGCACAGGCCCTGGAGCAAGGCAGCTAAGCAGGGCAGGACAGGACAAGCTTTGTATAGCCCAGCAAGCTCCCCTGCTGACAGGGACTCCCTCAGTCCCCTCCCTCCTCACACCCCTTCACTGTTGTAGCTGGTATCTCCATTTCACCCAGCACTGCCAGGTTTCTCCTGCTCCATGGCTCTGTGCGGTTTGAGCGTTGTCTGCTTGTGGGCTGTATTTGCCATGTGAGAGTTGCACAGGGAAAAGCCCGTGAGATCTGCGTCTCCAAGCTAGGGATTGTGTGTGCTCCTTGTTTTCCATGCATGCCCATGCCGTGTGCCAGTCTCCCATGCCACTGACTGCCCTTTCCCCCCACTGCTGTCAATGCCCTGCATTCCGTCTTGCACAGCACTGGCTCTGTGAGTTCCTCCGGCCTCCTTGGCTTCTCCAGCAGTGATGTTGTGCATCTCTCCTGTTGTCTTCTCCCTAAGCATTCTCTCCTTTCTTTTCTTCCAACCTGCAGTACAAGTTGACTGTTCAAGGATGAGCAAGACTTGCAAAGCTGAGCTAGCAAGACAGGGTGAGCTGGAGATGGCGTTAAGGGTAGAGGATGTTAGTGGCTCCCTTGAAGAATCCTGGAAGTTCATGGTAACATGCAAGTGATTAAAAAAACCAAGCTCTGTTCAGCAGATGTAGCCTCTGTTTTCTTACTTTCTTTTCAAATTTTCAGCCAGTAAGAATTAAAAGTTCCTCTAAAATGTGAGGATTGATCAGAAATTATGTCCAAAAGTTGAACCTTTTATACAGACAACCAGAGAATTGCTGTTCAGTAGAGTAACTAGGTCATGCTTTCCTTGCCTAACATGTTCTTTTTTTTTTTATGTAGCTGGCAGATGCTCTTTACTTGGACTTCCAGCTTGCACAGAACTATTATTAACAGAAGCTTGGAAGCAGAGCAATTTTGATACACCATGAAAAGTTGTGCAAATCCCTGTTTTTCTGTGTAGGGAAGCTGAGGCACAGACAGGCTCAGTGCTAACTGTTACACAGCGAATCATGTAGCAGAACTAAACTTAAACATGAATTTCTGATTTCAGGTTTTCTGCTTGCCTTTTAGCTCATACTGCTCTTTTGCAATGCGGATACCACTGACGTGATGGTTTTTAGCTGTTTAGAGCTGAGGTATGTGCATTTTCTGTGGTTACTTCAACCTGATATATTTACCAAAGTTGAGTTGCTTGGATTACTCCTATCTATCTTCTGCAGAGGTTGATGTAAGATAAATATAGTTAATCTTATAGGGAGTTTGTGTCCTTGTGCACAGAATTTTACAGGATGCTTTTTAGTAATTTAAACAGGCTACAGCCTTTTTTTCCCAATATATAATAAACCTCTTAAATAAAGAGGTCTTCTGCAGCTAAGACCATCAGAAGGAATCACTGTTCTTAGCAGAAAAGAGATGTTATCCAAAATAATTATACCAGAAGCTAGGACGAGTAAGACTTGGAGAATCTTATTTAAAATAATTTGTCATGTAAATCAAACCTACTGGATATGCATATACAGGCTGAATCCCTAGATAGAAGATGTCTTTCAGTCAGCTGAAATGTTGTCAAAAATTATGATCATGATGAAAGTTCTTGTGCACTATGTGTCCTTATTTTCAAATAGTTTTAATCAATATTTTTATTTCTGGAATTAAACTTTCGTATGGTGACTCTGCTACTGTTTGCAATCAAGTCCTGCAGTTGTGATAACAAATCTTGATAACATCTGTCAGTCTCAGATTACATTATCTGAGAGTTATTAAGTTGGCGCGTAGGTGGTCGGTACTTGATTTCAGTGAGGCTTCAGGACAGTACTTAGGCACGTGTGTAAACATTTTAAAATACTATTTAGACATCACGGTCAATACGGTGTTACATACACTTTTTCGGAATGTATGTTGATTTCTTTATCAGGCATTCTGTGCAACGCATACACCTTGTGTGTCTAGTAAGAGATGGCATCTAAGAAAATAAAAATGTCTTCCTTAATACAATGAGAATAGCTTATGATACGTATTAAAGAAGCTGTCTTCTAGTTCACAGAAATTAGAGATAAGAATGAACAATTATTTATTTCTGACAAAAGAAGCTTGTCCTATAGTGCATTCTCTAGCGCTTCAGAACAGAATTCAAGTGGTCGGTAAGACTATGTTTTTAGCAGAAGTTTCTTAATTTCTTCTCAAAATTCACAGTTTTCTCATTATTTTAAGTAACTGCATAATTGTAGTGTACAATACATGGGATCTCAGAGCTGTCTCACAGGGACTAGATCCAAGTTCTCCAAGTATACTGTGGTAGTGGGATGTCTGAGCTATGGGACCAGAAAGAATGTTTTAAGTGTAGTTAAGCCAGCTTGGGTGTCAATTCATGTTGTAATTTAGATTATACAAAAGAGTGATTTTACAGAGTGGGGAAGCCAGATGTCGAAATCTCACTGACTTTCAGAAAAAACTCGTGAACATTGTGCTTTCTTACAAACCTAAGTGTGGAGTTCGTGTAGTTTTGCTTTCTTTGCCCCTTGCTCGTGTGATTCCTTTCTGGTGTGAATCACAACTATTGTTCTCACATGGGCTGGTCCCGCAGGGAGGCGAGCTGTTAATCGAACAGTGCACGTCATCTGCTTTAAACCATGTACGGTATTCCAGGAGTAGCCAGGGATAAGTGCTCTGAAGTTGGTTTCCTGTTATCGTCTCTATTTTATGAAATGGGCAGCCTCGTAAGCCTGTCCAAACAAACAGAATTGAAAAAGAAAAATGCTTGTTTTGGTGGCTGGGTGTTGGAGATGTATGTACCAGTGCTTGTTTTTCTTTCCCTGGGCATGATGAAATGGTACATGGTAGCTACCTTATTTTGCTTGGCTGTGCCCCTTAGTTTTTCTTATGTGGATGCAAAATAGCAAAAAAGAACTTGAGCCAGAACGTATTAGGGAACTTTTCATTTATAATGTGTCCCATTGCACAGATTTGCACCACACAGTAGAAAATATAAATTAAAACTAGTTTAGCAATTTTGATGTAAGGTTCTGTAGGAAATACTCTCACTCTGAGTTTTCCTTGAGGTCATGCATACCTTTTTGCCTTCCTTTTCTTTCAAGCATTGTTTTTACTCAAGTTGCTTTTGATAAACCAATTTCAGTTCAGCATAGAAACAGCACACTTAAGGGGTAGGCAAACAGCTGCTAGAGGGACAGGGACTTCCTAAGTCGGCTTCACTGCTGGATCTGATGTATTGTAAGACTGGGATCAAGGTCGCAATGCTTGTATTTGTGTGGCTGTGTCAGGCTTTCTTATCCTTGTGGTATTTTAACTGTCATTCTGTGTATTTCTTAAGTGTCACTGTCAACTTAATCAACTGCTCCCAGCTTCCCATTCATGTGCTTCTTCCATTGTGCTGTCAGATCGGTTTGGGCACTCGCAAACTTAACAGGAGTGGGAATGGATCCATCTGAAAATAACCATTTATTTTGCTGGGTTGTTTTACAGATGGATCAGCTCTCTGAGCAAGTTAATTGCTTGGTTGCTCAAACAGCTTGGCTAGCAGAGCAGAGAGGGAGCTAAGATGGAGAATCATAGAATCATAGAATCATAGAAGTTGTTCAAACCAGCTGTAACAGTGCTGAGGCCAGACACAAAACCCATCTCTTATTGCTCTGCCACAAACTACTTGTTTTATACCCTGTGCATCTGCTATCCTTTTGCCTAGATCATTCAGTCTTGCATAATGTTGACTGAGGAAAAAAATCCTGGTGTGTTTTTAAGAACCCCATTGTTTCATCTGCTCCCCTAAAGAACCTTGAGGACTTTTTCACAGTCCCCTTAAATGAAAAGTGAAGCTGTGTCCGAGAGGTTGAAGCCAGCTTCCCGCACTCACTGTTAGCAGTGGAATTCAGCCACAAGTGATGAAGCACCATTATTGGCGGAGGAGCTACTGGATGATATTGACGAATCTGCTTGGATGCAGTTTCTGAATTTTGTGGCAAGTGACAACATGCTGAATGGCCATATGCTCCGTTATTCCTTGGTATCTCTTGTCCTACTATTTTTTTTTTCAAAGTAGGCAGAACTGAAGACACTTCAGTAATAGCCTTTTGATACTAGAGAATATTTAAAGCTGCAGGCTTGCTTTCCTTCTGACCCATAACCATTATTGGAACTGAAGAAGATGGTCGATAGAGGGTATCTTTCAACATCAGAAATATGTTTAATCATTCAGATTTGTGGTAAGGAGTTTAAAGATGAGATTACGTTTAGAAACTACATAAATTGACTTATGCTAAGGGGAAAGAATGAAAGATGCATTCTAGTAGCTTACCATAAATGGAATAGGAAAGATGGAAGATTGTCTCAAATTTTATTTCCTTCATTGCTCATCAAATAAGGTACAAGGATTTGAATTAATGTAAATAACATTTTCTCAGTTTTGTCTTAAGTGAACGTTTTCTGAAACTAATATATCCAGCTGCACAAATTTCATGTGAAGATCTTTTCCCTTGTCATCCTGATCTCTGTGGAAACTTAGGGTTCAAATATGACAAGTAAAACAACCAACCTTGAAGTATAATTGCTTTCAGGGCTAAGAGACTATGCCAATACTGGAAAAGCATTGGTTTTCATATATTGTACTTGACATACAAAAACTCTCAGATTTTTTTTTGCTTGAATATTTTTAGACATATTTATGTTTGATCGACTAACAAAAATATCTATGCAGGTAACACTGACATCTGCCTATTGGTAGTGAATTAAATGAGGCATTCGTATGTAATTTTTAATCAACTGGTCTTAAGTGACTTCAGAAGGACACGTACTTAACACTAGATAACTTTGCACTTGCATCCACTACATCTGTTTATACTGTTATTGCACAAATGTGAGTCTCATATTCTTGGAAGAGTTTGGCATTTGCACTGTGAGGCTCCTGCGCTCTTAAGTTCTTGATAAAATGCATTGGTTTCTCAGAAATAAGTTGACAAGCTGAAAAGGGAGAAAAGTGGTTCATACACAAGCTGGCAGATGTAATTTTGCTCCCATTAACCCAGAAATGACACTGTATATTTATAATTAATTTTCTAAAGAAATAAGTGGACTTCAGTTTCTTCTTCCCTTTTAAATTACCTAAACAATTGCAGGTCTGTCTGGAAGCCTGTGTCAGTTTGAAGAAAAATGGTGGCTGCCTAAGATTATCCACACTGTTGAGGATGACCTTGAAACAGTTCAGGGGTTCTTTATATCATGGCAATGGATTGCTTCGTGTTCTGTTTGTGGCTTCCTATACTCCCAGGTTTTGTTCTTCAGAATTTCTGCCCACTATGTATTTGTGCAATTAATTCTCCCTGAGTGTAGTACTTCAAACTTACCACTTCTGAATTGCATCCTACCTGTCCTATGTTTTTGGTTTTCAAGGCCATTTTAAAGCCTGTTTGTTTCCACTGTGGTGCTTGCAGCACTTTGCAGCTTGTTATCATTTGAAAGGTGTCTTTGCTACCTTATCAGCCGAGACAGTAATGAAAACACAGAATAAGACCAATACACCTGTCTAACATGAAACTCTATGTAAGGTACTCCTAAAGTGTGAAAATACTTACAGGAATCTTACAGTGAAAATTACTCTTTGAATACAGTTTTCCAACTTGTTTTGCAGTCAGCGTGCAAAAGCTTTAACTTCACGATATTACAGAATCACAGCATCACAGAATGGTAGGGGTTGGAAGGGACCACCAGATATCATTTAGTCCAACCCGCCTGCTAAAGCAGATGCCCCTAGAGCAGGGTGCACAGGAACACATCCAGGTGGGTTTTGAGTATCTCCAGAGAAGGAGACTCCACAGCCTTTGTCACCCTCACAGTAAAGAAGTTTTTCCTCATGTTCAGGTGGAACTGCCTGTGCTCCAGTTTGTGCCCTTTGCCCCTTGACCTGTTGCTGGGCACCACTGAGAAGAGCCTGGCCCCGTCCTCTTGACACCCACCCTGTAGGTATTGATAAGCACTGATCCCCTCTCAGCCTTCTCTTCTCCAGGCTGAACGGACCCAGCTCTCTCAGCCTTTCCTCATAAGAGATAAGGTCCAGTCCCCTCATCATCATTGTTGCCCTCCGCTGGACTCTCTCCAGTCGTTCCCTGTCTCTCTTGAACTAGGGAGCCCAGAACTGGACACAGTACTCCAGATGTGGTCTCACCAGGGCAAATATTCCCATGTTTGGTTATGGGAATGTTGTGTGAGACAGTATCAAAAGCCTTACTAAAGCAGTGGCAATCTCAATGGTTACGTCCTACAGCCACAGGGTATTTTTCCTTCTAATCACCCTAAGAAAGGGCTATTATTTGCTACGTGTTTGTTGTTCAGTTCAGAGAGCTATTTATTGAAAATAGAAGTATTGACATAAGCAGGTTTTGCTAGAATGAACAAAATATAAGCATTCCTTCAAAGGCACATTTTTATTCACTTAAAAAAAGTTAGGAACCAGTCAAATAGTTGGGTAAATAAATTTTTTTCTGCACAATCTAGCCTGCCCTCAAAGCATTTAAAATGCAGATCTCTCCTGTGATTAAATACTTAGAGGTTTCTGAGAAAAGAATACTGGTTGTTTCCTACCAAACTGAAAGGAAGTTACAGCTTTAATGAGTGTGTCTGGATTACAGGATGTAACAAGAAAAGTCTAAGTAATTATAAATTCCCTACTTCAGAGGCATCTTGGAAGATGTCTGAATAAAGATGTAGTTTGCAGCAGCTGCCAGAATTGTATTTTTTCTTCCGGTTTTTTTTTTTTTAATTTCAGTCTGTAGAAGTTAGTAGTGTGTTTGACTGTCAGGTAGCTCTGTGAGAAATTCTGTCTATATGCAACTTCAAAACCAAATGTATATTCCTATTAATTGAACTCAATAAATTCTGTAATACAGATTAAGCCACGAAATACCAATAACAATGCATTTTCCTCAGTAATACGAAATGTGTCTGCTGCTCCTCCCCTGGGGTGAGTAGGTTGATCTAGTGCACCAATAAACAACATGGTGAGAAATTGTCCACTGTAAATGAGCAAAGTCCCTGAGCAGTTCCTACCTCAGCACAAATACATTGTCTTTGTTACCTTATTTCCTTTTATTTACTTCCTCTTTTAACACCTCTCCAGTCTCTTGTGGTGATAGATTCACAGTTAGTTGTTTCTGACTTCACATTTTTGTGGGTTAAAAAGACGTTTTGAACATTTTAATTTGTAGTACACTTGAAGCACTAGATGCTTGCATATCTCTCTCTTTCACTGAAAGTCCTTTGCCAGAAAGCCTTGATTTGGTGGTACAGCAGTGCAGGACCACGGAGTTGCTTTTACAAAATCCAGGAAGGTCTGTTTCACAGGATAGTTTTGATTTCTACAAAGCTTATTTGGCAGTAAAATTAGAGGTTGCTTAAGGCTCTTGCTGTATTGGTGTGGCACAGTGATATATCAGTTGCAACATTTCCTTAGACTAAGATTAATTTTTAGAACTACGGTCAACTTAAGTGCAGTAAAAATGATCAAAAGTCTCAAAAGCACAATCTGTGATGAAAGACTGAGAGGAGCAGTTTTGTTTAGCTTGGAGAAGGGAAGACTGAAGGGAAGTATTGTAACAATCTTCAAATATGTGAAAAGTCACTGCAAAAAGGAAGGGGATGAGGCTTTGCTTGTATCATACTTCTTGGCTTTGGAAACCAGTCCAGCAAGGTCACTAGATCTAAGAACTGCATTATTACTAGTGCTGCTGTGGAGTTATTTGTACTGTTGTAAGTCCCTGAGCCAATGGAGCAATTATTTTTTTGCTGGCTAAAGCTGAAGTATCATCTGCAAGCTGTTGCCTTCTAAGCGAGTGAATGCAGGAACCTCAGCCTGCTGCTCGGCTCAGTGGCTGAAGGCAGGTTCTGCTATCACGCTTGATTAATCTTTTCCTTTCACCTCTCTCTTCTCTCACTATGTTTTAGGAACCAGTTAGTGTTAGCTGCGTTTTGAGTTTTTTTATTTCATGGTCAGTTGCTCGCCAGAATTTGGGCTGTTCGGTCACAAAGGCTAGTTAACTTTTAGTGAAAAATGAGAGGAGAAAATAGTGTAGGAAAGTACTACGGCTGTGCCCATAAGGTATAGGTTCAGATGCAGTTGACAGTTAACCAGCGTGCGCTAGAACTCATTTCATGGCTTTCTGCCTGGAGAGGTTGCAAAACTCCCTAAGTTTTGCACAGCTGATCAGTAGTAATCTTTTCTTTATTGCTAAAATAAAGAATGACACAGCAGAGCGGGGCTAATAACCTCTGCGTTTGTGCACAGGTGAGGAAAATCTTCCTCTTTGGGGGCACCTTCTAATGTTGTTTTTCCTCAGGTTCCAGGAGGTAAAGGTATATACCTCTACTAAAGCCTCCTGGCCCTCACTCACAGTGACCTGACAGGTTTTATTCTGGTGAAAAATTCTGACACAGTAGGTCGACTGTAGAGTCCTCTAGGACTTACATTCTGGCTCCTTGTTTATTGTTACTTCTCCTTGCTAACCCTGAGGAGTCCCAGAGTTCAGCGGCCGAATAGCTGCAATGGTATGTTTGAAGTTATTTATTTTTTAAATCCAATATTTTGAAAAAGATATTTCGAGTATCCTGAGAGAGCTTGAGCAATTTTTGTTTTTCCTTCCGGTATCCTTTTCCAAAGTATCCCTGCTCTGAAATCTGCAGTTACCATCAGGTCACACACGTATTTAAGCCAGTGGGGCTTCTGACCGATTAGTCATTCAGTGGATGTCCGGCAGTATGCCAGAGTTTCAGATCAACAGGGTTTAGGACAAGGGAAGCCTGCCATTATTAGATACATTTACAGAAAGAATCAGTCAGCGCTCCTGAAAATCCAAAATCATTTCCTTGCAGTGGAAAAGTTGCAATTCTACTGTAAATCCTGTAGGCTATTTTTGGTGTTCAGACATCTGCCATAGATTCAGGTATGGTTTCATAGCAAGCTTAAGACCATGCTGCTGTTGAAAATAGTGGTCCTGCCCTGCAAATATATTGATGAGTTTTTATGTGGATCATCCAGTTGTTCTGAGTTAGCTCCTGTCTGGATGAGTGCTACAGCTGATGAAAGGGCAGAGGCAGACAGGGATGGAAGGGCCAATTGCACCAGTGGAGGACACAGTGCACAGCTTGTCACGGTGACTGAGTGTGAAATTTCAGGCTCGCGACCAGGCTTAAGTCAGGCAGCAGGATCTACACCAGCAGTATGTGCTTTGTCCAGTTCCTGCCTTGCACTGGCAGTGCTGTTTGTCCCATTTGCTCAATATGTTGCAAACTGTTTCTTTCATAAGATCATGGAAACTTGTCCCCCTCATATTTTCAAGTTCCTATTAGCTATGCTAGATGAGTGAATGGCTTTGCTGTCTCTCTTCTCTTTGCTTTTGGATTCACTCCGTGTGTCAGCCTTGAAGAATTACATTGTTTTCTAGCAATGCATTCACTTTGCCCTTAATAATTCTCAGTACTATAACATGCCAGATCAATTGGAGAGGTCTCCTGAATGATCTTCTCTATCAGCATGCTAGGAATTTTCTTCCTTGCTTTCGCTCTTTCCGTTTTTGAGAGAGAGATATCAGAGCATCAAAAAAAGGCAGGAGTGGTGGGTCATCTTCTCCGGTTTCATGCAAATTTTGTCTCCTCATGGATGTTTCTAGGGCTGACCTGACTGGATTATCTGATTGTCTCTGCTGACAGGAATCATGTTAATTACAAGTGACTCTGAGCAATAATGTTCCACAGGTATCTATTGTCAGACTGGGCAATCACATTAAGAAATCATCAAATTAACTGGAGGTGACTGGAGTGAACGTGAGAGGTGATTTATTTATTTGTGGGTTGCTACTTCAGTCTGTTACATTCTTGCTGTGTATACAGTTACAACAAACAAGTGGCTGTGTGTCTAGAGCTAAGGAGGACAGCTTTAGGGTCTACAGGACTGTAATTCCATGGACACATATACTAGCTAAGCCGGTCTCAGATGGAGTGAGTCCTGAGGTTCCTTGTCCCCAGGCACTGGCTCACGCCCTCAGGTTTGTACATGTGGGGTAAAATAGGTGGAAGATGCATCCCTTGAGAACTGACTTGAACAAAACAAAGGCGAAATCTGTTTTTCAGCTGGGTAAGTTCCCCAATCCTGTTTATTGTAAAGCTGCAAAAAACATTGGTGTCTGCCAAAAGGAAATGGAGATATGGGATGGGAGAGAGCGGGTGGACCCATGAGGTAAGAGATTACTTCTCTTGGAGGCAAAGCCAGCTGATGCTAAAACAAAGTGTTTGTTGAACAATGAATTAAGGCGAGTGATGGCAAGTCTGTTCAAGCTGTCTAAGCACCTTCTGGGCACCAGCCTCATCTTTCAGGCAGCTTATTGTCTCCCAGTCTGCTGTTTGTACAGTTGGGGAACTGACCCAGCTGAAAGAAAAGCAGAGTTTAGGTGGAGATTGGGGGTACAGTCAGTTTGAAACCTGTTCATCCTGCGACCTCCCAAATATCTGCCCTCATGAAGAAGAGAACAGGATCAAACTGCTGGTGGTGCGAAGGGGGTGGCAGTTCTTTAAGCTGGCATTGCCACTGAAGAAAGAGATCAGCAAACTGAAGGAGGCATGCATTTGTTCATATGAGAAGGGCAGTTATTGTTGTTGTAAACACTCTGGGGTTTTTTTAACAATTGGCTTAAAATTCTGTATCTTGAAATGAAAAGATTTCTCTTTTTCCAGTGTGAAAGCCAAGGCATTCATTCAGATGTGCTGAGAGTCTGTTTCATAACTCGCATTTTCAGACACTGGGCTTGTCTTTACAATTTTAAATTTTATTTTTATAGCTGCTGTGTTTCTTCTGGCTCTCTCTACTTAGTCATATATGAGCTTATTTTTTTCTACTTATTCTATTTTTTTCACTCCATTCATTGGAGCACATGATCTGTTCTGGTTTGTACTTGCACTAGAATGATTAGATTCTGTTAATCTTACAGGGTTAAAAAAGAAAAGGAACAAGAAAAAGGCTGTGATTTTGAAAGTGAGGATTATACTCTAATATTTGGCTCTTTACATGTGTGAAATTCCCTTTGCTAGTAATGGGCCCATCATCATATAATGAAAGAAGTAGACCAAAAAAACTGAGATGAGCTAAAAGAATAGTTCCCTAGTTACTGTTCTCTGTACTTCTCTGTAGTAGATAATCCAACTGTTTTCTTTTTCAGGACGATGAACTATCTTTGCTTTTCATGAGGCATGGTGGTAATGGTAATGGCATGGTAATGTCTTGCCATGTGACCTCTTGACTTGCAGTGGTAGAAGAGGAAATAGGGCTGAGAATTCCTGGCTCTCAGACCTTGATTTAAATTTCTCCATCGTTAAGCATATTCCTAGGCTCTGTTTTGCAGTTATCTTGCTTATCTATTGATGCAGCTGGTTAAAATGACAGAACGTGAATGCTGGAAGCATGGGGGATGTTTACAGTCCAATGAGATACAAGCTAGTACCCTAATCAGTGCACTTACACTTGCTACCCACAAAGTAATTTTTCTTTTGATATCCTGTGTGAGGGATTGATTTACACATACTACATAATTCTGGTCAGCTGAGCAGTTTGCTCTAATGATGAAGAAGCCAAAATTGACACCAATGTGGATCCATCATCTAACACTCTCTTACCTATCATGAGACCTATCTGTGCAAAATAGATTTCTGGTGTAACCATATACTGGTGTGAGCTGTGCAGAGCTGATGTCACACTGTGAAGTCATCCATTATTTTCAGAAGGCTTTGCTTGTCCCATCTGCCTAGCCTCTCAAAAATAGGTTTATATTAATAACTTTATGGTAGGCATTTTGTGTTTAAATACATTCCTACTATATTGGGATTTGTGTCCATCCAATAAACGTCCACCATACTAAGCAATAGAACACAGTGCTCACTGAATTTAGAGGAGAGATTCTTAGTCTTAAATTATTCACCAAAATCTTATTTATTTTTGTGAGTATCCGCTAGCTTTTTAGTAGTAAATGAATTGCTGAGTAGACCTAAAGAAGAGCCTGTCAAGTGATCGGTATTTGAATTCAATAGCTTCATCAAGAACGAGATTCCAGCAGAAATGAAGGAAGTCTTTCTTCATTTACCAGTCTTCATAGCTGCGACTGAAGCAGAGTTATAAATTACATCTTCCTTCTGTTGGGAGCTATTCATGGTGGATAAGTGTTTGTTACGCTATGGCGTTATCCCTGCTATTGATGTTTTTTCATGCTCACTTACTCAGACTTCCTGTGCTGCTGATTTTAATTCCATATGGAGGTACGATGGCATAAGAAGTCGTCTGTTCTGGCGCAACGAGCAATCTCTTATGAATGGATTATGACAAAGTTGTACTTTTATAGCAACTAGAGAAGCTATGAAATCAACAATTGATTGCCTCGCTTTTCAATTAGTCTTCGCACTGTGACAGGAATATTGCTGCTGTGCTTCTCTGCCTTGCTAATGAGGGAGGACTTAGCTACCAGGAGAGATTCTAGCATCAGGTCCTATCTTCATTATGGGCTAATTCTGTATTTAACTTGGGTTTTCTCCTTCGACATGGAATGCATTGTTGAATCTAAAGCAACTGTCAGAGCCACACATGAAAGCACTGTCGTAAGCTACCTTGGTGGCTTTTTTATCAGCTGTTAGTGCCAGGTGGATTCACTGAATGCATGTACTCATACAAAGAAGTAATCAGTCTTTTAACACCTACCCACAAGCCTTCTGGGCTATCATTCCCATAGTCTACTTACATGTACTGGCTGTCTCTGCATCAGTGGCCTGAAATCAGAGACGTAAACCATTTCTTAGCATCTATTATCCCAACCCGCCTACAATCTCTTCATTTTCTTTCATTTTAAGCAGCAGAGCAGTGGGCCCTCAGGAACCCAGAAGTCTTTATACCAGTTGCTTGACTGCAGGAATACATCAGATGCCTGGTGTCAGTCTGAGCTGAAGAGAGGAAAACCTGCTACTTCAGTAATGAAGGAGAAACACCGAACATTAAGCTGCTGCTGTTTGACCAGAGGGCTGGGGAATCTGAAGATCAGTGTAGAGAAGAGATAAAAGGGCTGAGGGGTAGTGGCTGGAAATCCAGTGGTAAAAATTCCAGTGATGAAATGGGCTCTACACTGGCACCCGAGGGAGCATGGGGCAAGGGCAAAGGTATCCATGTCGAACATGGCATTTGCAAAGACCAGTCCTCCCAGGCAGCCAGCAAAGGAACAGAGAGAGAAAGGGGGAGGTAAGTAGCCTTACCCTGTGCTGGAAAAAAGGTCAGCTTTGATCTACAAGATGTGTATCACACAAAGAATATAAGCAGCACAGATTAAGACTCAGCATCTCAGGACAGGAAGATGGAGGCAGTTGTCCTTATTCCTATTTCAAAGGACAGCGTGAAACATAAGGAGTGTGCTTCATCTTGAAAGCTCACCTTCAGCTTTGTGTTTGCCAATTTGCTCATTTGCCCATGGATTTCTGACTTTCTTCTTCCCTCATCTCGCTGTACAGACTGTTTGGTTCGGGTATGAGGGGACAGAAAAGGCAAGCAATAGTTTATTGTTGGGTGGGTTTTCCATGTGACCCCAGCTGTAGCTCTAAGTTGGTAGAGTGGTTCCGCTAGGGTTGTAAATGCTGCTCTTTACTAATGTCTAGGATCCCTTTTTCATTCATGCACCTAAAAATAGCTGGCAAATGGAGGAAAAAAGAGGAAATCTAGCACTTGTCAGCAGATGCATTACTTGAGAATGCACCTGAGAAGTGTTTATATACAGACTTAAAACATTGTGTCTATGTCTTGGTCAAATCTAAATTGCTGGATGTTCAAGCCATTTGCCTATTTAGACAGCCTGTAGAAATCACATACCAGACTATTGCCTAGCTGATTTTAGTTTCTTTCTGGAGAGTAATCAAACAGTTTTTCACCTGCTAGACCTCCCATCAGTAATTCTTTTGTAAGAAAAAGGTCTCTTGTCCTATTCTGTAGTTTGCACTCCCTGTCCAGTCACTTGATTACCTGAGCTCCTTCAGTACAAGATAGAGTTCTACGATACGAATGGGAGGTGTCTTTTCTCTTTCCCCTCTGTTTTGGGAAGGGAGGGAGTTAACAAGGAGCATCTGTCGTTCGTTTAATAGCCAGCCCAGCTTTAAACCGTGACAACCTCATATGTTGCAAATAAACTGGTTTTTTTCTTCTATTGTAGTACGTAAGGATGAGGTCTCACAGTATAGCACAGCATGTCTAAAGGTCACTGAAGAAGTTTGTTTCTCTCATTTCTGCCTCCGTTCCCCTCTTCCTGCTCTTCCTCCTATAACCAGCTGCACAGCTCTCCCCTTCTTCTTTCCGAAAACTCATCTTGCCCTTGGTGGGCCAGTGGAGCTCACTGAACCCACAAAAAACTGATGCAACACAAGAAAGTGAATATTATTCTGAGATTTTAGTGAGCCAGAGCAGCTCGGTTGAGCTGCCAAGCCATGCAAGGGATGGAGCAGGAATGCAGAGAAAGGAATGGCAGAGGAGGCAGCCCACCCCATGTAGCAGCAAGATCTGGCCAGCTGCAATGTGAAATCTTACCTGAATGGAAGTTTGCAGAAGTCTGGAAAGGGCACAGCATAAGCACGGCTGCTATTGTGTCTTCTACTAACTGGCCTACCCACCTCCTTTTACTTCAACAACTGTTTTGAGTAATTAGAAGTTAAATTTAACTCCAAATTTCTTCCCTGGGGACAAGATCCTCTAAGAATAATTCTCAGCAGACAGAAGATTAATGGCAGAATGAGCAAACAACAGGAGCCAGTGGACCTCAAAAAGAACAAAGATGGGACTAATGTGTCTTCTAATCCCTAGGAATGGGTCCTTCTCTCTATTATATTTGCACATACTTTGACCAAATTAGGGCAGCTGCTTTTCTAGCATGAAAGATTCTCAATGCACGTGGAAAAAAAGAATGTTTATTTTTGTAACATGCACATAAGGGCTGTATCTACATACAAAGCAAAACCCCCAGTGCACCATACCAGAGCCCAAACATGCGACTTCATCCTCCTTTCCAGGCACTCTTGACTGTGTTAGAGAAATTGTATTCCTCGCCATCTTTGCTCTGCCAGCTGTATCGCTTGCTGTGGCTTCGTACGGCCTCAGGGCAGGCGTGAAGGATGACAGAAGTATGCTAATGTTGCAAGTGTGACCATACTGTAGCAGGGTAGGCTAGCCCATGTGGATAAGCTGTGATTAATTACCTCTAGCATTGGCAAAAGTTAAGACAAGGGTTTTTGCTTTGTGCCTCATGCGTTGCACACCAGGTACACGATTGCACTGCCTGACAAGTAATGCTGGGAGGCTAAATCCGCTAATATTTGTGTAGCCTTCTGTTGCTACAGTTACTATATCTTGAACTGATTAACTTGTCAGGGTGAGCTACCAAAGGGGTGAGTATGGGCATAGTCACCTTTCCGTACAGATGTAGCTCTTCCAAGCTGGAAGTGGGGGAGGTGGTGCATGGTTTGAAGTTATTTGTATTGTCATGTGTGCCTACCACACTGCTGATGCCCTTGCTGTTTGTGTGAACAGGCAGACTTCAGCACATTCCTGTATTAAAAAAAAAAGAGTGCTCATTTAACAGTTAAAATCAACTGTGTTTGGTTCCTGTGTAGCACTCTTCTGCTTCCAGCCCGATGCCCTTCGAGGATATTGCTTTAGGCGCATTTTAACTACAGGCATTTTTCCTCTGCTAGATTCTCAGCAGACAGGGATTAGGATGCGGTACTTGGCTGAAGCTGTCGTGCTGACAGATTGTAGTGACCTTGCTGTGACTTCTGTTCTGATCTCACTAGCACTGCTGGAATCTGACACACTAGAACATGAGATACTGACTCCATTATCCCACTGATTGCTATCCAGAGCATTGTGTTCCTGCCTTCTTCACCATCTGATGTAGGTGGCAGATAGTTCTAATTTATCTTTGTCATCTGATTTAGAAGGCTTAAGTCTCTATCATCAGCCAGTTGATGCCTTTATCTTTTCATGTGGCTGTCTTTATCATATGCAGGTGTACAAATTGACAGGAACTTGTACTGTAAGTGTTGTTGGTCCCCTTGTCTTGATGCTGGGTGCTTTTCTGGAATGGAAGAAAATTGTTTGCTCACTGAACGTGAGTAAAGCACACTAAATATTTTCTCATGCATCTCTTGAGGTAGATCTTAAAATATTTTCTTTATTGGTCAAATGTACAGTAACATTATTTTATTTCTGCAAAGTTATTTAATTTTTGGAGACTGCATAGATTGGCTTTTATTTTTGTCTTGCAGTAGTGTTGAAGGTAACACAGTAGTAGAATTCATATCCTTAACCAAAATACTTCAGAGTTTGCTCTGGATGGCAGTTTTTGTTTTTATAATTAGGGTTTTTTTTGTCCAGTAATCACAAAGCTGAACAAAAAGTTCAAGAAACTGAGACAGAAAACAGCTTCATGTGGGATGCTGTCTATAGCACTTCCTTTTTTCCCCATAGAAAAAAAAAAAAAGTACTTTTCCCAAGTCCAATTTTGTGAGTCCTACAAGTTGGAATTTCATGCTGTTAATTTAGGCATTAGGGAAGTTTATGACCCTGAAGAATATGGTTTGCAAATGCCTTGGTATCAAGAGGGAACAAATAACAAATCTGGCCTGGAGGGAGCACAGGGAGTAGTTGTGAGCAGCAAGCTACCTGACACAATTAACAGAAAAAATAAGTTGTTGATTTATTACTGCGTCTTAGCCAGCTGAAAGTAATAGTTAGACACCGATGGCTACATCTACACAGGGACTTCGGCATTGTCAAAGTGGCACTTACTTTGCAGGGTCCCAGCTCCCCATGTGGAATTCACAGCCTGCTGTTACACCCCGTGGCTCTGAGGCGATACGTGGAAAGGCAGGTGTCTCAGAGTTAGATGCAAAGCAGTCTGCAGCTACCTAAAATATCAAACCTGAAGTGCTGAATTGCACAGCAGATTTGAACGCCACTTCTTTCTCCTGGCTCATACTAGCCTGTGGGAATGTGCCTAGGCTAAATGAGAATCCATATACTCTGTTTCACTACCTAAGCTCACCCTTTGAAAATGAGGTAGACAGCCAGTGGTGTGTAGAAGTTAGAACGTGGATAGGCTGTGGATAGCTGGCGACAACTCCCTGCTGGGTAGGCTCTTTCTCATCAAGGGCTGTTCATGTATTTTACACTAGCCTGCCCGCAAGACTCAGTCCTCCATCTGAAGAGTCTTACATGGGCACAAGAATTTCCAAATTTCGGAAAAAGGGTAAGGGCGACTGATAGGAGAACTTGCAGGGCAAACCACAGAGCAGTTCTCAGCATAGGTATGAATGCAATTCACATCCCTGGATTGGTTTATTGTTAACTGTGCCACATTTCTCCTTTCTCTGAACAGGGAGTAGTTGGCAAGCTATAGAAGAGAACTTCTGGTAATATTGACAAGGTGAATTAATGACTCATAAACCGTACTAATGAGGCTATTCCAGAATGAAGTTCAAGCAGGAACATCCAAAAAGAGTTTAATGCACAGGACATGTTAAGGACCAAGCTCTCTCTTTTACACTTTCATCTCACTCATTATTTTTTAATGACCTACAAAACTTGACAGATCTGAACGCGCAGATACTCTTTATTGGGAAACAGTGAAGATTGATTTCCTGATTTTATTTGCTCTCTTTTTGAGTACAGGCGTACACAACTAAAGGCACATTTATTTCTTCAGTAAAGATGTGACAGAGATAAGCTGGTAAAAATCTTCTATTTTTCTTTACCTTAATCACATGACCTAAATTGGGGTTAGAAAATCCCACAGCAGAGGTTATCATCGGCTGAGTATAGCAGTAACAGTTCACGTTGTTTTTTTTATAATGATCATACAGCTGAATTTAAAGTTTTAAGCTACTATGTTGAATGATGATAAACTACTGCCGAGTAGTTTGGTGACTTAAGAAAGGACTGTACAGGCAGTTTACCGATTTGTTTTTCCTAGATCATGTTATGGTTGAAGAGCATGTTGGTCACTATGCTGGTTTTCTAAAAGAACAACTAGTTGCTTTATGAGTTTTTGTTACTGTTACTTATCGAAACAGACTTACTAAGGTAGTTTTATGGTCCCCTTTTCCATTGTGTCCAAGCTCCTCCTAAGTATCTGTTGATTTCTCCTCACAATTTCCCTGGCATTTCTCACTTCATTACAAATTGGAGGATTCTTTACCAGGCAACATGTACTCAGCAGTGTTTAGTAGTTCAGCAAGGTGCAACATTGAAACCTATCAAGACATCACAAGATGGCCTGATTTTTTTTCTTAGAGGTTGGTTAGACTTTTTTTCACGAGGTTAGAACTCTTAGAGGTTAGGACCTCAGGCTGTGGTTCCACAGTATAATGCATCTGGTGGCAGTGCCAGAAAAGGGGTTCCTGCTTCCTTCTCCTAGTACCTCCACATACTCTTTCCTTCCCCTGCACTGCAAGGAACTAGCCCGTCAGTCAGCAAACACAGAAATCATGAACCAGATCAAGGAACTAATCCATGTTAAAAAATAACCTTTGTTTTGTTTGTAACTCGGACTGGCTCCTTGGTGGAGTTCATGACAGGGCCTCAGAAATGGTGGTGCAGGGCTGGTGTTTCACAGCGCAGCTGTGAAGGAACTGCTTGGCCAATGGGATGTGAAGGTGGAGCTCCTGGATGGGATGATTCTGCCAAAAACTTGTTACTGTGGAACTATGGTCTCAGATGTCCCATCTTCCCTATAAAAAGCAAAGCCTTTTTCTTGCCTCCTTACTGCCTCCTTGGCCTTACTTAAAAGCAACTTGAAACCTGAACAACTACTATTTAACCAGTTTTTTTTTTCAATAAGGCCACTGTGAGAGCGTTCTAGGTTCACTCTGTGAACAAATTAAAGTATTTTATTCCACTATTGACCACTTAGGTCTTGAAAGCACACTGATTATTCCCTACTTCCTATCTTCAGTTGCTGCTGAAGCAGTCATTTTTATTGAATTGCTTAAGCATAGCACGGCCAAAGGTTGGAGAAGCTGTAAAACCACAGGTAGCTAAAAATTCTCCAACCTAAAGACATGTTTGACGAGTGATAACCTATCATCAATAACTTTGCAAGTGGAACGACAGACTCTGTTAATCATTGTGAATCGTCTGCTCTGAAGAGTTCAGATATTGTCATCAAGGAGTGGTCCAGTCCACCCCTCAGTAGGATGATGAAACTGCCCTACTTCAGAGGGCTGAGGCCAAACCTTCAAGGTACAACCAGTTAGCCTGCATTGCTGGGGTGTGGGCCCTTCCCCACACCCTTGAGAGGAGAGCAAACCAAAGGTGGTGCTGGCTGGAATAGCAGAAGTTACCCCACCAACCGGCAGTTTCCACAGACGCAGTCATAATCTCATGATCCAGGGAAGAATGCCCCACTTCTGTATGGACTGTGAATCCCTCAGGCCTTGGTACCATGACTGTTCCTGCCTGACATACCCTCTCCTGGGTCACCCAACAGTACAAACCTCACCCAGATGACGAATGGGCACAGGATCACATTTTTATTGAACCCATTCTGGTGTGGATATTGGCTTTGTGTGTTTATTCAGACTTTACAGTGGCCATGCAAAGATGGGCAGTGCTTGATGTGGCATCAAATTTGCCAGTGCAGAATTAATCCATTAAAAATGCTTTATTGCGTTTGAAACAACACAGTGAATTTATACTGGATGTCCCATGGCCTAATGTCCAACGGCACTTCTGGGTCCGTTTCCTGTTGCCTTGGAGGAGAATTTACCATACTGTTGAAGATTTATAGACCAGAAAGAATGGGACCAGATGAATTTGGGGCAACGAGTACCGAGGCCAATAGTTGGATAGGTGGAAAGGAGCTGGGTTTGGAGTTGATAATCCAGAAGCTTCATGAAAACTATGCTGTGAGGAACAACATAGAACAAGGTATCTCTGGATTCAAAAAGGCATCTGCGGGAAGACCTCTTATTAATGAATGAAAGCAGAAAGTCAGTCTGTCTTGTATTACAGTGTGCTCCCTGCTCTAAAGGATACTGCTTAAAACACCCTGCTTGACTGGTTTTATCGGGTCAGGGTGATGTAGCCCATTACTGTTCATTTGAGTAAAGAGATGTACTCACAGTTTGTACATCTGTGTGTACAAACACAGGCAAGACCATGTCATTGTCTGAGAAACTTAATATCTAAGTCTAGACAGGCGTGATCTATACTTTGAAGGTTCAAACTGGAAGCACTACTAAGAAAAGAGTTTAATTACTATCCACGGAGCCTGGTTCTCAGCCAGCGCTGCCTGGTATCAACAGCTATCTGCTGTCTACCATTCCCTGTTCTCTAAAAATAGATGGAGATAGAGGCCATATAAACTGAAGGCATAAAAAGGCAGGATTAATTTTTTCCAGGGGGAAAAGGCAAAGGCGTAGCTTACAATGCAGACACAGGAGTGGAGAGTTCGGCATGTTACCGTTAGAGGAAAACGTTATTAAACATTTACTCCAGGCCTAGAGATTCACAGACACATTTATCTAGAAAAGGAAGATAAATTAAAAAATAAAGTCAGGAATAGCTGTTTGTAAGTAGGCCAAGTATCTCAACAAAATGACTCAACCTGCCTGGAAAATGTTGCAATCTCCAGTTCAGGCTGGCCTGCCCCTCCCTCCTCGCAGGTGAATGCTCTTGGGAGTGATGATTTGACCAGCTCCTTTGCTGGGTAAGCAAGGAGCAGCTCGGCTGAGAAAATACTATTTCTAATGCTCTGTTTGTAACCTTGAGAAGATTGCCACGGCAACAGAAGTTACTGAATGGAGTTGGTCATAACAGTCTGATGGAAGTTTTCCACTAGAAAATGCTGTTTTAATGCAAAAGTGTTAGGGAGAATGATTTGATCTCGACGATATTTTGCTATGAAAAAGAAAATGGGGAAAATCTGAAAAATGTCTTCAAAGAAAGAGGTTTTTCCTTTTTCAACCTGCTGCCTTTCCTCCTGGGACCTTTTGTGTCAGGAAACAAGACTACTATCTCTTCCTTTTCTATTTTGGGACTGGTGGTTCAATTCCCAGTTCATCTCCTCTTTTCAACTCTTTATTGTTGATGCCGTTATGAAAAGGCTCTAAACAAAACAGGAGATGAGAGAAGCTGTAAATCCTCAAATATCTAAAGTATTGCCTTTTTTGAAGTCCTATTTTAGGAAAGAGAAATTCTGAAATAAAAACAAAATAATACACTGGAAGAGTGTACTGTAATTACTTGCCCATTCTGTTTTGAATAGTTGATTTTATACCATATGGCCTAAAATCGCAGATTAAAACTCAAGTCTTTTGTCTGCTGCTCATGAGTTATCTTCATCCCTTCTCTCTACTCCTAGACCTGAGCTGCTGGATGAAGTGACAGCCAGAGTTGTGTCATTGCATATATATCCTCTCACTAACATTCACTAACATCACTGTTAGTTTCACCAAGGAAAGGTCTTGGGACCTGCAAGTGCCAGCCTAGTGATTTGTTTCTTTTCCCAGTGGTGGATCCATATGAAACCAGTGCAGAAAATGATCTGGGTAATAAACGTTTCTGTAGAGGCAGTTTTCACAGTTGTTCTGCTTCAGGACTCCTTCCTCACCCCTTCAGTATTAAGAATACGAATAAAAATGAAACCATTAATTCTTTGCAGTCAGAAAAGACTGGGAAATACACGCCTGTCTTCCTCACAGTCTTTGGAAAGAATGTGTTTTTAAGAAATCAATTTCTTAAATTTGGAAATGGATTTGGCACTTGAGATCATTAGTCAAATTTGCTGATTAGTTCAGTCACTTGGCTGCCTGCTGTCACTAGCTGCCATTTCAGTACCACTTCTCCTCACACTGCTCTGCTGCCAAGATTACAGTAGGCTTCCCCTCCTTCCCCCACACTTGCCAGATCTGTTCGAGGATTGTCCTTTTCAGGGTTTTACAGGTAAACATGGGGCTATAGCTGCACCATGCAGGGCCAGGTGATGCTGGCGCTCCTGGGCTGGTGCCAGATGAGTTCGCTCTGGGCTCACAAGTCTGATGAGGTGGTACAGGGACAGACTGCTGTTGGAGATATGGCAGGTCTTCCTCCGCAGTAGTGGACTGTTTCACAAACATGTACTGTTTCAGTCATCCGTAGCAGGTGTCCCCAGGCTGGAAGCTGGTAGCAGTACTGCAGCTATGCCGAAGTGGTACACACAACAAAATCCAGCCTGCTGTTTTTAACCTGGAGATGATGGGAAGCAGGTATTTTGGCAGCTGTCAGACACCCAGGTACCTCCTCCTGCACCTGCGCGTTGGCCAGCACAGAGTCAGGAACTGCTGCTATTGTGGCCAAGGAAGAAGACAACTCGCTTTCCAGGAGCCAGCCACCACCAGCAAGCTATGCACGTTTGCATGGTGTGGGCTTGTCTTGTGTAAATTTGCCATGCAGGAATGTGCCAAGTCACTGGAGGAGATCATGTCATGTTAAAAATGCTGGGAATGGTAACAGGATTTGTCAAATAAGGTATCTGGAGAAAGCGTTAAGTTTCTAACTGGAGTAGATAAGATGAACAAAAGGATGGAGGTGAGCAGAGAGAGAAATAGCTCAAGGTCATACAGCATGTTAGTAGCAGAGCTGGGGTGAGTATCCAGCATCCTGATTATCAGGCCATTTTCCTATCACCTAATACGTAGACTCATGCTTTAGGTTCAGCGGGCTTACGTCTGCTTTGAATACATTTTTCCTGGAAAACATCGTCTCTGCTTACCTCAAACTGCATCACACCACAGGGTTTGCACTTGCTGTGGCTGCTCAGCATCTTGACTCTGGTGTTAAAACTGGCAAAGGGGCAGATTATATCCCCTTTGTCAAGGCTGGCTGATGGAAAAAGGCGCAAAGCCAACAGCGAATGCCAGCTCTGATAGGAGGCTGACGTAAAGAGGCTGGGGAACCACAGAGGACTGCTGCTCTGGTTATATAACCTGGAATATTTTTTGTAAATGTTCAAACTGACGTGCATTGTGTTTTGGCATGTGTTTGTCAGTGCCCTTGTTTTATAGCCTTGCTGAAGACTCATTGACAGATGGCACTCAAGAGAGTGCTTTTTATAGGTACCAGTGTCCAACTCAGATACAGTTTCTGAAAGCAAAAGGTGTTTGGGGGTGGAGGGATCTGACGCACTGCCAAAGGATTTTGTAGAAGGTGCTTTAGTGGTACTTCATACTCTTCAAAAAGCGGAGGTATGTGGGAGATCAATGAGGAACATTGACTTTCATGGATGTTGAGTCACCAGATTATTCTGGTAGAAGGTGAACATTTATGAAATGGAAGGACAAGAAAACAGGAATCTAAAGGGCATATACCCTGTATCCAGAGGAGGCAGGATCTGGGCAGTGCCTATCTAACCTGGTATTCTGGAGAATGATTTCTTGTCACAGCTTGACCCAGTTCTTACCTGAAGACTAAGTGTCTTATAAGTGAACCCCAGTGTAGGCTATCTAGTGCTTCATAGCACCTTTTCCTTTGTGGGACACGGACTTTGGGGCTGACAGTCACCCTAGTGCAGGCTGTGCCCTAACCGATGGGGTGCTTTCCCATGGAGACCAAACATGGTGAGCAGAGCTGGGTGCAGGTAACAGACTCTATCGGCAGTCCCAGACTAGGGGAGTGATGACCTAGGTCCAGGATCCATCCAGGGTGTCCATCTGGGAACAAAAGGAGACAGGGCTAGAAACAATGTTGGAGACAGGGTGGCAATGTGGATCTGAAGTCCATACAGGAGGCAGGGCTAGAGGCTGGCACTCCCATGACATCACTAGCGCAGGGAGTGATGGCTTTGGACTGAGCTGAAATGGGGTCCTGGGCTATGGGCAGGGTGGTGGGAGAGGCCCCAGGTGAGGTTTGTCAACACCAGTAAGGCCTCCTGGTGCCCTTAGGATCCTGACACTTAAAGGAAAAGCATTTTTTTTTTTTTTTGCTACAGGATGACTCATGTGCAGTGGATGTCCAGTTTTACCAGAAGGAAGAAATAGAGGTGGTTTGAGCTGCAAGAAATGCAAAGAATACTTTGTCTCTACTTAGGACTTTGCTGTTAGGTAGGTAAAAGTAAACAATGCATTCCTTATTCTGCTGTCATTAAACCCTTTAGTAGAATGGATCTCGGTGTAGCTACTGTTCCTAGCTCAGAGGCTGAAGGATTTGCAAGCTCTGACTCCTTCCCAAATTTTTGGGAGCCAGGACAGGTCCAGCCATCTCCAATTTCCAGTCTTCTGGTTGGCGCGTGTTCTGGGTAGTGGGGTTTCAGGCTTCCAATTGAGGTGTTTGTGGACAAGATGGCAGGCAGGCTGAAAAACAGGTATAGTCAAGGGATTTATTAAGCACAGGCACTTTGCTCTTCACTTGTACTAGGGAGCTATACATATCCCTGAAACAACACAGGTCCATAAAGTACCTTTTGTGGAAGTCTGTGGCAGAGACAAATATAGAATCCATTTATTCTTGGAAGTGTTTAGCTGTGGAACGATCCTTTCTCTTCTGGAAGATATAAATCTATTTTACCACACACTTTGTAACTTCTGCAGTAAAAGAAGCAAGGCTGAAGAGCCAATAGTCTTCTCTGGAAGGCATCTCTGAGTAGGATCTTGTGTGCACTGAATGAGGTACAGGATCTTTGCAGATCAATGGTATGTATTCCTGCAGTGAAAGATTATACTGTAGAGCAAATATATTGTAGTGCAGGAGAGATGAAGACAAGGTAATGCAAGGAACTGTGCCATTCCTCATTCTTCTCTGCAACATCAGATTATTTTTTTTTTTCCTGTGACCAGTTTGTTGTGTGCGACTTCACAGGGCTTAAAAGGCAAATAAAAAATGTTTCGCAGTATGAGACCTACTTTATTAAATTTTTAAACATTACGAAGTGACTTCAACAACATGGCAATGATATTGATGCTCCGTGTAAGCCATTTGAAACCCTTAGATGAATTGGACGTATTCCCATCCTTCCTGTGTGCCCTTACCAGAGTGGAGAGGGTTAGTTTGCCCATGTCATTTTTGCCACAGCAGGATAATGCTGCGATGCCTTCTCTGAAGGGGATCACGTCCGAGTGGGCTTCGATCCTTCTGCCCTGTGTAGACAGCTTTTTCCTGTTCACCCTAACCTTTCTTTCTTAGTTCCCAAATTCAGTCCTTAAGATTCCCGTCCCAGGCTACCCTCCGCCCTATCTCCTCTCCTCCTGCGTACATGAGAACAAGGTCTTCTCTTACACCAGGCTATTCCCTGCTAAGCTTCAAACTTCTGTCCCCAAATGTAGCGATATGAAGATTTCCAAAGAAAAAGTTTACCCGTGTTTTTCAACATCAGTAAACCGTGAGCAAAGCTGGCTTTTCTTTGGATTCATTCTTACACATTGTTGCACCATTTTGACTGATACTCTCTTAAAGCAAATGTCCACCTGGAAAATTTAAGCTACAGGAATGGACATCTGGCAAAGTATTCAGAGCTAAAAAACCACCATGGAATGGGAATTGTCAGACAATGCTACTAATTATAGGTGTGGCAAGCAGCTGTAACAATCAACATGGCAATTTTTGCTGTCTCTCTATCTCTGTTTTGCAATTTAATGCTCTTGCACTCTGTTGCCTAATTTTAGAGCAAATGCACACTAGCAGTTCACAACCAGGTAATGCTTGTAACCATCTGGAACAGAGATTATCTTAAAATGGGAAGTAGAGGAAACACTTTTACATGTGGTTGTGACGCTGTCTGTTCCTGACCTCCTCTCTAATGACTGGAATTTAGGGAAAGCAATCATTAGAGGGAAGAGAGGAAGGAAACCCAGGAGGAGAAGGTGGAACAGGATAGAGTGCCAGAGTGTCCGAGCCAGCAGAGTCAGTAGGTGCACAGACAAAAGTACAACCGAAGATTTACGGTGACCAAGAAGGAGAGTCAGTGTGTGGATAAAACCAGTTTCAGGGAGTGTAAGGAGCACTAGGAAGGGAGGAGAATACAAATGATCACTTTGAAGAAGCAAAAACGACGAGAATGGGTAAGAGAGAATAAATAAGAACTATGATTTGAGACTAACAAAAACCACCACCAAACATGCATGGTGGTCCAGTCCTGCTCAGAGAAGCTGCTATCTGTCCCTGAAATTGTGACAAGGAGGATCAGCTGCTACTTTTCAATTATAGTAAGTATTTTCTCTGAATAAAGGGCAGGTGGAGGAAGTCTATCCACAAGTATTCGTCTGAAATCTATGCTCTTCGTATAAAAAGAACAAAAATAATTCGCATTTTTGTAGCTTTTTTTTTGGTCCACTAGTACATGAATCCTGCCCGGCGCTTTTACACCACCCATCTTACTTGCCTCTACTTTCTACACATGAAATCCATGACGAGGTTCTGCAGGGTTTTTGGTGAGAAGAATCTTCAGAGTTCAAAGATGCTTTGTGTAGTGGCCCATAAATGCCTAACTATGCAAGTTTTAGGATGTGGCAATGGGTAGTAATTTAATATAACTGCATTGTTTTTAGCATAGCCCGTTATTCAGAGCAGTATTATCAGACTGACTAGCATGGATGATGACAGACATAGCTTTGTGTCAACTGTCATTAACAGTTGTTCATTCATTTTAATGTCAACCCACTTCCAGATACCGTAAAAACAGGTTACATTACATCTGGATGGAGTAAATAGCACGACAAAAATTTGTGTGGATGTGTTGTGTGACAGTCACTCTCAAAACACTATCATAGTTCATTACAGTAGTAAGGTAAAGCAACAGCACGATTTGGAGTGGTTTGAGGAGAGGAGGGCAGAGGAAAGAGGAAGGGGAAAGGGAGGGAAAGGGAAAGGAAAACAAAGTGATTTATTGGAATGATAGTTACATTCCCTTCAGAAGCTACATTGAATTTTGTAGATAATGTTTAGCGTGGCAGAAAATCACCAAGTCTCTCTTGAATATAAAACCCATAAAAGTTCCTTTAAAAACGTTCATATTCAGAGCAGAACCAGAAAAGAAGTTAGGCAGGGCTGTGTGGGAAGCTACCTGGGGTAATGGGCACTGATGGCCTTTGGCCGCTTCAAAAATGATAGGGTTCTGCTTATAACTAGAGAAAACACACAGTTTAGTGTAGAGATTTGTATCTCGGACTTCATTAGAAAAGGGTAAATTTAATTGTAGTGCAGAACTATGCATTATAACACTGTTTTTGAAATATGTCAAAAAGGAATGTCTTGCAAATCTGAAAAAGTTCTGAACAATGGAAATTTTGGAGAGGAACAATAGACGATCGGCTTGGCTGCCGTGTTACAAGGCCTTTACGCTGGTCTGAGTGTAATTTTCCTGCTGTGAAGTTAAACTGTGTTTAATACTCTGCTTGCTCACATCATTGTTTTTCAGTCCCAGGAAAATAATTTAAATCAACTTCTATGATTCTGGAAAAAAAAAAAATCTGATATTTAGATTGGCTGAGCAAACTGAGATATTTTTGAACTGGCTTCAGTAACTTTCTGTAAGGTAACAGTTGGCTTTCAACAGATAAAACCGAGTAATTAGTCAGTCATGACTGAACTCAGAACTATATAGCTGAAACCTGTTGTTTAATTAACATTCTCCCACATTTGGAACTATCATAACACAGTAAATACTTCTGAGTCGTCCTGAAAGAATAATGGCTGAATACATGTAAAATCCATTATGTAATAATAGAAGTGCTGCTAGCATTACATAAGCAACTTTGGAGAGCTGGCTTTGCCAGTCCTTTCTGGATTTTCTTGGGAACTTTGCATCTCAGGCATCTCAGGCATCTCCAGCTGTGAACTTTACTGATGATTTTGCTCCCACAGTATGTTGTAGCTTTCATCTCTCAGTGGATTCAGTGAAATGAATTAGGTGCCATTTTGAAGAGATGGGCCTTCTGTTTCTAAAATACTTGATTTTTGCAGAGTTTTGGACAGATTGTCTAATACGTTTAGGGAGTTCTGACCTTTTTTCCTACTTCAGACTCTTACATAAGGAGCTTGCACGGCTTCCTTCACAGCTTAAGGTGCATCATGGAAAGCATTTCTCTGAAAGCAGAGCCAATGCCTTTTCTGCAGAGTGTGCCTCTGATTTAACAAAGAGCGAAGGTGGTTGGTGGCTGTCACGGTTTAAAGCTGGGCTGGCTGTTAAGCGAACGACAGACGCTCTTTGTTAACCCCCTCCCTCCCCAAAGTGGGGGGGGAAAGAGAAAAGGGAAAGAGACTTATGGGTTAGAAAAGTTAAAACAGCTTTAATCTAACTACAATAATAATGAATAATAATAATAATGAAATATATACAAATATACAAATATGTACAAAACCGATATCGAGCTCCCCCCCACTGATGACGAATACGTCACCCGGACGCTGCGGGGCACGCCCCAGGAAAGTCCCGGACTGTACTCAGCAGCAGCAGGCAGGAGCTGGATTCAGGAATGCACGGATCGGGATCGAAGGCAGAAGAATCAGACAGAGTCCTCCTCGGATGCCGGCCATAGAAGAAGAGAGCGAGACCCTCGTGATCCCTCTGCTTTATACCGAGTATGACGCGTATGGGATGGAATACTCCCTTTGGTCAGTTTTGGGTCACCTGTCCGACCCGCTCCTCCCCACCGCAGGGTCGCAGGGGTGACGACTTCTCTGCTCTTTCAGTTCCGGCGCACAAGAAAGTTAGCAGAAGCAAGCATCGACCTTGGTCTCCATAGGGATAACTATAAGCAAGGGCCTTTCTGCATACCATTGCTTCTGATGTTCCAGCACTAACTATAAACACCGAGCCTTATCACTGCTAGAAGCAGCTACTGTCTGGAAAAACATGCAGTTAATTTCAGAGAGTGCAGCTTCTCAGAAGAGACTTAACTAAAAAGCAAAGTTACTAGAAGAAAATTGGTTCTGTCCTGGCCCAAACCAGGACAGTGGCACACTTAACCCCTTCATCTTTTATGCCTTGAAGTAAGTATCTGGTTGTGATCTAACCAACTTTATGAATTAGCTAGAATGGCATTTCCTAAGTGCTTATGAAGACTTCATTTAGGATCATGCAGTTCTGAATAATATATTGGTGCGATAAGTCTAGGTGATTTTCAAAATCAACGGGTCTATGTTCCTCATGGTTCCTCCTGGTGCAGTCTTGCTGCTGCTCCAGACACTAAAGCTGTTGTCCCAGAGCCACCATCATACCATTGTTTCCGATCGTTGCTCAGCCATATGCGGGCATAGAAGTTGTGATTTCTGTTACCTCATTTCAGGTAACTGGATTTATGGATTTGTTTTGGTCTCTTTTTTTTTTAGTCATTTTGAGACTTCAGAATTATTTAATTGCTTGCAAATCAAATAAAAACTCTGTTTTAGATACTTAAAATTTAAGCTTTCAAATCTAAACTGGCCTTCCTGGTATTTTTTTGCAGTTGAAAGAGAGAGAGTTTGACCTCCAGGGAGCAATGAATCTGACAGTTGTTGCAAACTAGGGCAAGATAACTTGTCTTGAAGAGGTACTCAGTATATTCACTGGCTATACATGACCACCCTACGCTTTGGCACCTGAAGTTTAAACTCTTGGATTAGAAAAGATGAATTCTATCCTTCCTGTCACAAATATGATTTTCGTTTTTTTTCTGTGGTGATGTGAATGTCTTGATGCTTCTTGTATGTGTTATTTTTCAGTGAGAAAAATAAAGATTGCTTCGAAGTTCCAAGCCTTGGTTAAATTCAACACGTGTGTGGCAACTGTATCTGTATAACCGGAGTACACCGTCATTCTCTTCAGACTAATCAAAACAAGAAAAATCATTCAACTGGGATGAAAAGAAAGAGAGATATTTCACAAAGTTATGTGCTAAGAAAATATAAAGTTATGGTGGAGAAAGTATCTCAGAAATGTGAATAAATTGAAGTATTTGGTTTCTGGAGCAGGCAATGGAACAGAGAGTACAGTATGACAAAGAACGCAAGTTGATCTCTTTGCTGCTGGGAATGTAGGATTATTCCTCTTTAGTCAGCTGTTTGTTAATTTAAAAATGCAGTTTTGGATTGTGTTTTGAGCTGTGCTTAACTTGAGTGGCATAGGATTAGAGAGCTGAAACACCTGGAGGTCTCTGAGGCAAACATCTAGCTCACATGCTGGGCACTGCAGCCTTCGTGGAGCAGAGAGAACGGCCTATACCAGACTCCTTATCACACTGGAAATAATCTGCTTTTCTGTTTAGTAACCGAAGACCATCAGTTCCTCTTTTCTCCAGGTCCCTGACAAGTGAAATAAAATCCAAGGGGTGGCTGGAGACCCACTGGCCTTGAGAAAGCTGGAAGTGCAAACGGGCGCTGTTTCTCTGGTCAGTTTGTGCTTTTGTGGAGATCACTCGCTGGGCTGGGGTAATGAAAAAAGAGAAATGCTGGCAGGGAATCTGCCCAAGAGGAGAGGCGGGATCTGGATCTGCCCCAGATGGCAGGGTTCAGACATGGTCATCCTAGGGCAGGAATGGGAGTGAGAAGCCTCTGTGAGAGGAGGAACAACAAAGGACTCCTGGCTGAAAACAAACAGTAGGAGAACAACAAGAGGACTTCACCCAGGAACACAGGGTAGGTACCTCTTCACAAAATAAGCAAGCCCTTCACAGCCAGGGAAGAAAGGAGCTAGACCTTCCTGCAGAGGAATTCCTCAGCTTAGAGGTAGTTAACATTACTTTGTCGTTCCTCATGGGGGAAGAGAAGGACTTGAAACTGTTGAGAGTACTACAGAAGTGTACGCTGAAAAAGTGGGTACGTCTAGGCTGCGGCCAGGGGTGTGATGATGAGTCAGATAGCTGTACCCCGAGGGAGCTGCACTCCAGCTGCCTTATGTACAGTCACAGCAACGCAGCAATGGTAGGGGCTTCACTGCAGGCTGGGAGGGCCAGCCTGCTCCACGAACATGAGCGGGGCTGTAGTGATACCTTAGGGAGCCTCTGACATGAGACTTACCATCACAGGAGGGACGACCCTGACATAAGTAAATTCCTAGGGAAGCAGCGCAGATATAGCGACCAGCCCAGCTGTAATAGGTAAACAGTGGACTATAGCTATTAGCTTACTATTTTTTAACTACAGCGCCCTTTCCTCTGATCTACTAAGGAGACCTATCTACACCCTCTGTCTTTACAGACACTTTAAAATAACACAGAATTTTTTTGCACTGGACATTCTTTTCAGAGCCGTGTACTTCTAACCAGCCCCAATTCCAGTGGGATGCTGTTATACTTAAATGGGAATGCTTATTCTGACATACCTTATTCTGGTCTGAGAAGAAAAATAAGCTCTCCCTGTATAAAGTTCTATGATGCTATATATGGGGTCCATCTTCCCAAATTTAAGCACATATAAATGAGTCAATTGTCCTGGGCTTCCTTTTAGTCAATGGGAGAAATAGTACTTTCAGTATACATGTGTAAAATATCTAAGACAAATCAGAGAAATCACCCTGGAGCTGTCAGTCCCTCTCCATTGGCTGTACAGAGTGCTTAACACAAATGAGATTTAGACATAAAGCTTTCAGATATCTGCATCGGAATGAGATCAATCTGACCGTATGTATCTACACTGGGACTTGAATCATTGCAGCCACACTGTTGCAAAATCGTGAATTCAGCTGGCAGAGTTGTACGGGTATGACTTTTTCCCCACCTAATGTAAACCAAAGCTCACACTTAAGGGGTACGACAGAGCATTTTTACAGCATAGGTAGGGACTACACTGTGGAAACAGCAGGCTGAATTCTTCTATAGGTGAGTTTGCTAACTCTGTGGTAGAAATATTACTGTGATAAGTATCTGGTCGCTTTTTAGTGCACATCTAAAATACAACAGCTGATAACATGTTTTGAGCTAGTGGTGTAGAGTTAGAAGCTGCTGAGATAATGCTGCTGATTGATAGTTAAGCTTGCCAAACAAGTTGATCTGTAAAAGCAGCAGTGTGTTTCATCCCAGTGTCAGTACAGTTGATCCTTGACTTAAGTGAAAATAGTTCTGATTTTTATGGAATGCGGAATAGTGAATTTAGACAAAAACCATGGGCTTTCTAAGAGAACCTCTGTCCACCTCCACCACCCCAAACAGTCAAGAGGTGGTTTACAAGAACAGCGTTCATCGTGGATTAACTTTCTCTGACTTTGGGAAAAGATGAGGCTCGGTTTTGGGGAGGTATATCCATTTCTTGTGTTTAGGAGGGGCTTTCTTATAGAAAGCTGTTTGTAGCGCACTCAGGCTTTGGAGGTGGCCTTCACTTGGTGGAAAAAGAGCAGTGTGGATTTTGTCCTCAGTGCAGGCAGTGCAGCGGGCCTTGGAGAGCTGTGTGTTGGGGTGGGTATACACACCAGCCTTCACCTATAGCACAAGGTGCTTGCTGGGAGGATGAATCTTTCACACTGCATGGAGAATATACTGTACAGTTGCGAGCTGGTGCTCTGGGCAGAGACCCCAGAGTCCCTGTACTTCATAAAATATGATCTGAGCGAATGAGCCTTTCAACTTTGATGGAAATAATCAGAATACTGTTTGAGATGCATACCTAAATATGTTCTCAGGATTATGTCGTTATCAGTAATCTAAAATTTGAAAATGAGCTCTACAGCTATGTGAAAACTGAACCGCAGTTTTAACACTGAAGTGAATGACGTTATCTCAAAATTAGCTGTATTAACAGCCTTGTACCTGTATATCAAGCATTTACATCCTCCTACTCTTACTCCAGTTTATAAATGGTTACTTGCATGGCTTGATATGAACATTATTTGTGTCTGCAGTTACTAAGGTCTCAGCACATGGTTGGGTTACAGGGGCTTAAAAAGATGCTACGAAAGCTCAGACGAGCTTTACTAACTGCTAGTACTTGTTCAGGTGTGCAAACTTAGCCCACTGCAGTTGTAAGGTGATGTGACTTAACTTAAGCCTTCATGAAAGATATCTGAGTGAGCCATGTTACCTTCTATTTGGGGTAGTCTGAGAGCATGCCCGTGGATAGCGGGCATGGTTAATCTGACAGGATATAACTTGTCAAGGTGCCATAATTTGATCATATATATGACCGAGACCAAAATGTTTGGCCTGACATAGGCCTAGGTCGACACCCAGTAGCCTTTGAGATAGGGTCAGCGCACTGTTGCTTGAAACGGCAGAGAAGATCCCTTCCCATGTGCATGTGCAATTTTTCGAGTCCTCTTTATTTCTCTGTGTGTGTGTGTGTGTGTGTGGTCATCATGGCATGCACTGCCCTGTCACGTCCATGCGACTGCATCCTAAGGGAGCTCTGCTCTCAGCCTGGGCAACGTGGAGAGTTTCCCGGGGAGCGCTGGTACAAAACAGGTATGCAGGAGGGAGCCCTGGCTGTGGCTGAGGTGGCAGGAAGTTGGCATGTGGACAAAAAATTAATTATGTTGTTGCCTGTAACTTTCTAGAGTGATTACTCCTTTAAAGATGTGCAAATTGTGGATAAGCACCATTATGAAGGATGAATCTTATTATTTAATTTCTTTTAAAGTTTCTTGAAAGATCTAAATGGGAGCAGCTACTGGACCACATCGTGATGCCCTCCCATTCTGCCTGCCTACATTTTCTTCTTAGAGCAAACAGAGTTTATGGAGGAAAAAGGATGAGAAAGCAGTCTGTACACTTTTATTTCCTTGCAAGCTGGATGCCAACAAGGGGCCCTGAGTCTTGATACGCCCCAGATCAAGACAAGACATGCCAGGTATGCATACACCTGAGATGTGCAAAACACTGCTGATTCCCACAGTATAGACACAGCTTGAGAGAATTCACTGAGCAGATTGCTGAGGTAGCACAAGGGCCAGAACGAGCATATGTATCTGCACTGAATAGGAGCAATCAAGGGCTGGGGAAATAAAAATTATTTTACAGTTAGTGCATTGTAATAGCAGATGCTCCTTCAGTTCCTTCCTTTTATCCACCTGGATCAAGCTATCTGGAAGAATTTCATGTCTTTTGCAGCATCACACGAGAAAAAGATGAAAAGAAGAGAAGAATGCTGTGCTCAACTCCTGCTCGCTGGTTTTGTGTTGAACTCACTAGGATCTGATATCTGATGCAGAACTCTTTTTTTTTTTTTTTAAGAAGTATACAGACCCTGAAATATAGTGGAAGCTACGTGTGTAAGTTCTCAGCAAAAGGCTGGGCTTCTTTATGCCTTTTTCCAAGGTGTTGTGCAAATATGCAAGTTTACTAACGGTTATCATGGTTATGTTTTTAACAAATGCTTACTTCTTACTTGTCAAGAAAAAGACTTCAATGAATTTACAGATCAGGCTGCTGGTGACCTCCAGTTTCCATTTTGTAATGTTTAACGTGCAGTTTCAATGTTTTGAATATTTGCTTAGCAGGCTGACAGCCACACCATAACTCCTTTTAAAATAATCTTCATAGCTTAAATGTTAATTGGGAGTTTTTGTTGAGGAGGCTGAGATTTCAATGCTGCCGGTATAGCTTTCCATGGAGCAAAGTAAGAATTAGGACAATGTGAAATATGTCCTGGTGTTGCATCAAAATGAAAATATGGAGTGCTACCAAACCTAGAGTTGTGTGGGGCACCACAGAACTGTGTTGTGTAGTATCCATGGAGTAAGGTTGTTACCTTGCAAGGCAGAAGACAATTGAAGAAAACCCATGTGGACCCACATCAGGTATTTCCTGTTAGGAAACAGTGGATGTTGTTTTTCATAGCCACACTTTATGAAGCACATGTTAAGATAATTGTCATGTGCTGTGATACTTCTTCTTATTTGGTAAATCTTGTGTATGTGGATGAGATACAGTTTTTCCATGGATGTGTTTATATGAATTGCAGCCAGTGCGTCTACCTAGAAAACTATGTCTATGTAATGCAATGTTATGTAAGTTTTGTTTCAGTTCTTATATGCTGCACATCACAGGGTTGAACGTATTCCAGAAGTGATGGGATTGTAATCTGCTACATATGGTTTTCTCTCTCCCATTCTTTCCGAAGGTGACTTTTGTGCTCTTTTTATTTTCAGTGTCTTTTAAAATAGTTATTACAATATGTGTACACGGTTCTGTATGTATTTATGTGACTCACATTCAGAGTAGAAGATAGTGAGCTTTGTGCTGGGGATAATTCGATTGGGAACTCATCCAAAAGTCTGAAACTGACCTGAGAAAGCTCTGGTTTTTGCAGCGCTTTTCCTTGGGGATGGATAATCTCACTGCATCTACATGATGAAGCTGCTGTCTATTTTCCCTCATCCTGTCTCTGTCTGTAGGTGACCTTTCACATAAGCGTCCAGGTTCCTAAACTTCCGAATTCCTTAGGATTAAGAATGCAACACTGGAAGTAACACTGCAGATTAAATATAGGTCCTAGACCTGCACCCATTCAGGAGTGGTCCTCACAGCAGCTGTGTCTTGTCCTTGCACATTTGCAGTGCTGATTCTCTGTAACATATAGTGATGGGGGAAACGGCAGGACCCAGGTTCGAGTGCTCCCAGGAGGACCCCACATTGGAAGCAGTGTTGCTGTGGGACGTTCCTTCCCTCCTTTGTTTCATTCTTTACAGCTTTTTCAGGCTGAAGTCTAACACTGGGTCTTCAAATTCAGGTGTTAAAGCTGAAACAGTGGCTGATACGTATCGCACAAGTGATTATTAGAGAGTGGCGCAAACCCTTTTGACCAGCTGTTACTGCTGTGTAGTTGTTTTGTCTTTGGGATTTCCCCCCAGCTGTATGTTGCTTTTGAACTGAAACGATCTGCATGCCTCTCAGGAGCTGAGCTGTCTGGACAACATTTCGATCAAATTCCAACACAGTTTTTCCAAGTGTGTTTCTTTTGCCTTTTGCTAGCTGCTTCCTGATGCTGTTTGTCCAAAACACCACCTGCTGTCAAGGGCAATGCTGGCCATTTGAAACGTCTCCATGTCCATGAAGCAGCTGTACCTATTAGCCTTAATTTCTGCAATGAATTACCAAGTACATGTAATTTAAACCCCACTCTTTTCTGCCCTCCTATCACCACCAGTTATCATCTCATTTCGTCTGCAAGCAGTGATGGAATTAGGTTGCCAAGAACCTTGAAGGTTTGCTTTCTCTATACCAAATTTAACATAATATATGCACGGCTTATGCAAGAAGAAGGACAGTTTTTCTGTTTTCCTGCCATATCATATAACCCTAGAATCTGTTCTTTTCATGAACGGCAACATTAACTATTAATTTCAGTTTATTTGGAGAAAAAGAAGAAAAAAAAAGGGGAAGTCAAGACTAAGCTTGGGAGGTGTGCAATAGGAAGATACAATTCTCTAATAAATATTTTAAAATTCCAAGAGAGTCTGAACTTGGGACTGATATACAAGAAAACACACAAGGTGTGGATGTCCAAGAAGTGTGAATCAGAGTGAAACAGAGAATATAGTTTTGCATTATAGTGGTCTGTGCTATATTTGGATCAAGCAAAGAGGGAAGGAAAGAGAAACTGAATTATTTCAAAGTACAAGAAAGTACAAGTGAGCTCCAACATCATCATAATTCCTGAAATAATTATTTTTCTTTCTTTTTTTTGTTCAGGACATCCTCAAGTACCATGGAGTAAAGGAAGAATGTCAATACTGGATTTGAACATGAGCTGCCAGCAAGCTGGATGAATGGCGTGACTGTCACATCCATAGAATGTTCTGGAGCTTTCTTGACAAGGTTTTAATTTTCTGCCAGTGCAGACTGCTTTTATTTTGAATTTTTTTGAGACATTAGAAATTTTTTAGCCTCTAAGCTGTATCAGTAACTGAAAGGATCTGTAAGGACTAATGTAACTATTTGTTCCAAACAACCTATATAGCTTTTTTCTCCTTTTAGCAAGTATTTAAGTTTCAGAAATCCTTGAAGTAATCATTACAGCTGTATTTGACCAACGGAGTGCGTGGACTGCTCACCATCTGTAAGTGATGAGATCTTTTCCATACAGACAGCCCAAGCACTGTAAGGTTAACAGTTTGATCCTCCAAAGAATCCTGATACCAACTTAAAAATCATGAGACTGGGAAAATTAGGGGACAGCAATTTTAAGTGCTATTTTATAAGTCATATTGTGACTGTCTTCTGATCAAATACACCCATATTTAGAAACAATTTTTTCCCCTGTCCATCCTTCTTTCCATGTTCCTATATTTCTTGTCAACGAAGTTTTTGAAACTGCTTTTTGCAGAATTCTGTTAGAACAGAGTGTTGGGTCTTGGAATATTTCTGAACAATTCATAATGGAGAGGTTAAGTATTGAATTCATTGAGGCTGTTTCAAGAAGTTTTTTACATTATTTGAAGAGCTTCAGGACTTGCTTACCCAGCTCCCCTCCGGCAAAACACTTGATTTTCAGTATTTTCTGGGGTTACCACTAGATATTACACCTGATGTGAAAGTCTGTGATACTTGCTTAGATCTGTGAAAATCTCTGAACCTTACTTAAATAAACACTTAACAAAAATATACATTGCATACTTGGCAGTGGAGAGATGCCACAGTTAGATGACAGAGCCACTCTATGAAAAGAGACTTGCTGTGTGTTCCCAAGGGATGCATCTTATTAAAATAAAATACAAGGAAAACAAGAACATATCAAGAATAGCGGTTGTGTATTGCAAAGGCAACAAGGTATGCCAAGAAAAACATTGTAGTCATGCTTCCAACTTAAAACAACATTTGAGAAGCATTTTATAAAACTTTCTGCTTCAGTTTCAGTTTGGTGCCAGTGTGGGTTTTCAGGCTTACAGGACTCTTTTTTTTTTTTTTAATCTAGACACAATATAGAAAGTACAGAATTAAGAAAAGCGTTCCTATTATTGGAACCCATTTCTTATCCAGTCTGAAAAGACATAAAAAAATAGGATGTCCTGGAAGACAGAGGAAGAATAATGTTCCAGAAAATAGCTTAAAAACCCAGAACATCTACTTTGGATGCATTTGTATGCAATAGCAGATAATGTATTTATCAAACTGGTGTTGGTTGAAAACCTAAAAAAGAAATTAGTCTTTCTTGCAATAACAATAGCTAAGTGATAAGCTGGTGATGTAAACCCTTGTTTTAGTTACCTGAGATCAGGCGTAACAGTCTTAGCTGCAGTGGGTCATACACTGTCTCTTTAACGACATTACACAGCAGCTTCTGCTGGCTACATACTACGTGAAATCCATTCTGCTGAATATTTTTCGTTGAAGCAATGATTGGCAGAGAGTTGGAAAAAACAAATAAAAATGAATGTTTTTTCAGATCACATTGTCACGGATAATAAATGAAAAATGCGTGAATGGTGGGCGAATGGACATGAAGAGTAAAAGGGACAGGAGTAATGCTATCCAGCTTCAGGTGACATCTGGCAAAAGGTGACATGCAGAAACCATAGCTGGTTTGAACAGGAATGAATTACAAATCAGCCAAACTGAGCAGTGCTCAGAAGGGAATATAAAGGCTTGTGTTTCTGATCAGTCCTATGTTGCCATCTGTCCCTGCTCTGAAGAGCATAGCAACCCTTTGTGCCTCTGCATGATTGCCTGCTTAGGCCATTACCCGAGCATCTGTTTTGTTTCGCTGGATTTCGGTGCTCCCACCAACAAGGCGGAGTACAGAACTCTAGAAAGTGAATCTGTACAAATTAAAAAAGTAACCCATCCCAGCTGTAAAGCAGGAGGGGAAGGAGGGATGCTGTGCTGTTATTGCTCCTGTGCAATGTGCTGTCCACCCTGGCCCTCTGGACCTCCCCAGTTTTCTTCTCTTTCCCCTTTGGCTGCATTTATCTCGTGGCAGCACATTTTGTTTCTTTAGCTGTCTGTGTGTGATAGTTCAAGCTTCAAAACTGGACATCGTTATTTTATGCAGTTGGTTCCATATACTTCCAAAGATGAGAGAAACATGCTTGTGGGTTTTAGATGATAGTGACCTTTGTGATGGGCTGGGAGACATGGGAAGCCTAGAACACTCCAGACCAGCCAGCTTCAACAGAATAAAACTAGCTTGTCCTGTCTCCCCCATGGTTTTTCAATGTGCTGGATAAAACAACAAACCAAAGCTTTGGAAGGAGGCAGAAAATGGAATTTCTATAAGAACTTCTATAACCAAACTCAAACTTTCTGAAATATAATGAGTTAAACACACTTCTGGAAATTATTTAGCTCTTAAAAAAAAATGACATCACGCTTTGTCTTCTTTTCGCTGAAGAGTGTCTGAAGTTTCTTAAGCTGCCTGATGGGAGGCAGCGGAAGCCTAAGATCCTGTAGGCCACTGTGTCAGAGAAAAATGTAACTACGCCTTAAAGACATATTTCATCCTGCCTCTCATATTACTAGGCTGTTTTCTGCACTGGGTATTCGTAAGTTACGTTGATCTTCAGAAAACAAAAAAACCAACCAAACAACCCCAAAGAAAAACAGCGGAGTTAATTTCAGAACCTTTTATTTGAGAAATAATGTGTGAATAATATAAAGACAGACAGATTAATGCAGTATTGGATAGGGGAGGGGAGGCAAGGCAAATTTCCTCAGCATTAGATACTCAAGATAGGCATTCACGATGTCTTAGCCAGTCCAGCTGCTGAATCCTGTGGCCTCAGTCGCCAGCCACATCAGCTAGCCAGACTGCCGAGGCTTCCTCTGTAGGTAGCAAAGGGTGAGACCCTTGGACAAGGCAACTTGAAAACACCCGAGTTAAGAGAGTCCTGATCAGCCGGCGAAGGAACCTCTCCCACTCTACTGGATATCGTGAGAATTGTTTGCCTGGGAGGTACCTAAAATTGGGTGATGTCAATTATACTTTCTACATAGATTTTTAAACAACTAATAAATTGCCGCAAGTCTATGAAATATCATGGAGACACTTACTTTCTGTTGGTTTCATTTCACAGGACTATATTTTTATTTATTTCATTCTCCTAAATTGTCCTTACCTAGTTTTCACATCCCATTCTTGCACTGTTACGTTATGATCATCAGAGCAACACTTCATGATTTGGCCTCATCGTAGGCGAATCGAAACTGATGTACAGTGGGAAATAGTGCTAACTAAATTTAAACATCAAGGCGAACTGTTATTTACATGCAAGACAGCTTTATTGTTATGATCATTTATTTATTACACTTCTAGTTCACTGAGTGCTTTGCAGCACATGTTGCTAGGTGGGCTCTCCGCAATTTGAATACTGATATTTTGCGATTCTCCTGAGAATGAAAGGCTGGTTGATCTACTCTTGAAGCTTGACAGATGATATTCTTATTTATCTTTTTAAAATGGGAAAACAAAATGTAATCACCATTCTGTCAGAGCATCGGGAAAAATGTGTGTAGCAGACCTGAGCAGTTGCAATTCTCTTCCTCTGTTAATCACACTGGGTAGGAATATTTACAGGTTTTATGATCTGATTGCCTTCTTCACGCAATGTAATTCACCACCACAGCTGGGGATAAATACTGCCAGGAAGGTACTGTGAAAGGTAAAGTATACATTCTTCTTCAAGGTGGTGCATTTATCCGTTTAATAAACCTGGTTCACAGCTTCCAACAGCTATAGCCAGCCATTAATAATGTAATTTATGTCAGCCCATAGGGGCCTGGTGGCAGAGCAATTAGGACACCTGGCCGCAGAGCCAGAGTCATGAGCATTGGCTGTGCTCCGTCTGCGTGCTGACAGTTGTTCCCAAGGGATCCTGCTTTGAATGAAGGCTTAGTCACTCAGGCTGGCAAGCGGAAGGTGGGCAATGGTGTTGCCAACAGGCTCCTGCCTGTCCTTGTTTTCTGCAGAAGTGGGCATGCTTTTAACTATATCTACCCAGGTCTCATCCCAAGACTCAGGGGGATGGTGGATGTGTTGTAGATACATATGATTGCCCTCTTATGGGTGGAGTCAGTGGCAATCAGGAATATATTCTCAGTCCCCCATGGCACAGTGCATGGTACGCTTCAGATTTTCTGTGTATCAAATGGTGGCAGACTTAGCTTGCACAGCAGTAAGATGTAAGAGCAATACGCGCTGTTGCTCTGCCATTCTGGAAGGGCACACCAAATCACACAATTGCTGTACATTTATTGTAACACAGTGGTTATGGTTTGGCAGAACACTAGTCCAAAGCTAACAGCAATTCTTAACGTGCCCCAGGACATTCTCTTGGGACCCACTGGATGCAAGGGCGCGCAGTCAACAAATAATGTCTTTACTATATCCCGCTGCACAGACCCAAAGCTTTGTCTTGCTGAAGATGGCCGCCTGGTACTCATTCAAATGCACAGGCTGTCTTTGAAGCGTGTTATGAAAGCAGAATAGATTAGGAAAATGCTGTTATTTGCAAGCAAACTGAATAACAGTATCAAATCTGGTGGGATAGCACTGTGCAGTCAATTGAAATCAAGACTTAATAACTTCTGTGTTAAGGGAGAGAGAGTGTATTCTTCTTAGCTGGCAGTAAACTTCCCTGCCTATATTTTTGGGCTGCTACAGTTTCTGTCTCTTTTTTAATGTCAAGCTCCAGCTCCGTTACACTGTTTATGACCTCTCTGTCACTCTCTTGGAGTCTCTTGGAGCTGTGGTGTCTGTGCTGGATCAGGCCTTGATCACTGCTCCTTGCGATAAACAGCTGCTGCTTTTCTCTCCACCTGTGCAATGCTACCTGAGGTACCCATCAGTCAAGGGCAGTTACATGCTATAGGTCCCAGTGTAGTGAATTACTGATGCTAAAGAGGGGAGATCCTGCTGCTCTGCCCTGCTCTGTTTCTCCCTTTTCAGGCTGCGTAGTTCTGGCTGTCCGCTTTGCTGTCACTAGGACTCATCTAACTGTACAGTGACCTGGCTCAACTTGGTGGCACTAAAATAACCCCAAACCAAAACCAAACCAGTAGCTTTTTGCTGCTTAGTAAGTTGAATTTGCTTTATTGTACAGATGGAGCACCAGAAGTTATGCAAGAGAGGAGCTGAGGCTCTGTGGTTGGGAACGGGGATACATGCAAGGAAGAGAGAGAAGGAAAGTGGAGGAGCAGGACTATTGCATCCTAAGGCAACCAGCTGTTAAATCTCCTCTGCTACACATCTGGCTATAGTCACAGCGTCTTAGCACCTCTCTCTCCCTCTCTCTCTCTCTCACTTGGCTTCCTTATGCCGTGCCCATGGAGTAACTGTGGTCTGCTACTGTCATTTTACAGGAGAAGGCACAGAGACAATCAGTGGGTCTCCCGGTGCTATGCAGATTACCTGAGACATGGCAAGGAGTGGGAGCCAGATGTCACAAACCAGAGGTGCGCGTCTGAACCGGTGGCCATTCCTCCTTACCAGAAGGTGCAACTAATTATTTATCCTCCCTCTTAATTCCTGCTCTTGTATGTATATGGTAACTGTACTTTTGTTTACGAGCTACAGGGGTATTTTAATACTACACTGCAAAGGCAGAGGTTTGATATCCTTCTTCTGTCATTTTATCCATGAACTATCGCAATTAATCTGCTGCCTAGGGAGTAAAATGTAAGTTGGCTTCCGTTTGTTGCTGCCCTGCTGTAGTCTGGCTGGTTAGCTGCCAGAATCTTCTAATTTCTAAGCTAATGTGCTAGCACTTGTATTTCAAAGTGCCGAACCATGTTGAGCATATTCATATCCAGAATTGATTCTAACTGGAGTTTTTATTCGATTTTCCTTTGTAGCCAGGGTTGGTAACATGAAAATATATTTTGCCTTTCGAAAGCCTCAAGCTAACATGCACCAAAGATTAGCTTGTTTCTACGTAATAATCATGTGACACTTAAAAGTCACTGTGCAGACTATACGTGACACTCAGGGATATGCTGAAAAGCAGCGTAATCAGCTTTCAGTCTGGTCTTTCACTTTGCATGTATTTAGAGTAAGTCAGACAGAAATATTCTACTCACAGATCTTGCTGAGATCTCTTTAACTACCCACTTGTAAAATAGTTTAGTAGTATGGTACAAAGGCAGAATACAGCTCATGTAGCATCTTGAAAACAAAGTAATGCACTGGAGCTGAAATCTTCTGAATGGTGATGTATTAATTGCATTTGATTTTAGTCCCAAATACTTTTTTTTTGTTGGCTGCATTTCGCTCAGTGAATGTAATCTCTTCCGCTTATGGAGTTTGTGCAGACAGACCGCGCTGTTCATATTCCGTGAGTATGTTTGCAGTATGGAATACTTGGTATCCACAATACAAAGTGCGCTGTTTAGCTGTGATTAGTTACTGAAGTCATTTGTTATTATTTCCATTACCTAATTGGGGGAGAAGACTTTATAATTAGCAGAGTGAATTTGCCTTTCTGAATAAGGCAGTAATTTGCGGGATGGGACTTAGCAGGGAAGTAAAATTAGGACATTTTCCCTTTTCTTAATTATACACTTCTTGTCCATAGAATGAATCCTAGAAAATTAACTTACTCTTAATACTGTAGTAAGGGAACATATTAATGTTAAGTACTGTATTCTATTTAAAAATGAACACAACTGTGCTCTTGATACTAACTGTGAGAAATACTGTCAGTACAGAGTTTGGTTTATGCCGGTCTGTATACATCATATGTATTGTGCCTATTATGTACTTAGATATCTTTGATCTGTGGGCTGTGGCTCTCCTAGTCACCCTTCAGTTTGAACCTGTAATCAGCGATACAGCTGTAGGCAGAGGCTAAAGCTTTGGTACGGGGTTCTAGTTAAAGCCACTCCTTGCTGTTAAGGCAGCTTTTCTATACTACTTATGTGGTACATGTGCTGAAATGAATTAGGAATTTTGACAGTTAGGAGCCAGGAGCTTACTCCTACTTCCACATTTGGTAGGACTGGAAAGAAGTCTTTATAGGGATACATTTGATGTTAAAGTCAGGGTAACTATGAGAGTCAGGACTAGTTGGAGACCTCAGCTTCTGCTGAATCTATATGGCAGGTACATATACCCTGGTTAGGAGTACGATCCTTAAATCTGGGCAGATCAGTGTCAATTGTGTAATTTTAAAAATAATCTCAAGCATCAGTATTGGGTTGTTTTCAGGAAGCATAGTCTCTAGCAACTCAAGTTTTAGTTCAATCTGTATTTGGCTTTCAAATTGCATTTTGAAGTCTGGCCAGTAGAAACGAGAGACTGAGCTTGGACTCAGAAGTGACAGGGCGGTGTGTCTAGCCTCTCACTGGTTGGTGATGAGCATGAGAGTATGAGTAGTGCTTGCAGGGCAGTCTTGACCTCTTATACAGAAATGATAAGTTAGATGTCGGGATGAATTATCTTCAGGGGGTGCCTGTTACTCTTCAGTGACTACACAGAGAGACTAGTGTGATCTGGCTTCCAACTCGGATGTCTGCATTAAATACCTACTGCTAGATGGGATGAAGCAGGTCTTTTTTGCGTGCTGGCAGTAGCGCTAATGAGGATCAATTGCGTGAGTTTTCAGCACATCACTAGCAATGTAGTACTGCTCTGGAATTTACTCAGGTTATTTAGATCAGTGGTTGCTCCCCTTGTCAGTTATTTTGAATAAAATTTTGAATCCTTTTGGCAAATATGGAAATACTGTGAAAATGGGAAAGCTGGAGCCAAGGTAGGTGAGTTAATTCCAGCTTTGTTCAGGCTTGATCTAATTCTGAAGAAATTGCCTTTCCACAAGATGTTGGGTGGAGACACCTCAGGTTCTGTAGCTCAGCCAGTCTGGCTATTTCAGTTGGAAAATTTTATTTCTTTTATGCTTCTGTTCAGGCTAACTTTCTGGTTGCTTCTCCTTTCTAACAGATGTACAGATTCACCTGGTTGCTATACATTTGGTAGAGTTTCCCCATTAGGTTCAGTGGCGTGTGAAAATAGTCAACAAGCAATACTTACCATGCCTTTCATCTTTCAACTGCAAACTGTCTGAAGTCAGCCACCTCCCCCTTGTACAGAAGAGGAAACTGTAGTTGTGAAGGGGCTTGAACAGGAATTGAATCTTGCTTCTCTGAGTGTTGGGCTTGGCAAAGGATTCGTTATTCTGCAGCTCTGGCTCAGGCAGGCATTTTCCTTGCTCTTTGCTCCTCCTTTCCCTCCCTTCCCCCTCTTGGCTGCTGGTCCTTGTCTGGCTCTCCCTCTACCATGCTAGCTCACTTGTGAGTAGGACTGCAGAATAAGTTGGAGTGGGGAACCATTCCAGCTAAAAAAATTATTGCTGTATTGGAGGTGCAGATTCAGCTGAATCGCTTCCTTAGGAGACTACACAAATGTTTGTGCTGGGTGGGCACTGTGAGAACCAGGACTGGAGGTGAAGCAGGAAGGGCTTCAGCTGGCAAAAGCATCACAGCTACCAAAGCCTCAATCCCAGGAAAGTGCTCTGAGAGCAAGGGCAAACCTGATCAAGTGACCTGATACAGTGCTGGCGATGCACCTGCTTTGAGCAGAGGACTGGACTAGGTGAGCTCCAGAGGTCCCTTCCAACCTCAATTATTCTATGGTTCTATGATTGAAGCTTAAATCCTGTTGCAAGATGCCCTTTGGTTCTGTCACGCTGTTGCACCCATTTCTTCAAGAGCATGATTACAAAGCGAAGATCAGTACTGTCCAACAGGGATAGAGGCCCTCTGACCATGTGGTGTGCTCAACATAGTAAAAGCCAGATCACATCCACCCCATTTTTATTTAGGAAGAAGAACACTGTTGCAACTTTTCTTTATTCTTTTCTGTTTTGTCCTAAATGAGAATTGCAAATGTGGCACTGTGTAAAGACTGCTGTATTTTGATTTGTTACAGCTTAATTGTAAATGATGTGAAAACTGAGAGGACGATGTTTAGGTAGAAACACTTATACAACCTTCTACCTGTGATACCCGTGTTACTGAGCCTGTTCTTCCATAGTCAGTGACAAAGCAGGCAGTGCCTTCTGTGGTGCAGGATTATCCCTGAAAGCCATCTATCATTTTTTAGGATCAGGGCCACCGTGTGTTGGTAGTAGATTGCATAGCTATGTTGAATATGTGCCTCTGTTTCCTTCTTCCCTGCCATGATGCTGGTGTTGAGAGCGATGTTCCTTTCCAGGTGCCTGGGCTCATGCACAGAATGCAAGGAGAGCGAAAGCCGAGGTAGCCCCAACTCTAGCTGCCGTAATGCAGATACTAAAGAAAGTGCTTGTCCTGGTTTGAGTTAGGACAGAACCAATTTTCTTGTTATTAGTTTTACTTTTCAGTTAAGTCTTCTCTAAGAGACTACACTCTCTGAAAATTAACAGCACGTTTTTCAGAGAGTGGTTGCTTCTAGGAGCAATAACGCTCGATGTTGGTAGTTATTGCTGGAGTAACAGTAGGAATGGTATGCAGAAAGGCTCTTGCTTATAGTTACGTCTATGGAGACCAAGGCTGATGCTTGGTTCTGCTAATTTGCTTATGTGCTGGAAACGAAAGAGCAGAAAGCAGCCACACCTGCAACCCTCCTGCGGGGAGGAGCGGGCGGGACAGGTGACCCAAACCTGGCCAAACGCAGTACTCCATCTCACACATGTCAAACCCAGTATAAAGCTGAGGGATCATGAGGGTCAAGCTCTCTTCTTCCGTGGCCGGCAATCCGAGGAGGACTCTGTCCAATTCTTTTGCCTTTGATCCCGATCTGTGTGTTCCTGAATCCAGTTCCCTTCTGCTGCTGAGTCCAGTCTGGGGCTTTCCTGGGCCTGGCCCTGCAGCGTCCAGGGTGATGTGATCATCATCGGGGGAGCTTGGTATCGGTTTTGTATATACTTGTATATATTTAATTATTTTTTCTATTATTCTTATTGTTATATCTTTTTATTATTGTTACATTAAAGGTGTTTTAATTTTTCCAACCCATAAGCCTCTTTCTCTTTTCTCTTTCCTTTCCCTTCTGGGGAAGGAAAGGGTTAACAGAGAGCATCTGTCCTCTGCTTAATAGCCAGCCCAGCCTTAAACTGTGACAGTGCTGAAGTCCATAGTTCCCACCCATCTGATGTTGTGCCCCCTGGTATTCCAGATGTCAGTCCCTGCTACTTTCCAATGAGGTAATATTCAAAAAGACCACAGCATACTGCACACAGAGATCCGAGGCCAAAGAGGAGCACTGTGTCCAGCGCTGAGTGAGGTAGCTCACTTTTTCAGCAGCCTGTGGGTTTTCAATTAAAAAAGAAATTCTTTTTAGGATGCTTGAAATTATAGGTGGGAGGCCTAATTCTAAAGTTTTGCTATGTTTAAGTGAGAACGAACTCCAGCTATGCAAATGAAACTGGAATAAATTAGTTCCAAACTGATATAAGTGTATCCAAGTGGGTATTTGTAAGAAACGGTGCAAGCAAATACAGCTCCACTTGTTTGACATCTAGAATGGGATTCATTGGTGGATTCAATGGTGAGGAATAAATACTTTGCCATACAGGAGTCATCCCATTCTAAGGTAGATATAGAAATTAATTCAGATGAATTGTACTCCGGAAGTGTTTCTCCACTACAGTAAAAAGGTTGTCTAGACAACTAGCTCGGTTTTGCATGTTTACGTTAAAGGCATCAAAAGCTTTAGTGAGATGAATCTCATCCCTGGTTTACTACAGGCCTTACTTGTGTCCAGGCTTAGCGTGGGGATCCGAGAGCCTCATCATATTACTAACATGAACATGTTTAGCTCTGTCTGGATCTGATCTGCAGTGAAGAGAGAGGCTTGTGGTGAGGAAGAACAGAAGCGTACCGGCGTGCAGAGCCATGGCCAGAGCCAGGCCAAGGGGGGCATCAGCCCTGCAAGGGCTTCACAAAGGGTGTCACAACTCAGGGAGCAAACAGCCAGGGTGATACGTAAGGGCATGCCGGAGCTCTTGCTGCCCAGACACGGGTCACTGGTGGCAACTAGCAGGAGCGTGAAAGGCAGGAAGCAGCACCACAGTAGGTTGATCTGGGAGAGGGATGCTCCCAAATCTTCTTGTGACAGCTCTGCCTGCATTTCTTGCATGCCCAGCCAGCATTGCGTATGACACAGGGAGAGGCAAGTAAGTTGCATTCCTTACAAGCCGACAGCAAATTATTATCTGCAGCGTGCAAGGGATATTCTAGAGAAACTGTACTTCAAGAAAGTATAATGGAGGGTCAAGACTTCTTGGGCAGGTCAGGGATGTAGTCCCAAGGGGAATTCCCTGGTGGCAGACCTGATCCCAACTGAGATCTCAAGCCAGATGGACCTTTTCTCCATGCCAATGCAGCTGTTCATGTGAGAAACTGGACTGGGAAACTGATGCCACTGAAATGTAATGTATTCTTTCTTAGTTTGCTGTGTGGTTTGCTGCCTTATGTGGCTCTGTTGACAGATGCCCATCGTGAGGTTCACACAGCAACCTTTGCTCAGAGCTTCTCTTTTTAAAGGCTCAGCATAGCCTATTGCATAGTCTCTTAGATTTCTGTTTATGTCCTGTCAAGCAGCTCTTGCTAGTGACACCAAGTCTGTACACATGTCCCTGGCTACCCTTCGGCTGGTCCTCAGAGAAGATCCTATGTAATGACCAGCCCTTGTCTCCTTTGAGGTTGGTGAGCCAGGCTGTAGTCACAGCACCTTTACTTGTAGTCAGTGATCTCACTGGCGAGACAAATCAATCCTGAAGGAGGACTTGCTCTTTTAAAGGAAGTCGGTGAACGTTTGCACGTTAAAGGTTCGCATGATACGCGTTAGTTATTTGAACTAGAGAGGATGAAATCCCTTGGGCCTGTTGCCGGGGCTTTATGAGTTTATTTGGGGGCGGCTGACAGCTTGCTGTCCCCAGCTCTGTGCCTCACCCTAGATGTGCAAGGTGCCTCTGAGTCAGCTGCCGCATCACCTTGGTTTACATCACAGTTACGGTCTGTGGTATAATAGGGCTGATTCATGTCGATTCATCGGCAGCTCAAATGTCCATACGGTGTGCGCTGGGCAGAAGGCTGGGACGTTATTTTTTCTCCTTTCGTCCAATCTATCTAAGGCATTCCTACTCTTCACCACAGCCATTAGCCAAGCTTGCATATTGGGAAATTCACTGTTCTGCAGAGCATTGCTAGAAATTCTTCCTTCTTCCCACCGGCACCCTTCTTTCAAGGGGCTTTTTTCAGTCTTCACTTCAGTTGCGGAAACTGAAGTTTGAGCCTCAAGTCTGACGGGCCCTCGCTGTGCTGCCAACCTGTGCGTGTCTGCAGGGTGCTGCCCTCTTCAGTTCTTGATGGCCCATTGAGGCAAACACTTGAGAATTTTCCTTCCCTTGCCTTTCTTCTCCCCTTGCTCAATGGCGTTCTAACCTCTTCTTGTCCCTTTTAACCACTCATGCAGAACTGGAGAATGCTACGACACAACAACATTAAAAATATTGCAAAATGTTCCTACATTTTCTACACAGCAGCTGTGGCCAAAACTCACAAAATGCTGTGTTGTTAGGTACCGCAGGGAAAAATACTGCCTGTTGTACGCTGCCTGCTTCCTTGCTACTGAGAAAGCACCTTTCTGACCTGCTGGCATTCTCCGCAGGGCACAGATACCCTAAGCAGTTCTTGGCCTCACCCCACCTGTTTCCTCCTTCACCCAACGCTCAGCCTTTCATTCCCATCCCCGCTTCATCCCCCTGGCTCTGCCTCTGCAGCTGTGTGCCAAGCAGCGGATTGAACCCTATCACTGAAATGATGAAAGCTGAAAGGACCTTTATTTCTGAGGGTTATTTTTACGCCCGATGGCTGCAGCGATATAGTCAACAGCACAACCCCATTGTGCAGTTAGCAGGCAGCACCTGGCAGACAGAGCAGCTCTGGCTAGGACAGGAATCTCTGGTGGCAGAAGAATCTCTGCCTTGCAGAAGACAAAGTTTTGTGGAACTGCTCCTGCCTGATGGGGGTCTGTCAAAGGGGCTTCAGTGTGATGCGAGTGGGGAATTCGGAAGATCTGTTCAGTGAGGCCCTTAAGGAGGTGGTGGGGCAGGGTGAGAAGAATGGGAGGAAAGGTGGAACTGAATGTATGATAACTCATGGGTTGGGAGAAGACTGGGAGTGCTGTCAGAATGGAGATGGGATTAGAGGAGGCTTTGCTGGGGAGAGAGCAAGCTGAGCATCAGAGTGAGGAGAGGGGTATTGAAGGGAGGTGTCATATCTTTTGCTAGACAGATATGGCTAGAAAAAGCTCAGACATACTTCTAAGCACACTGACTTTTCAGTGACATGGAGGTGGGCTTGTGTGCCTGAAATTGTCTGGTTTTTTCCCCCCCAAATACATAATTTAATAAAAACTAGGACCCGTCCTTACAAATTTTGCCTTGGTTATGTTCTGAGATCATCACAGGTCCGACTGCCACACTGTTACAGCCAGAAGGAGAGACAGAATGAAATTTGGGGAATTGGTAGTTGAAATGCAGAAAAAATTCAGAGGCAGCTCTTCTTGCCGGCTTTCCCAAGGGTATGTTAAAAACAAGCCTACGACTTCCTTTTCTAGTCTCAGCCCAGCAGGAGATTCTACATTCTCTAGGGTCCCTAGAATTCAAATCCTTTCAATGTCTAAAAATGCTCGCCTGTTTGTTATGTAGCCAAGTCCTGCTTGGCTTTGTCCAAAATCAGCAGAGCTACCCAAGTAGAGATGACCAGGATCAGTCCCTTCCTGTTATCTTTAGGCACAAATTCCCCTGATCTTTACTGGATAAACTGCCTCAAGCTAAATGGGTCCATCAATGTACATGTGAGAGCTCTGTCCCCAAGCTTGCCACGGCACAGACACTGCATGAAGGAAGTCCCCTAGCATGTGATAACATACTGCTTTCATGTTTCTTGTTTAGTGGAGGGTAGGCGATTTCAGGGAAGACTGCTGCTTTGCAGTCTCTTCAGGAAATTGTACTGTTCCCTTAGACGCTATCCTTAGTCTGAATACATTAAGCCCACTGGCGAAAAGATAGCCACAATTTGAGTTAATTGTACAGTTGCTGGAAACAATAAAAGAGTTCTCTTTGTAGTCAGTCCTCCCACTCATGGGATCAGCTAGTTTCATATCCTCGCTATCTCACACCACAAACCAGTGGGGAGAAAACAGTAATTCCTGACTCTTTTTTTGAAGTGGAGGAGGCGAGGGAAGGACATTTTTGTATTCTGTACAGCTTTATTCCGCAGCAAGCTTGCATTTAGCTGCAGCTTTAAGGTGTATCACAAAAGATTATCACACGTATCCTGAGAAATATTGGCAGTGGAACTGTCACTTTATTCTGAGGAAAGAAAAGGAGACAAAAAGAAGTGAAATTCAGGGAATAAGCGTCAGGATTTTCTGCATCTAGTTTTAGGCTTAGGTTATTAGAAACTGTTCAATGGGGAGGTGAGCTGTTTTCAAAAGGCTTTTCGATAAATTGAAATCAAATAGTAACGCTTTCAGAACTTGTCCTCCCATTTACAATGTAGGGCTGTGGTGTAGGTAAGCAGGCAGTATTCCGTCTCATCAGTCCTCAAATCTGGAGAAAGTGAGAGAAGGAGAAATAGGCTGTTTGCCCCTGAAGTGCTAGCTGTTGACTCCAAAGGATCCCCGAGCTTCTCACTGATAGGAGAAATCTCTTCAGGTGTAAGGACATTGTCTTGGAGATTATGGACTTGGCCTCAAATGCAGGCAAGAATTAGGTATCGCTGTGCAAGGAACTTTTCCCTGGGCACTCGGGAGGAATCTTCAGTAGTTCTGTGCCTGTTTATTCCCCAAAACATGGATTTCCATATGCTTTCTGGGCACAAATGCTGGTGAAAGCAAATGCCAAACCATGGCACCACATTAAGGCCAACAGAGCTGCTTAAAAAGGCAGACTATTCCCCCTTCCTTCTCTGTCAGTCATTCCTGTCCTTACAGAAACCTCCTTACAATTGCAGCACAAGCATTGGTATGGCCTCGTGGGGAACTATATTGGAAAAATTGAGTATTTTGTTTTCCCAGGGGCTGTTTTTCAGCTGGATCAGTTCCCTGATCTGGTTCACCATGTAGCCACACAAATATTTATGATGGCACAGCACAACAGATGATCTGGGAGAAGATGTGGGAGTGGGAGAAAGCAGGAACTGCTTTATTGGCAATCATGTTCACTTAAAAGAATACCAAACTGTAGCTTAAAGAAGAAAGGAATAGCAGTGGGATGACACATATGAGAAGGGAGTTGAGGCATGTGCATTATTCCCCAGAAATGAAAACACAACTTCAAGTATCAAATGGTGCAATTACAGGGGGTGAAGATAACCCAGCTAACACAGCCATTTCCAAATGGTGCAGTCTGCAGGGAGGGAGATTTTCAGTATTTCAGCCACTCTGAAACTTTACTTTGAGGGAGCTGGGAAGTGGAAGATGCAGATGGTGGATCAAAACACCTGCAAAAGCAGTGGATCTGCATGTGGATGACTCCCAAGTGATCCACAAGATCTGAAGTGAGATCCTATGTGAGATTGTTTTGGATAAATACGCTGGTCTCTTGCGTGTTTGTTTGCACGCATGGGTGCAGGCTGCGATTCTGTGAGGGGTTCTCATGTGATTTTCTTCTCTTCAAGGTTCTTGTTGTGGGTTTCTTTTGAAAAGAGTTGTCACCAGAAGGAGACTATAACCGACAGATTTATTTACCACTATTTTCTTACTAAGCTGTGCTACTTGCAGCAGCCTTGCACACTGCAGTGGCACAACAGCCTGGCCAAGTATTCACAGAAAGGTGACTTGGGGCTCCCTGTCCCAAGTTGCCAGTGTTCACCCCGACTTCTGTCACTTGGCACTGGGGCTTGTCTGGCCTTGGCACAAGTGCCCTGTCTGTACCTGCCCACACCCCCCAAAGCTGACTTTGCTGGGCCTTTGATGGCGTCTGGCATTTGCTTTCATATGTCTGGTTTTTATGCCAAGATGCTCTAGTTCCAAATGCATCCAGGTGGAGGGGAGAGACACTGAATAACTGTTGTTCTCTGCTTTGTGAGGCTCTGCTGCGTTTTATAAAACCCTTCAGAGAAAATTCCCAGTCCAGAAGGGAGCTCACGACATGCTTCACCGTTATTATTAAGTTAATGCAGTTGCCAAGTCTATTCAGAGCCTTACAGCTACATGTGTGCCGAAACGCTGTGCTGGACAGGGGTCCAGAAATGCTGGGCTACGTCTCTGCTGCAGTCTCAAGCACCAGTTCGTATGTGCTCTTTTTCTCCAGGACTCAAGATATAACTTAGACACATCGAGCTGGTTTTGAACTTGGTAGCTCAGCTGCCTACAGAAGTCTAGCTAGCGGGGCAAGGAGTTCACCAAAAATTGCCTGCCAGAAAATCAAGGACAATCAGGTAGTGCTGAGCTCCATGGTGCTGCAGGTTGATGGCCGTCTCTGCCTCAAATGACCAAAGTCTGGGTCTGTTCACACTGAGAGTATTTTTGGGGTAGTCATACTGTTATGTTGTAACGGGCTGTGCTTCTTACATACTACTGAGATAAGTTTCCCCTGTGTACACCTGTCTTTTGAAAGATTTTGTACCCCACTATTGCGTATAGTCTCATAGTTGTACACGAGGTAAGATAAGGGCGTTTATGCTGTGCAGTCGTTGCGGGAGGATGGGCTATGTGCAAGTACTTTGATTCTAGTCTAAATGCCAATTCTGATTTAGCATGACAGTTCTTGTATTAGCATTCCCAGGGACACATAGAATCATAGAATCATAGAATGGTAGGGGTTGGAAGGGACCTCTAGAGATCATCCAGTCCAACCCCCCTGCTAAAGCAGGTTAGCCTAGAGCAGGTTGCACAGGAATGCGTCCAGGCAGGTTTTGAATATCTCCAGAGAAGGAGACTCCACAGCCTCCCTGGGCAGCCTGTGCCAG